>JAVYIG010002979.1:59176-217122 GCA_035222895.1 Strongylocentrotus droebachiensis | reverse complement strand
ATTCTACAATTTGGAAACAAGAAAAAAAAAAGAGAAATAACTCTTTGTCTCCCTGCATCTGTCAGATGTTGTTTGGGGGAAACCCCATTCATTGATAACGCCCGTACACACTAATTTGATTAAATCTGGTATTCGGGTTCCAAATGAAAGAAATATAATCTAGCCTACGCAATATTTACGCTATATATCTGTCAAATGTTATGAGTATATCGTCAAGAATGTTTAATTAAAATCCACATTGTTGCCGCTTCTGTTGATGTATCATAAACCACTCTCGTGTATCTTTAATGTCCCTTGTAAATGTTGGTATTTATCTATTGAAATTAAATAGCGCAATTTTACACTAAAGAGGGGGGGGGTGTATTTAAAGAGCATCATAAATCACAAACCAGACAAGCTACTAAAAACATCGAATTGAATCATTACAGTACTCATATTATTCTTTAACCATTAATCATCTCCACTTTATTCCTTATCATTGCTATCTTTAACAACGACTTTTCCCCTCTAATGTTGTTACTTAATTCGTCTTGTTCGACAAAGTTAAAACGCAGTTGATGGATGTCTAAGTTACCTTTTAATGCATTCGCCTTTCTTTCTTTCCTTCTTGTTTGTATGGATGGAATGGACCAGGGAATAGATCGGGTGGGCTGGCTGACTGCTTGTTATTGGCGAGCATGTAAACACGCTTTGACGTAACAAAACACAACAATCATCCGCACAGACAAATTATTAATCCTAAATTCCCCCACGCTCTCCAGCTCCAGATCTCAAATGCTATTTTCACCGACTCATAATTCATCGAGAGATTTTGGGCTGGAATGTTTTTTAATGCGATACGGTCGTTAAACAACCTCATTTTCGCGACTTCGCACACAATGCCATGATTTCCATTAAGAATAGCATAAGACTTGCAGGAGTGGATAGCTGAATGTTAGAGGGTAAATATTACACAAAGAGTTTTTTTTATAATATAATATTAGGCATAAACAAGGCAGTGCTAAGTACCATCATATCACGCCAATAAAGTCAAACGAAAAAACAGACGCTCCCTGAATTGTCAAAATTTGTTTAAGTGTTAAACCAAAATGAACCTTATCAACGTTTCTAAGCGTTTCTAAAGACTTCTCGATGATTCTACATGCTTGACATGGTGACACATCTAGAAATTGAGCTCCCATTAGGTAATACACAAAGCTTGAACTATGTAAAAGTAGGGTAAAGGGTTGACGGCGAAGTCCAGTTTCAATCTGGTAAAATGCTGTTAATTCGCATTCCATCCTTTAGTTAAAGTTGATAATTGAGAAGGTGATGAAACGAATATATGCCAGGTTATAGAGGGCCGCTATTGACCTAAATTGAGAGCCAGAATGCTTGCATCCTTAGAATATAATGTGGAAGTCCACTGCAGGACCAATGACATTGTTAACAAACGGTGGTACAAACAAACGGGATACCTATCGTGATGACTACACAATCTGTCCTACATTGGCATTCACCATTGCCAAGGTACCTCCCCTGTCGTCCTGGTCTTTGTCTACTTGGTCCAGGCTTTCGGCTAAACAGAGGACCATTGCGTTACCCTTGTGTTCATTATTGTTTCAGCTACAAATTGGGTCTGGTTAAATACCCTATTGCAAAACCATTTATCCAACAACTTCATTTCCCTCTCCATCCAGACTCTAAATACCAATAAAAACATTTGCAGGCTTTGTGGGGGTTCATGCTTGTTACAATGGCCCTATTCAGTAGCAGATAGAGGGTTTCATGACCGGCCAGGCATGGTAAATGCAAACTCACAAAAATACAGTGCAACTGTTACTTTAGGAGTGACGCATTGAAACACAGAGCTGCTTATCAATAACACAGACTTGATGGACTTTTATCTTACTTTCAAGGTTTCTTCGTTATCACACTTCTTCGATAATCTGGACGTTTGACTTAACTCGTCCAAAATTATAGAGTCAAACGGAACTAAAACCATCTCTGTTCAAGATGCTTAGGTATCCCAAATCCCTAAAGAAAAGGTTGAATGTCAAACAATTATTGTGATTGTGAAAGAAAAGCAATGGGAAAAAGTTGATTAAGTAGTAAACAAGAGATGATGCATTATTTGAGGTTTTGGAACCATCAAAATAGAATAATATTTACTCGATCTTGCGATCTTGTGATATACTTCCACACTAACACTTAAACAAAAAAGAATAATAAAAGCTCACAAAATTACATTTCACCTTAACCAAAACTCGATCTTCTCCTTAAACCCCAAAACTTTCAAGTTAATATAGACATATAACATATTTTGCACCCCTTGGAATGAAGGACAGGTGTATTTGAATCCCCGATTCCTATGAGAAATGGTAACAATCCGACCTAATCCGAACCCTGACACTATACCTGATCGGCCATTTCCGAAAGTCTTAACCTTCCCCTCGTACATTCAACTTCGTGCTATCACAGAACCGGACGTGGTGTTGAATTCCATGTTGGGTTGGAGCCGAGCCGACCTAAACAGCGTCAAATTTGAACCGCTTTTCAATTTGACCAAAGAGTTAAGACCAGGAGCGGACTGGGACTGAAAATTTGTTCTCGGAATTTGGATGCGACCCGTCCGTTGCCCATATCAACCGGCCCTCAGACAATAAATCGACCGGCCCTCAAGCCAAAACATTGACCGGCGCATGGGGGAAAGCGTCCCAAATTCCCTATGCATCGGTCTCTATACATAAGGTATTGCCTAAAACATTTGTTCTGGTTGCATGTTTTATTACACTTTTACATAAAGAGACCTCGGACTCAACCATATTGGCATCTTACTTCAACCAGAGAGATGAGACTTTAACCAACCTCTTGATAAAGTGATGGGGGATTGTCACGGAGTAAACATGAGCGAACCTGCAGCGTTCAGTTGGTCTGCGAAATGCATCAGCTAGCTGCAGGGGAAAAAATGTGTTTGAACTTGGTAACAAATTCATGACTTCCTCCCCGAGGTGCTGATATGAGTCAAAGAAAGTGGTTCAAAGCCCTTATCTGATGTGACAGGGCGATGTTCTGATCAATGGTACGACTGTCGCAGTGGTTATACATGGCCAGTGATCTCAATCATGTTAAGAGCAGTGGCTTTAATCTAACGGGGGTGTTGGTATTGGTGTTGGTGATGGTGATGGTGGTGGTGATGGTGGTGGTGATGGTGGTGGTGGTGTTGGTGGTGGTCATGGTAATGGTGGTAGAGGGAATGCGGAGGTGGTTGTATGGGTGAGAAGAAAGAGGTGATGATACCGATGTACCACACTTATGGTGCGTCTGTAATGGTGCAATTGTTGGCTTTATTGACAGGAGTTATAGTTATAATACGGGTGGCAAGTAAGTTCCTCGTCAGAGGGTGACGATGGGCGTGGTGGGTACAGTTACACCCCTATCAGCATGGTGTCTATGGTCCACACTGGTGTTAACAGACCCTGTGGTTTGATTACTCCCTCTAACTCGTCAGGGCTGATTTTAAAAAAAAAATCTTCTGGGGATAGCGTGTATAAGATGTTGTTGTTTGTGTCGTATTTGATAATGGGTATTTGATGAGATCTGCACTCGTCTGATGATCGTCATGTCGTGACTACACCGTTTGCGTGCCATGTACACATACAATAAAGAGATTTGCCAACAAAGGCACAGAGAGCGAGAGAGAGAGATGGAGAGGGAATGAGAGAGGGGGAGAGTGAAAGAGACCATATCCTGAATATGCATTAGGTCTTGACCTACAAAGTGTGGAAATCTTGTCTCGGCTGGTTGACACATGGGCAATGGATTGACCTATGCGCTTGTAAACAATATGTCTTGATGGATTAAGATGCAGGAAAAGTTCAATTTCGTTTCCTGATTATGAGCTCTCACAGCGTTCACATCATTGCAAAGCTAAACGGTGCTCTCTTTTGAATGGAAGACAAAATACGAGGAAGAGTGTATCTGTATGGCCAAAAAAAATCTTTCTAGATCTCAATTACGACACATTATGTACTAGTTTAATACTATGCAAAACCATATATCGGTAATAACCTACACATTCAAGTTTTAAAGCAATTTGAAATGTAATTTATTCCCCCTTTCTCAATTTCGTTTTTTTTATTTCCTTGATTTATTGATATCACTCTCTATCCGATTGGATATTACTCGATTTGTTCATGTTCTCTTCACTCGTTTATTCTGAAACTTGTTGCCAATACATGAATAATTATCAAAGGTTTATCTAATAGACAATGCACTCTTCCATCAATGCATCCTCTATTGGACCATTACTGCAAGACGAAGTTGTATGAATGTATGAACGCAGTCATGAAAAAAGAAAAAAAAACACCATCACTAATCCAAAACCCAAATACAACGTGACAAAAAAACAAATGGTTAGCAGATCGTCTTAGTAACGGATGAGAGATTAAAACAGATCATCTGAAGATAAACATAAAGACAATCAGACAGTTGCAAGTCTCTTGTTGACCTGGGTTTCTTCCCCACCACATCACTCCCCTTCTCTATACGTTCTTTTTTCGCCTCTTCTTAGATCTAAGCGATTGTAATACATACACAGAGACAGGAGGAGTAATAATTCAGGGAACTTGATGATTATTGGGAAAATATTATGATGCCCTGTCGAAATGGGAATTAATTGATCGTTGTTTTTGAGTAGAAAGCATGAACGTGTGACGATACGTACAACCACGCTGCTTACCTACAATATTACCCATCCCACGCCTTCCCTAACTTATTCCAACTCATCCGTGATGATGAGAAATTTATCAGCGATAATGTTTCTAACAGACAGCGTAGCTATATTTACAACTGCTACACAGACAGTCTTTTGTATGTTAAGTGTATTGCAAACGAGAAAAGAGTCCCATCAAACACGATCAAAGCTGAAGTTCACGATGGAAATTTTAATTTCATGGCGAATTTTGATTCTGAAAATAAAGAGTGATCATGATAATGTTAGAACAAATTTCCGGTGTGTGAGGATATTAATTATTATTCGGTTGCTAAAAACAAAATGAATGTGTTTATGAGTTAAAGTTTGTACAAACATTCAAACGCGGTGTGACCAATGCCATATTTACATATAATCAAGTCAAATACGCTTCAGAAAAATTAGATTGTGTAAATGAAACTATGATTTGTTTTCTCCTCCATGGAACTCGTCATCTTGTCATACGTTAATTGTTTTAAAGCAACTATTATATTAAAATCTATTGTCCTTTCGAAAATTATTATCTCGTTACATGCAGCTGCAATAAGTATTCTGTATGCACAGTTCCAACTCACATGACGCCAAACACCATGCCATGGACTAACAAAAATGCCTCTGGAGTGATAAGGGATTCAGCGTCAGAAAACCGTCGAACATGCTAAGAAAATCTTATTTGTTTCGGTTGACGTGACATGTCATTCACGTAGCTGTCATGATAATATGTCAGTCAGGCAAGACTTCCAAAGAGAGAGACTTAGATCACTATCATGGTACAACCAATCGGTTCAAGTCGGAACTAATCAAAATTTCTTCCCACCCAAGTCCCTTCCGTTCTTCTTCTTCCTCCTTGAAGAGAGGAATACAAAAATGAAGAAAATAAAAACGCAAAACACCAAGAGAGTGACGATCTAAAGAAGATATGAATTATATACGAACTTTGACCTTTTTCTGCGGTCTTGTTCAAATCGTCGCATTTCCTTGAACGACTCAAGGTGTTCATTACGGAAGTCAAAATCATTTTAAAAAAATGACACAATCAATGTAGATGACACGATTTCCCCCATCTTTCCCCTGTTTGATTTCATCATAACAACACAATATACTTTGCACTAATGTATGACATGTATTTGTGCAGTTAAATACGATGCGAGTGCGTTGTTGAATTCATTTCATTTCACTCGAAGTAACTGTAGTTGTTGGTCGATTCTTATAATCTTCGGGCCTAATTTCAGGAAGGGTAGAGTGGATTGTATACATGTAAATCACTGTTCTCGACGATGAAAGGACCATTCATAACGCTATAATATCCGACATGGTTCTTGAGGTGTTTCGTCGCATTACTCCTAAACACAAGCCCTCTTACGAGCTTTATCACTCAGCAGGGATTTGGGGTTTTGGCTCCCTTAACCCCCACCCCTCTCCTTATACCCTCTCTATTATTAGGCTCTCGCTTGAGATTTGCGGTATGGTGTAAGTTTTCGTTACCCCCCAAACCAACTGCGATCCTACAGATGGGTTTTAAAACCAGTTTCAGTTCACCCCTTCCCCTCCTTTCCCCCTCTTTCTAACACCACGTCCAAAGACGTTTGTCCACACCATACCCTCACGGCTCTTTGCGAATTGTCTTCACCTTCCTGAATCTACGACATAGTTCCATCTCTCTTTCTCTCTCTCTATGCCGTGACAATTTTCCCTTCGCTTGTTCCTGGGAGTTGTATCAAAGTATTTCACGAGTCCATCAATCGCCACTTTCCCACATAAGCGTGGCAAGCCAGGGTTGCGAAGGGTCGGCAACGCTGCCAGGGCCTCGCTCTCCAGTGAATCTCGCCCGGGCAGCCTTGGCAAAAGTAGGACTCTCCTCAACGATTTGTTAGATTTTTTTCTCGACCAGGCAATCTTGCGGACAGGCTCTGGGGATTGACGCAGAGGTGAAAGTGGAAGAAAATGACAGGCATTAAAGACAGAGAGAGAGAGAGAGAGAGAGCATAGAGGTGAAAGAAAAGAACGACCAAAGGAACGAGAGACTGATAAAAGAATTAAGGCAAATAGAGTCGAGTCGGAACAAAATTGGAAGCCTGAATAAAATGGGAAAGAAAGGATGTGCAATGAACGGAGGGGGGGGGGACAAAAACAGGATATAGAGAGAAGCGGAGAGAAAGAGAAGGGACGATAAAATATTTAAAAAAAGATAAAGAGAAAGAGGGAGAGCAATCTCATCCCTCCTAGTCAGGTATCACGGGAGATCCTCTGATAAAAACCAAATACCGCCGAGCATTCAATCAAAAGAAAAAAATGAGAGAGGAAGAGATGGTAATGGGTAAGAAGGTGATATATAGGCATGATAATGGGACTATATAGCTCCATCAAGGAAGTGTTAGTTTTCAATTGCTTTCCGATTGGGCTCGTGTTGATGTTTCTGTCTGCGCTGAGCCAATCGATTGGGCTTCACATGCTCCGTGTCTCAGCCAAGGGAGCTCCACGGTGAAGGTTGCGACATCTTCGCGACGAAAGGTCTTCTGCGTGACGGAGGTCTCGCCATGTTATTACAACTTACAAAATGGCGGATAGACACTCTCTCCATGATTCCAACATCAAATCCTGATGTCATGATGATTTTTATTCGATTTTCATGAGCTCGAGTGTGACCCCGATTTGTCTACCTTTCCAACCCCTCCCCCGAACAATCCACTCTTTAAAGAGCGCCGATCGCCCGCGCTGAATGAAGACTTAATCTCGCTCAAACTTCCCCTGGAATGGCGCATGCGCACATGATTTTCCACATAAATGACATCCATGGACTCTCCTCTTTGAGTTTCTCTTTCTATCTTGTCCTACATTTCATTTTTCTTATAAAAATGCCAAGAAATCCATGATTGATAAGACCTTGGCGGGCTCGGCGACTCTCACCTCCTTGGGGAGTATCGTAAGTCCCTACCAATAAGCAATACCGACTATTCGGTCGGGTCCGATAATTGAGGCACCCATCGAAAGTGCTCCGCAACAAAATAGAAGAAGCAAAAGCGTCTGGCATAGAAGAATGTCTAGCTACCACGGTACTTAATCGTCAATACATTGATTTCGATAGCTTTTCTATCACGTAAAGAAGAGATAATGGGTCATAAGGATAGACATACCTATACAGGAGGGTGGCAAAGAAATGATAGACAAACGAAATGTTTAGATTGGTCAAAGGACGCAAGGAAATGCAGACGTCTGCTCCCAGTAATCAGGTCAAGCGTTCAAGAGATGAATGCATACCTTGGTGGGGCTGGCTGACATATGAAATAGATGTCTTCAAGACAGACAGGCACAAACGAGGTAGGTGTGAAAATTCACATCTCGTCTTTTAAGCTCCATTTTAACGCGATTAGACGGGAATGCATGGGCGGAGAACAAGGGCCATTTAGAGACGTGGCCCTATACACGACATGTTAACAAACAAATCAACGCAGTCACCGGAGCTAGAAGATATAACACGTAATAGAAAATGCCCACCCGCCCCATGCTAACTTAGAATAGCACCGAGGTATATAAAATCATGTAAATATATTACTTGTTCCACGTAATCTACCAATCCCAATTATAAACCAATCTTAAACAACCAGCATACCAATAATACATTTGAACGTTTATCTTGATCCACGTATCAACTTTGCAAAACTTAATCGCCTTTTCCTGAGTGAAAATAACTTTTTAAATCGACTATTTTGTATACCACCTTAAGGAAATTAACATCCCCAACTAATCCTAATTTAAATCTCTAGGCATTTATTAGTACCCTCTTCCAAACTATAAGTGAAAAGTATTTTAGGTATTCAGACGTCTTGTACATCATTTGTAAGGATCCAATGCCCCTATTTTTATTTATAGAGGTAAGGTATGCACCCCTTTATGGATAATCCTCGAGAGACAGGGGGTACTTGAATGGACCCCTCTTTAGATAACTACGGGGCCATCTTTTTATTTCTTCCGTTTAAAAGACTCACATAAAGATTTTTTTTTTGTTATTTTGATTCTAGAACCATGTTCTTATCAAAACCTGTTGCCCATTCGTGCAATTTGGGAAGATTAAAACAAATATTTAAAGCCAGAAAACAGAGAGGAATTTATAGGCCAGTCACCTACAATTACAGGAGAAAACTTAATACAATATAATGTTAAAACATGTAATCTACTCTATTTTTCCTTCATAGATATGAGGAAGTGGTTTCGGTATATTGTGTACATCTTTAAAAAAATGTCAAATCTAGCATCCGAGGCGAGGGAACAAAGAGAGATAGCTTGAGAGAGAGAGAGAAGCAGAGAAGGGAATCCGATACAGTCATGCTTTCGACTGGAGACAACATTTTTATGACGTCATCTGTCTCTATATATTGTCTGTAAATTGTCTTGGTAGTAATACCATATCGTATTCAGAAACCGCAACTCTTGCACCTCAAATATGTCAAAACTTCCAAGTTTTGAATTTGTGTTTTCTGCATACATTTGATCACGAAAATTACTGTACATCAGACACATTGCAGATGAATTTCATAACTACAGAGAGTCTACCGCTTGAAATGGTCAAGGTTTCGAGATGCGTAGGCGTTCATTGTCTCTGAACTTGAAATATATTTAATTTTAATTTTTGATTTTATTATAACAAAAAACGAGAGAGATACAATACAAGGTCGCGGTTCTTCCACGTCACTATCCGCCTATTGTTGGGAGGTGAAATAAAGAAGCGACGGTGACCCTGAAAAATTGCCAAACTATTTCATGACAAAGTATACGAACCCGGCTCTAGACAACAGCAAAAATAACTGTGTCATGTTATTTTATTTGTCCCTCCGTTTGGTCTCATGGACCATGTTTGTTTTCTCCAACATGTTTCGGCGATGAGAAATCAAAGAGCATATTCCTTTATGGACATTAGAGTTCATCTGCATTGAGTAAGACTTCTAGGGCTCATTTGTTCGTTCTTTTTACAATTAAGTTACACAAAAATTACATCGGTTTCTGATGCATTTATTCAAGGAGTTGGAAATGTGTAGAACAAGAAATTGGGCTGTTAGTTTGTCATATTTGTTTTAATTAAAAAAGGAAAAGAATTGAAATTTTCTCTAGCCATCATGTGCTCTTCAGTGTATCCAAATGACGTATACATTGTGACGAAGAAAGAAAAGAAAAGAGGCAGAAAATGTTTGAAATGCAGTGACAATTGGATGTAAATATTAGTACAAGAAGATCTTTTTTTGTGGAGAAGCATCACACTTTACGGAGGTTCAAAGGTTTGCCAGTCCTTTCCCTCAAGAAAAAGGGGGAGGGGCAATGTTTCATGTAGGATGGTCTAATTTTGGCTGTCAGGTCAATACCTTCATGCCATGAACAGTGGCCTAGCTAAAAGGGGCACGTGCCCCATAGTTGAATGGCGACATTTTAAGAAAAAATAATAACGAAAGGGGGGAAAAAGAAAGAGAGAAATAAACGGGAGATGAGGAAGGTTACTCAGAGGACGAAAATTCGAACCCCTTCAACACTTCCCCCTCACTTGATGGTCTTTTCTTTTGGAATTCTTGCACATCGCAAGTCCAGTGCCCCCCCCCCCCCAACCCATCCCATGAACTCACGCTACATCACTTACAATGGACACGAAAGGTTTGTTTGATCATGTTAGATCGTGGGTTTTACATCATGTACAGATTACACTGGAAGTTCGACGCAGACGGTAGGTTGCCCCGAATAAGAAAAGGCGGGAATTGAGATTAATAAAATGTGACAGCTTAGAGGATTGCGGAGTGTACATTGCATACACAGGGAAATTGGAAATTTGCCCAAAACGTAAAGCGTATGTCAGATAAAGAAATCCCTATTTCAAGCGATGTTTGTCTTGAGCATAACTATACACGTATAACAGAAATATACAGGATCTAAATATTACAGCTCTGCAGAGATATTCAAAGGTATTAAACGGGCGTTAAATTAATGGTACTGCTCTGAATTCAATATGAGTAATGAGCGGATGTTTATCCCATAACGAGACAATAATTCCATACTAAAAGTTCATTTAATTTAACTTATGCGGGTATGTCATATTTTGCCCGGAAAATGGACTCGTAATATAAGACCAGCAGATGTAGTTTTCTAGAAGCGATTTAGTTTTGACATTTGATGTTAAAGTTTGATATTTCTCTGAATTTACATTTTACACAATATTTTTAGTCCGTACATTATCTAAATTGTTGATAATGACAGGTTACAATTTCTCGAGACAATTGCTTTGTTATATCGCTATCAAAGTAACAAAGTATCAAAATACCAAAGAGAGAGAGCGGGTGGAAATGAATGAAAAATTAATTAATATTCGTTTTCGCGTATTCTGCTGGGCTCACGACTTTTATTTTCCGAGTCGACAACGTCACGGCAAAACTGGGAAGCACCGAACATCGCTCTGAAAATCTATGAGTCGATGAGAACGGACTGTGATGATCATCGAAAGAAGACACTCGTCTGAAAACTGTCTGAGAATTCCGCTCTTCAGACATCCAGGTCACGATAAAAAACAACAACAACAGAAACAACTAAACCAATGTCACACTCCGATACGACGAAAGTTAAACTATAACAACAACACGATGAGGAAATCTTCGTATCAGGTTCGTGCACCAAAACCATCTCAGATCCATTTGGGTATGTGCAGCGCATCTTCGCAAGATGGGGAGGTTTCTGGCGCCTTACCGTTCTAATATCCTTGCCCTTGCCCCTCCCCTTTCGTTGTCTTTACCGCCACGGAATAGTCCTCCGAGGCTATAGTCCTCGGTTTCCCCATCTGTTAGAGAGGGGAACGAGAGGGTGGGGTCAGGGGTGTTCCGACGGACCACATTCGATACACATTTGCAATTAATGTTGCACTTGACACACACGCCCCGTAATGCGGTGACCTTTGACCCCTTTCATGGTGTCTCTTCACTCACTTTGAAGGTCCTCCTGCCAACAGCCTGTCTTATTTCTTCTCCTACACCTTACGGCTCTTCTTTGACGTACTTCTTCTTCTCTTTAGTTTAAAGAGTTTTACTTACAAACGGTCTCTGTAATCTCTACTTGTATTTCCCCTTTCTCTTTCTCCTCCTGTTTCTTTTTCTCCTCTTCCGCCTTCTCCTCATCCTTCTTCTTCTTGGACTACTACTACTACTACGTCTACTTACACTTCTACTTTATCTCCCCTCTCTTCCTTTTTTGTTTCTCCATCGCACTATGTCTCTGTCTCTTACAGAACTACGTTGAAAACATGATGAACTTCTTCCCTATTTTCTTACCCATCGAACAACTCCCCCACCCGTCCTCGCTAAATTCGTTTCAAATGGAGTCAATTTCATTTCCATCTCATCAAATACTCCGCGGTGTGATGACTGAAATTGATATAAATGCCTATTTGGGAAGTCATTGAATTCTCTCACATCAAATCTGAACTCCGCGGTGGGTATTCCGTTAATTTAACTTTTGAAACAGAGCAAGATTTAGCTGTCGATAAGAGTTAGTCGGGGTGAAAGTAAAGAAAGACCCAGCACGTTTGACATAACTGATGTTTTTATATGAAGTGTTGTCAAAATTTGAAAGGTTCGTCTGTTGAGAGTTGAAAATACGCTGCCCTTGGAATTGTAGATTTAAAATTGATTTCCGATAGTGTTACAATACCGCCCCGGTAGACAAGACTGCGCAATATGTGTGTTCAATTGTTAAATCCTTTCCTTAAAGTATTCAATGATGTTCATGTTTCTATAAAGAATACCCAAAATGCTTTGAATTATAAACAAAAATGCTACACATAACAGTTTCTAATAGAGAATTATGATATCGTGAAATGAAAATTCCGTTCCTCTTCGGCAAAACGAGACCGGAACAAACATTTTAATGAAAAACATGTCGTCTGGTTGAAAACGCGGATTATGTCTAGAAAAATGATGTATGGATTTCGAAGAATAAAACTTTAAATAAGAGGCCCGCTTGCAGACGAATGCACCAACCTTCAAAATGTTAAATTTTCATTACATTAGATCCACAAGAAAAAGTCCCACACAAAACTCAGTCTCTTTATTTTTTGTATAAACCGTAAGGCGGGGAAATCTGTGGATTGCAGTCGGTCTACCTGGAAGGTGTTTGTATTTAAGATGTTGGTACAAACCAGGGCGAGTCGACGGAGTGCAAGTGGCGACAATTGGCTACAAATTGTTGGGGGTGATTGATGATGGGGTGCACGAAGAGGTCGTGGGCTAACACGACTTCAACCCGCATTAGGGGTCTTAAAGTGATGCAAATCTCTCCCCGTAGTCGCCCGGGTCCCAGGCCCTCGAGGGATGGACCTCAGAACCGGAGTCCTGTACGTGCCGCCACATGCGCCTTTGCGCATTTAATGCCTTCTGGAGTTTCAAGACACCGCCTCATTTGTAGTGACTTGGGGTGAGGTGATCAGATTTGGCAATGTTTCACATATTCTCCCTTTTGTCTCCGAAAATTTATTCGACTTTTCAGCCGGATACAGACGTTCCTACGTCTCATAACTTTGGGGGATGATTTGACGGTATTTGATAATAGTTAGGACAAGTTTGAGCAAGAACATGTCTCCCAATAGTCTTACGTTGAATGGCTAAAGGGACTAAAGAATTCAATAACAGGTTGATATTACAAATCTCCTTGCCCCTAGCTTGACGTAAGCCGTAAAGCTATAAACAAACTCTTATTCAGTTAAACATACCGAATCAGGTACAACAGGTGAGGCAATGACCTGAAATAGAATGTTAAAGCTGCATCTCGACTAATAATGGTCAATGACTTGGTGGCTACCGACTTATTAATAATTTTGCAGTTTGAATCTGTTAAAGCTGCAATGCCCTTTCGAACCGACCTACTTGTATCCCGACTTGCGCTTAGTTCAAGAATGCCATTTCCACAAGACGCTTCGCAACGCCGAACTAGTACTGAATTACATCCACATCTCACGAAGATGGGACCGGTCTGTACAATCGCAGTCTATATGGATCAAGTCAATCATTTAGACAAGTTAGTTACACGTTTTCAGAGTACTAATGGGAATGAATTTTCACACGTCAAAGACACATTACCAGTTGGACAAGACATAAAACTTCCAATTGGATCACGTTGACTCATCATAATATACAGAAAGTCCATTGCGATGAGTCAGTCAAGCTACGCTCCAACAACATGGGTGATTTATTTTCCAGAAGCGGGGTGGAGGCGCATCTCTATAAGATTGCCTCGAATACAATGCAGACATTTTAGCAGAGTGTACAGCCCCCCCCCCCGTAATGAAAAAAGGACCACAGTTGATTTTGTCGCAAAGTTCTCACACAAGAACAAATCACTAAAAAGAGAGATAGCTCTTTTGTCAAGGTGTAAGCAAGTAAAGCGAATCCAAAAAGAGATTCCCTCGCGCTTTTCTGAAATAGGATTACTAAGAGGGGATAAGCCGTTGAGGACTTTAATCCTCAGTTAGTTAAAAATACTTAATACAATTCACTGGTCCTTGACTCTATACCTTTGCTCGTATTGTCCGCCAGGGCGGTAAGTCCTGAGACCCGCTCCGCTTCTGAGTTTTAAACCATTCTCCTCTATCCTAAGGAATTGCTCACTTGATACCCCACATTTGATAAGATATCCCCTCTCACCCTTTCTTTCTCTCTTCAATTGACTTTGCACTATTTGATTGCCCCTTTGAAAGACTCTTAGATCCTCTTTATAAAGGATTTATCGATCGAAGATGTTGATAGCCCATGCGCGCAGTAGTTATACTTAAAATTCAGCTGTTACAAACATGTCCACTGGTAGGCAAACAGTTACAAAATTGTTATGGAATTATTTTCATTTCATTCAAATAGAGCTGTGTGCTTTTTTAAAAAGCAAAATGGCATACCAATATTTGTGAAAAACTCCAAGCAACATGAAAAAATCACAATGAATTATTTCCAAATTATCGTTAATCCCGTCAAATTTATCGGTGACCACAATGGAAATCACGATTTTTAGCAACAACAAAAAGGGAAACCATTACAAGCTACAATTATGCAAAATTGCAAGACCAACAATTTCAGCCAGCCAGGGCAGATAATACCTTGTGCAAGTTATAACTTTTCTAAACAACCAGAGCTCAGGAGAGCGTAAGTAGCTAGCTTTCTAGCAATGTCCTTAACCCTGAAGCTATAAGAGTGGGTAACAATAAGGATGAAGGGCAAACTCCTTACCCCTCTTTGTAGGGCGCAGGACACCCCACCGACTAGATCATTCCCCTTCAATGGCAAAGACGATGGAAGCCATCCCGACTCAAGTCCCAAGAACACTAATGAGCTAGTCACAAAGATTGGATCAAACCGGGGGTAAACAGGACGAAATTGAAACCAGACCAAATGTTGGACTTGACCCCTAAGCGAACTCCACGAATTAAACGGAAGGTATAGCTGAGGTACGATCGTAGCCTCGCTTTGCCGTCAGGGGATCTAGGAGAAGATATTGTCTTGGGTTATTCAGAGTGATCCATGACGTTTAAAATAATATTCATTTTCTTTTTGAACATTTTCTATTTGAAGTTGAGAGGAGAAATTCTGGATTGGTTTTGCATTTTAAGCAACCGGCACTTTTAGCTTCTCATTGTCGGACGAACATCGTACGAAGTAGCAGCTACAATAATGTGGCAAGAACTTTCACATGAACATAATTGTATACAGATATCTTCAGTGCATTACAGCAATAACGAGTACATTAATTTGCAGGAAAATTGCCAATGAAATAAGAGACTCTCAGTGGTCTTGGTAAAACACATTAAGGTACCTCACATTCATATAGAGGACATTTTTTTTACTAACACGACCAACATGCTGAGTTAAGTTTCTATACCCATACTCATATGATGACATTTTAGTGTTTATATATATTATATTGTGTTACAAAAAATAGGACAGATTTGATTGAAAAGGTCATTTCATCTCAGCTTTACTGAGAACAGATGACATCAGTACATACAGTTCAAAGTTCATGTCTATAACAAGATGACCCCTAAAAATAGACGCAATTTTCAAAGAAAAATACCATGTGTGTATATACATGGCACCTTCTCTATAAGACGGTAAGAGGATTTCGGTGTAACCTGTAATGACTTAAGTGAGATTTGTAATACTGACTCGGACCCGAAACTCCGACTCCCCTTCGGCCACCTGCCTACCGATGGCAGATGTGACAAGGAATGGTCTCCCCTTCTCCATTACTTCTCAGGTTCAAAGACTCATTTTCATCCCGTCCCCATGCAGCATATACTTGATATCATGATGTGTAAGAGTAGGTAAGCGACCGATGAAAACGTCATGGACTGATGTCAGTGCTGGGTAGCTTGTTACTTTCATTTAAGGAACCAGAAAAGCATAGTCACAGCACCATACAGTAATTCATTTTAAAGAGTGCTTTGTTGATGAAATGCACAAACTATGGACTCTGTTCTTGAATCAAAGAATGGTCCGTGTGAAATTTGTGAGACTTCACAGTGTGATCCTTTTTGGTTTCTTTGTAAGGAAGATAAAGAGGTTATGCAAACCGAATAAAAAGAAACCAATTTTCAATAACTCATCTCAATTGAAGCAATATCAAGAATGGTAGGAGGTTATAAAGACAGCGCCATATTCGTTTTATCTTCTTTAATTGGACAGCGCCACCACCCAACGCCGAGTAGGCGCTGACGGACATTCTCATTTCGCAATTGCTCTGTAAAATTACGAGGCCTGCCGAGTTGGAACAAATTTCCATTTGTGTTAAAAACATCACTTAAAAGGTAGTGAAAGTTGTGTTTTTCAATTTTAGGGGAATGATGAAGTTGAAGTTGAGAGAGTTGTGCAGCTGTTTTAGCTATCAGAAAGCGCCAAGCGGAAGCACAAGTGCACGTTTTTTTCCTTCTTCCCGCCGTCCGTCTATCCCTGAATAACGATTATTGTTGTACTGGATGAAAGTTACTGTTTTCAGGCAATATAAATCTTCCGGCCCCTTTTCTGTGCTTGACACTGTAAAAGACACGGGACGTCGTGAGTACAATGACTCTTGCATAAGAGACAACTGACTCAATCCCTAGGTTATATCATATGAAGATAGTGAAAATAGATCTGCATTAGCGTCCGAATGTAATGCGAACCCAATAATGACCGATGGCGTTGTACATTAGGTAGCATTTCCAGTGTAGACACAGGACGCATTCTTTGAGGTAAAGTAGGGTCTATACAAAACCTGGTCTATTTTTGCATTTGTGGTCTTTCATCACCAGTCGAAGGCCACACGAGGCTGGGAAGAAGCTTTTAGACGAAACTCACATGCTCGGACTAGACATTTTCTCATATTAATGCCTTTAAACTTTACTTAATTTAATCGACTCAAAACTAGTCTTGTGATATAAGATTGTGATACCAGAATCTAGTACAGTTCATCAATCAAAAACGGATGAAAAACGATAAAAACTAGAATAGTTTTGGTAATTTTAAGCTCTAAATTTGTCAGGGGCGCCATCAGACGGGGCGGTGTGGGTGCGACGCAGCCATAGATAGTACAGAAGGCGAACCCTAGGAATTTCCTCTGGAAATACAAACCCAAGCATCTCGCGCTCACTTAGATACATTGTTGCCTCAATAAACACAAAGTATTCCGATTTATACAAATACAAACATGCACTTCACACCAATCTATCTGTTCCTCTCTTCAGGAAAAGAGACGAGGGGAAAAAGATAACCCACCCAATTGTCATGACTGTGGAAATAGCGTACAATAAGAAAAGAAATCGCGATCGATAGAATAATATTTTTTTTGAGTATCATGTCTGGGTAGAAATTGGGTAGTAGCATGAAATTGGATGTACAAAGACTCCCCGGTGTGCGGTGACTTGGGGAAGAAGTGACTTCCGTTTTGTTGGTTTGAGATCGGGTGGAAAATCGGACAATGATTCTGGGGGCCTGTTCTATTCAAAGACGGTTGCCTGGAATAAACGTATGTTTAGAAGCGTGGGCACAGAAAAAACATTCTCCCACTATGATCAGCAACTGTTTCTAATTTAGGCTCTCTTTTCAAGCGTGTGCAACCAGGAGGCATCGCAACAGGGAAATCCACAAAATGCAACGTATTTATCAAAAAGAAACGCAAAGAGATCTGGGTTTTGATCGTAAATTCGAAAAAAGTAGGTTAAAGAGAGAGAGATCGCGAACAGTGCAACGTTTGTTTGAGCATCGAGGATGTAGGCCGGTGGTGTCTTTTTATAAATGCCCTAGAACTATTGAAGGCGATGTACTTTCCAAGGTTGTTCTCTATAAGATCCATTAGAAGTTTACAGTTTAAACTGTATCCCTCCCTTCTTTCATAAAATTGCACGTGTAATTGAAACATGAGAAACGAAGCATGTGACTGAAATAAGAAATAATGAAACTCCATTCATGTTCGATTTTAGACGAAATCCATGCAGACGAAACCGAGAGATTGAGGTGCTATCACGTTTTTCAATCACCTAAACGTGTTTGTACACTTATTGCAGGATCACAGGTAAACTATATATATATATATATACATGATTATGTAGCCTATATTATGTTGAAATGAGCCGCTGCGGCCGCTGATTCCGAATGTATTATTAGGCCACTCGGAGGTCAATTTGGTATATCGATTTTCTTTGCAATCGAGCAGATTTTCCCACAATGTAATTCCATTGTTTCGTCATCTGTATTTTTTTTAAGTCCTCCCAAACCATCTCGAAGTTTCTTTATTCTGACGATTAGTCTGACAAGTGGCCGAACCCACTCTGAATGTGCATCAATAGTATCGCTTTACCGCCGAAAATCGATTGCAATTATCGCGCACAGAAGCGGGATAATAAAAATCGGACCGCGCTATCAATTGCAGTAATCGTCTGTCTACATAGTTAGTGTTTCACAGACGGGTATTGCGTTACAAGATACGAATGACACGAAATTGTAATTTGGTGACTTTGAGGAACATCATTTTACAGAAAACATGTCGTGTGCATGTACGAATGAAATCCATAATGTATAGAAAATTGAATATAACTCAAGAACTGTGGCTATATCCAACGTACGATATCATCATATCATCTGAATGAGCAAAACTTTCTCTAGGCATATGAAATACTTATTTTATCATTTCATATTTGTTGGCCTACTTTCGATGGAACTCGATATTTGTTTAACAACAAAATCCATTTTGTTCTCTATTTTTGTATATACCTTTTGCTATGATTATGGACTAGATATTCAATTCAATTCAATTTTATTTCAGTTTCCAACAAAACATTACAAATTAATTATAATTATTTACAACAATTAAGGAATACATATTGGAAACAGAGGGGTCCACTCAAAAGCAATGCTTGTACAATTAGTGTGGACCCCTCAAAATGATAGTTAGGAATAGTGAGCAATTAAATTAAATTACGAGAAAGAATTGCAAAGGGTATAGAAAAAGGATTAAACACGGTGTGTGTTACGGCGTATAGCTTTATCAATGTTCTGTAACACATTAGGTGATTAGAATCAATATAGAGCAGTATGGTATATCTGTCGTAGGGTATGAGCCGGGGTAATTAGGAGAGAGCTTTTGTTTCGCTTTGATAGGGGCCTGGCAGCCACAGCCACCTGCCAAGCCGATGATACATGTACGATGTAGACTTGAACATGACGTAGACGTCCACATGGAACATAACATTGTCTGCCTTGATCGTAATATATTCCCGTATACGCAATGGGACTCTACGAGTGAGCGAATGATCTCGTTGGATGTAACGATGTTAAACAGTTTGACTTATGACCGATTGGTCTGAATAATTGGATGTTATTAGTTTAATCTGACTACATCTTTGCCCGTCACTTACTACTTCTACTACTACTACTACTACTACTACTACTACTACTACTACTACTACTTCTACTACTTCTACTACTACTATTACTACTACTACTACTACTACTACTACTACTACTACTACTACTGTTACTACTACTACTACTACTACTACTACCATTACTACTACTACTACTACTACTACTACTATTAATATTACTACTACTACTATTTCTACTACTACTACTACTACTTCTACTACTACTACTACTACTACTGCTACTACTACTCCTACTACTACTATTATTATTACTACTACTATTAATACTACTACCACAACTACTATACTGCTACGTAAAATTAATCAAACACATTATCAGCCTCAAAACAGAAATATGTTTCATTCGATTTGGCCATGTTAATCATTCTTCAACATTCACTATTAATGCTAACCCATCTAATTTACCGCACTGTCTTGTGACATTCCATTAATTTAGTGCAAATTAAAAAAAAAAACTATTTCAATTTGAATGAGAAGTGTAACAGTCTTGAACTCTAGCCAAAGCAATACTAAATGGCAATTCAATTCGATTTCATTTCAACGTTCAGTTGGTCCCTCGTGAATTGATCGTGGTATTTTAAGGGATTCGTAGCTCCTCGCCATATACCCCACATCCTCTTTGTAGAACTGAGGGGTAAACTTTTAACCCCATAAGGTTTCAATAAGACAAACCCCATGAAAAAAGAGGGAGAAAGACAAAGAAAGAGAGAGAAAGAGAGAGAGAGAGAGAGAGAGAGGTTTTATTTTCTGGACCAGATCTGTGGTTGCTATTATTCACTCGTTTGATCTGATTTTGACTCGCGCGTATTGATAATACCGAATGCATTTACGCCACTGTATACTTATGACTTTACATTTTATTTTGTAACAATGTTGACTCTTTATCTGATTTCCTCGTCGCTACATATTTCACATTCATTCAAGTGTGGAATTTATCGCTTTTTAAAGTAAAATTGGGAAAGGATTATACGTATGGTGCCGAAATGTAAAGAGTAGTTATTAAACTTTTTTTCTCCAAATCCCACAGTGTATAAACATACATGTTGGAATGCACGCCATAACTTAAGCACGCCAAAATGTTTAGAGTATTGTTGGTGTTAACAAAGAATTGACAAACATGATATCCACTGAGTTCAGTCATTTACAAATCAAAAGTTTAATTTTCAAAGTAAACATTCAGTGTAACTACGAATGAATTATGAAATCAATAGTAACAAACAAACCAATAGCGTTTCAACCGAACACAAATCAAATGCATGATACAATGCCCACTACGTTATAGCTCTTTGAGTTGCATACTATCGAAACTCCAGCTTTGACTTTCAACCGTTTTGTCGAAACTGTACCTTACAAAAGTTATAAGGTAACCATGGCAACCGATCGAAAGTGATATGCCTTTGGACTCGGACTTGAGTCAGCTAGAGAGAGATATGGATCCATTTGATTCGACTTTGTACTGAGTATATAAGTATGGTACACTATCATGTCTCTGGGACGGAGACCAGTCAATGACATTGCACTGTATAGGTTTCACCACAGGTTTACAAATCATATTCCCTGCACATAATACGAGTCCCCAAAATACAAACGGTACCCATGAATGATCAAACATCGTTGTGTTTTATAATCCATTATGTTTGACGCTCTATTCATGATTTGATAATGGAAAACGTGATATATATGAGATTTTGAGATTAATATTGTCGATCGCTAACTGTCTTGTGTCACAGTTAAGGCAGACATGGTAAAACTGGTGGCGTAACTTTAAAGAGGTACTTACCGCTGGTACACTGTGCGTTGACTCCACTTGATGTGACAATATAATTACGAAGAGGTAGAACATAAAACTGAGAGTCCACGGCGTAATATTTCCCATATACATCCTTCGAGAGAACCAACAACATGACAACGACCACGACGCGTTTGAATTCCGCCGTAAGTCCGGCGTCGTCGCCGTTGCCGCCTTCTTCGAAGAAAACACAGAGTCTGTATGCGATGAGGATGAGGATGTTGAAGATGATAAGGATGTTGTTGTTGATGATGACGGCGTTCGCCGTGATCGCGAATGCTTGACGTCTGGTCTCGACAGCGAGTTCGTTTGGTTATGCGTCATGTGTGACGCGCATGGGTACGAAGTAGACGATGATACATCAGTGAATTGCGCGCGGTCAACGCGCTCGACGACGCGCCTACCATCGGCGTCGTAATGGGAACATTTGCAGGAGTCTCTCACGCCGGTGCTCGTGCCACTTAGTACATTTGTTCCAGAGAGGTCGGGGGAGCCCACCGGGGATAATCTATCCATGGGCGTTGCTTCGGCTGAGTGGCCCATCGTGCTTCAATACCTGGTACTATACACGGTCATGTCAGCGGCACGGAATCGGCGGCAACAATGTCACCGACAGCACTAGGCAACCTCCAAACCCGAAGCAGGAACTTGCAGTAAATAATCTTCCTCAAATTCAGCACGTCAAATCAAAACGGCTCCCAAAATTGATGATATTCAATATAATCAAGCAGCCTTATGAAATGCCATTCAATTTAGACTATGTAGATGATAGTACATCCAAATGATAACGTAAACTCCAGATAGTTTGGTGAAAATGAACAAAATGTTGAGCTCCAAATCAATCCTTATCACCGTCCTTAATGTTATTTCCCCGGAGTAATGTCGACGCCGCCTGCTTCCAAATTAATCCCCTTGCCTCGTTTAGCGTGCATTAATCCTCAGTTGGGTTAAAAGATGAATACTTCAATATGATCGGTAGATCCAGACAGTGAAATATAATCAATGCGAGATGATGAAAACTGATCAAGTTCAAACTTGATGAATTGATCCCGCAAGAAGAATATTATTTCACTTATTGGCGCTGTAGCTTGATAAAGCAGCTGACTTGTTCCAAGAAAACTGAAGATAGTACAATGACTGATGATGATGTCTCAGCTATCACGTGTTGTGGTCGTTAGGGGTCCAAGAGATAGCTTGATGATGAGCTTAAAGAGATAAGTAAAGAGCCTCTTCTGTTTCGTGTTTGAGGAAAGCGCCACGAACGAAGGTGTGTTCAGTAGACAAGCTATCCTAGAATGGTTACAGTGTAAGAAACTCCTGCCCGCTCACTGCTGTACACCCCGGTCCGTCCATGGTCGCACACACACTCGCAACTCGCCTATTGTTACCAACACACACCGCTCCTAACCAATCGGGAGTCATGATGGGGCGTGGCCTACAGAGAAAGATTCGACCAATACTGTGCGCCCATTCCATCATACATAATTCCTTTCAAAAAAATGACAGAGGGAGAATAGCTTAAGGGCTTTTCTTTTATACGAATCCGTAATCCATGATGTATTTATTTCCCTTTTTTGAAGCCCTCGTTCCTCGCTCAATGAAGACCATATTTTGAGGATGAATTTTCGACGATGCACGTGACACGAACGGCACCTTTTATCGTCTGTCGTAGAAACATAGATCCCCACCAGACGGTATGTTATTAACACTCCTAAACATACACCGCTTATTTTCAAACATACCTCACCCTAAGCCTCCCCATGCTCTTGGCATAAACCGTGGCACATACTTGACATTCGTAGCTCCAAGGAGAGAAACACCCCTCCCCTCCCTCTCCCCCTCCCGTCTTCCAATATACCAACCACCGTGGTCACACAACATTACCCCTATTTAGAATAACACTCTAAGTCCCGGTCATCCCGTTATTGATTTCCAATGGTCTTCTTAAGAGTTGAATTAACTGGAAAGATTGGATTGGATTGTTTGGTTCTATTGGTATCTTGTTCACATCAATATACACGGCGAAAAAATGGTTAAGACAAAATAGGCCACATTGTTTGGCTTGACATGCTTGGAGTGGGGAGAGATAGGAGGGGGTACTCGAGGGGTGCGATACCACTATTGGTAGGAAGAGTTCTGTCTACCAAGCGCTACCTGGGGGTCTGGTGTGTCCTTCACCCTCACCTCTTGCATATGCTCCATATTAATACAATATTTGCTTCCCCCCCCCCCCCTCCTTAACGCAGGTACATGCTCATCATAGATTTACTTTCATCTCGTTTCCACTCTTCATCTTCTCTTCTCCTCACGCTATTATTTACATCTTTTAAGCTACTCAGGTGTTTAGAATAATAGACATAACTGGTTCACTTCGTTGAAGGTTCCTCATCTGGTAAGATATCGCATCACGTTAGCTGATCGAATCCACTGCCCATTTTCACTTCTGCTGCCAAAAACAAAACGAAATTGGTAAATGATATTTATTTTAAATAATACGCGTATTTGTAACCTTGATATTCTAGAATTAAATGACGATTAGGATTGGCAGTTCTTTACAAAAGAAAAAGAATAGTTATGTTCTATTTATTTGGAGACATTAAACTTGAATTACGATTACCCCTCCCACCCCCCAAAAAAGCAAAAAGAAAGACACCTTGAAAGATTATATTTAAAAAATAACACAATATAGGACCTATATACGCAATAACTTTCTATATTCAGATATGTCTGATGCAACTAAGTATTATGCATTCGTATACTTAACAGTGAACAAATCAGACGATTCCTTTTTTTTTCTGGTCAACAAATTTTCAGAATACCCCGAATACCATCCGACATTTTACATACTACAGAATTTACTTCTAAAAATATTTTCCAATGATAGCCCACACTTTGACTCAAATTCCGTTCGTATTATTTCCTTAAACGTGTTTTTTTTTAAAGGGCATTGAACATGTTTAAGCATGCACTTCCTACCCGTGTATCCGGCTATATGTCAAGCACAATATGACCAACCAGAAAACCACCTTGATCCTGTTTACACGTTCTTACCATCAACAAACATGTAAACAGGACACATTTCCCCCAAATCTTGAATTGGCTAGATGAATTTACCATTAGAAAATAAATGACTAATGGTTATTTTCGATGACAGTCATGAACTAAAAAATGTAATGCTGGTGCAATAATCAGCATCATCAATATTGCTAGATATAGATTTGTATTATCTCATTAGTTATTTCTGTAGTGTGGGAGGCGATTGTGTTGTTCCTTAAATAAAAAATTGTGAAATAAAATTGCATGCAGGATTTAAAGTATCTGTGACTACTGTGATACGCATCGGGAGCATGACATGTTACATTCAGAATGGGTATATATTTGTGTTTGTATCCATTGATGTTATTTCTCAAAACTCAAATTCTTTTTCGTACATAACAATTAGCATAGCGGAAGCAAAGTATTTCCATAGTCTTAGATTGTACACATCAAACACAATTGTAACAAAGCTTTTAATCATTTGATAAACGAACATAATTACAGCATATTTCGTTTTATTAAATCACACAATACATGTGACCGTGATATAACAATATTACCTAAAGTGAAAATATTTCCTTAATAAAGATAAGTTATTTCATGACCCCCCCCCCCCCCACAGAAGAATAAGTATTGCTTGTTTTCAGAATAAAACAGAATACTTTTCATAATTTTGATTTCCATATTTGTCAACATATAGTTATACAGAATTGAAGTTATGAGTTTTTCCTTTATCAAAACACACCATCTACCCCAAACCCTCCCACTCTCTTCCCTCTTCTCTAACTCCTTAGGCATAAATAATGAAGACAATTTGACATCGATGACAACTAGTGAACACAGATTCTATAAACGTTGTTCCAAGATCAAATTATACCATGTTGAAATAAAATAATTATCTATCGAGGTGTGAAAACCATTCCTTATGTCACATTCACTCACTCTCTTCATACGTCTGTTAACATCCATACTTTTTTTAAAGAAAGTCTGGAGCAGTACAATCAATATTCCATCTTCTTAAAAACGAAGATGTCTGAAACATCTTTTTCCAGGATGTCTCTGGGTATCTTTAGTCCGAACATACCTATATTTAAAGATAGCACGTGATGACACATGGAATGTTATTTGTTTGTAGATTTCCTGACAATTTCAAGAATTCAAAATTAGATACAATCCTTTCCTGAGAACAACAGACTGATCACACCCCCGAAAACGTGAGATATCCGTCCACCCTCGTGGAGCATTTTAAACGTTTTGGAAAAGAACATCTTCAAGCAAAGATTAGTCTTTTTCGGTGACTTTCTTAAAGTTTAAAGCTATCAAACTTAATTTAGTTAACGTGAAGGCGGAGCTCTAATATTGTATTATTTCACATTTTTGCGACATGTTTTTATTTCTTTCATTTACCTTATATCGACTCTCAGATGATGAGGTAATTTACTATCTGTTGTATTCATTATTAAAATACACATCTTCAACATGCATCAAAAATGTCAAATCAAATCAAATCGAATCAAATTACCACAAAGGGGTTTCATTTGTCAGACTAAAGTCAAGTCAAGATTTCTAGTTCAGAGTTATTTTCGGCTCTCGTTCCCCGAAAATAAGGAGAAAGTGCACGCGATGTTGCTTAGAGAGCGTAAGAGGGGTGCAAGAAGACAGGAGGAGAGCGACTAATGCACCTCCTTCCACTCTTAATTCATTCGGTGTTCCCCTCTCTTTCATGCCAGGAGGCTGGCTGGACCACTCCTCTCTCTTACACCCCTCTAAAGATAGAGTCCTGATAGGTGGCCTGCTTAAACAGTGGCGTATTCAGATATTGGTAAACAGGTTTGGGGATTCTCCCAAGAATTGAAACGGACCTATTGCATTGAATTTAGAGGAGGAAAGGGGGGGGGGGGGGCTGCTTGGAATACCATATACATATTGCAACTTTACACCATTGTTCGATTGCGTTAATAATACATGCACTTATCAAGACTCGAAAAGCAACTCGCATGACTAGCCCATACGTCAACTTTCAAAGCGTTCAATGTATGCACTGTTTTTTGGTTTATTTTCTTTTCTTGTTATGTTTGTTACATTGACCTTTTACATGATATCACTCTTGCGTCTGTACTGCGCTATGCGCTGACGCAGTTTAACGTCAGAAAAATGACGTGTGATGGCCGGGCCTTAGCATTTTCTTGCCGTGCCATGCACTCTCCCCTCATCATATCCAACGCTCCTAAAACAACTTTCTTCACC
Source organism: Strongylocentrotus droebachiensis (assembly GCA_035222895.1). Classification (NCBI taxonomy): domain Eukaryota; kingdom Metazoa; phylum Echinodermata; class Echinoidea; order Camarodonta; family Strongylocentrotidae; genus Strongylocentrotus; species Strongylocentrotus droebachiensis. Next base: position 190,395 of record JAVYIG010002979.1, on the reverse strand, counting down.
AACATTTCCTCAAACGTCTTGTCCTATAGCATATTCAATTTCATTTTAATTTCAATTTTATCATATTAAAACCTAAATTTCAACGCTCATGAAACAATTTCTTCACCAACATGTCCTCAAACGTATTGTCCTAGAAAATTCAATTTCATTTTAATTTCAATTTTGTCTTATTTAATAAAATCTAAATATTCAGACCTCAGTCGCCTTTAACCCACTGAAGGTGATTTTTGAAGCGCCTTGAGAAGAGGTGATCTGTTATATCCTCTTCTCGCGTGCCATCTCTAGCCGTCCAAAGGAAGACGGAGAGATAACGCGATAAGCCCGTCCTATTTTTCCCAAATCAGGCTGAATTACCTGTTTCTGAATATACATTAAAAAAAGCTGATACAGGGTTATCTTGAGCCAATATATCGCTTGTTTGAAAGGTGAATACCCTCATTGTACTTTCCTTCTTTGAAAACTAGCCTTTTACACTCATGTTTAGAGAAGCTTCTTGCATGCTTATCAGAAATTGCTATGATATAGTGATACATGTAGATCCGTAATCTACGAGTAATTAAGAGCTCTTGTTCATAACACAATAACACATTAAGATAATACGATTGAAATTGATTGTTCAAAGGCCGATATTTAAAGTGACTTATTCACGGGAATCAAGTTAAACATATATGTTTACTTATTAATATAATGTCTAACATTTCCATGGATAAACAGACATTTTGTTTACCATCATACATGTTTCTTGGAACACGAATGAATTATATAGTTTGAAAAAAAAACTTAAGAACGGAATTGGTATGGGAAAGATAGACACAGAGAGGTAACGAATTAGAAAGGGTTTGGGCAAGAAAGAGTGATAATTATGGAGAAAGAGAAGGAGGGGAGAGGGGGAGAGGGGAAGAGTGTTAGTAAGAGAGAGAGAGAGAGAGAGAGAGAGATTGTAAGTGAAGACGATGAACACGTTTGGAGTTGCAAGTATACTTCTTCCATTCGTTTTTGTGAAAGATAAATATTTTCTCTAATCCCTCTTGTCACTAACTATACAATAGTTCCAAATACACTTGCGACTGAAAGAACATCCTTTATTTCAAGGAGAGCAATTGGGTTGAAAATGTAAATATTCTGTCTTTGACAAAATGTAACGTGTACTTGCAAACTACATTCCTGAATAACAGATATGGTTTCATGGAGGGGGAACAATGAGAAGGGATCACTTTAGCCCCATTTTTCAGCCTAATTAAGCCGTCCCCGAGGTGAAAATACTAACAAACTTCCATTTCATTCTGTTTTTGACAAATAATGTTTGTGATTGTATGTTACGTTTTCAAATTCATCGCGGGGAGTATACTTCTGACCCATGTTTGGTTAAATTGTACAGATTTTCATTGTTCAAGTGCTTTTATAATTAATTCATGTTGTGGTTAATTGATGGAGCTCCTTTACTCGGAAATTCATTGACTATTTTGCAACTGAAGCTTGTCTCCTCTGTGTATGGCCTCGCAAAATAGTCTTATCTTTCAATCTTTTGGTATCTCTTGTTCTCCATTTCTCTAGATATTATTATATATACATATATATATATATAAATATATATATTCTCTCTCTCTCTCTCTCTCTCTCTCTCCCTCTTTCTTTGGTCATCCCTTTACTACCCCCAACAATTCTGTGGCCACCTAACGTATAAAATGTCCCCTCTTTTTTGTTTTCTCTTTCTCTCATTTATTTTATCTATCACTCTCCCCATCTCTTTCCCTCTCTTTCTTCCTCATCCCTTCCTATCCCATAATTCTCGAACCGTTCAGTATTTTAAATGTTTCCTGTTTTCTCTCGTTCGCTTTATCTCTTCTTTCTCCTCCCTTTAATGTCCTTACAGATCTCTTACATTCAAATCTTAGGAAAAACCTCTTTTTTTCTCTCTTTCTCTCATTTTCCCATTTTTCTTCTCTCTCTCTCTCTCTCTCTCTCTCTCTCTCTCTCTCTCCCTCTCTCTATCTATCTTTGTCTTTCTCTCACTCTTCCTCTTCACCTTTGTCATCTTTGTCATCTCCCATTCTGACACACAACCTCTCATCGTTTTGGGGTCAATCACCTTTATGTGCATGAATTAACCTTCCTCGTTCATTGTGCCTTAATTGCACGCCAAGTTACCGAACAAAAAAATAGACTAAAATAGCCTAACCTCCCCGAAAGAAAAAAAGAAAGAAAGAAAGAAATAGCATTCAAAGCTTATTTAACCCCAAAACACTTGTAACGTGTAAATGCATCAAATGTCTGATTGCTTAGTAAAGGTCAAACGAGTATCTATCCTTCAAACGTAGACAAAAAATGCATAAAATCTTACTTCTAACCGACGCACAGAGATAAGGAGGCTTTTTATTTAAAATAACATAGAAGCAATCACACAAAAGACAAACAAACAAACAAACAAACAAATATGTTGCTCAACACCGTATACCAAACTTCTACGAAAAGCTTCAATATAGATTGGTAGCAACAGCAGATAGGATTTATTTGGGGCAATTGTGAACAAATCAATACATTTCTATTTGTAACCTTTTTAATATCGTGGAAGTGGACCATGCCTGTAGAATAGCTCATTTACTACTTTAAAAAAATGAACACAACACGTTACTATTTGAGGCAGAAGAGAGAAAACCACAATGAGCTAAAAGTCCATGCTTACACATTTACTTGAAATTTAAATGAAATTCAAACAAATCAAAAGTATATTTCTCCATCAAACAAGTTCTCTTCGAATTGGGCTTATAATTCACCATATTACATCTGTGAATTTAAATGAAGGGTGTAGTAAAACATTTTGACATATAATGAAATATAATATGATCTATACTATACAATAGCAAAATGTGCTATTAGATTAAATATAATATGACACAAAGCAATGAAATACCATGATGAATACAACATAAAACAATATGATCACTGATGAAATAGAAAAAGTTGTATAACCTTATTTCATATAATACACTGCAATATAATAAATATAATAGTTCAATGATATTGTAGTATCTTATGTGGATATATATTATGATAGTTGCAATAGCTTTCTAGGATAGCTTTATGCCCAATTTAAAGAATCTTACATTCTCATCTTCTCTTGCTGAATTCTACATTATTTGATAAATCACAGACATACTACAAATTATATAAGTAAGCTGCACCTTTTTTATTTCTCAACCGCACGTGAGCAACGATTCCTCTTCTGCCATTCTTACAAAAATATTGACATATTGTAGTTTCCTATCTCTTCCCCCTCCTTACCCATCCTGACGTCAACTGTCTCTTATTTTTCACAAACATCCAAATACGTACAGGGGATCCAACTATCTCTCTGTGGAGAATAATTCCGTCTTGATAAAAGCGATACGGAAAAGGGGTGTGTTGAGAGGTATAACCATCACAGGAAAAACGCCAGCGGCAGAATGTTTTAAAGTTTCCTCCCCTCCTCTTTGAGGACTCCATATTTCAAGAATATCAAATATATATTTGCCTCGTAGGCATATGATATTATATTAAGCTTTCTTAAAGATTTCTTAAAGATAGTAAGCGATGCTTTGTAAATGTTTCACATTGAATGCCATTTTTTCCCCCGCTTATAGAATGTCTTATCAAATCCTAGTTTGGAAAAGTCTACACGCTCCTACTAAATTAAATAAATCTCTTTGCTCCTAAAATTTCAAATTCTGCAGATAGATACTGATATATCAAGTTTAACAATTATGATAATATCAGATTTATCATGTAATAATCACAATCGAAAGAAGAAATAAATGTTCATCGAAACTAATCAAATTTCACATTGGGATTTTGAATTCTAACTGTCTAATATCAGAGGAGAAAAGAAAATCAATTAATCAACTCTTCTCTTTAGAAGTTTAGGAGTCGTTTCCTTGCAACGAACGCCTACTCGGTGCTTTTGTAAATTTTACAGTTTTATAGAAGATCCTCAGAAAATATCGCTGGCATATGTAATGTTTCTAATATAAAATGTTAGTTTGAAATAACATGCATTATACCGAAATGTTTGTTATCATAACCATATATTTGATTTCAATTTATCAGTCGTTTCCAAGAACGAACGCCTACTCAGTGCTTTAATAACAGCATGATCTTAAAAAACATTGATAATGACATTTGTTTTTCAGTGTCAGTGATGGCATGTATACCCATACTTGACATAACATGGGCTTGTTGCACTAGGTCCATGGTTGAATTTCGTCTGAAAATAAAAATGAAATCTGGCACAACGTCAGGGGCGAGAGTCTACCGGTTTATTGTTCCACGTTCCACAAACAAAGATTGTCTCATATATAAGATTTAAGCAAAGAATTCTTAATAAAACAATGACAGACATAATATTTATAACATCGATAAATATTAGTGTGAATTATGAGGGAACCTATTAAGACGCACATATTGTATATTATAGGTTCCCGAAAACAAAAAATTGTAACTGAATTCGACAGCCATAAAGAATGACTAATAAATGCTTGAGTCGCTGACACATTAGCATTATGTATATCACGTAAACAAAGAGATATTATATGAAGAATACGTGCTTGTAGACGTTGTAACATGTTAATTAAATCTTAGAAAGTAATTGATAACCAAGTCGATGGGGAAGTGCACTTTAGTAAGGCATTGAATCCCCATTACCAAGTCCCTAGGAGAAGATGTAAAATCATCGGTCTCCTGGTTGATTACTTACAAGCCTAAAATAATTTCTTAGCAGTCAGGTCAAAACCAAGCATCATCATCATCAACGGTAATACTACACTGTAAAAAAGAATTTGTTCATTGGTAATTTTTACGTTTTTTTTCTATGTAGAATTTACTTGAAAACATTAGTTTTGCCACTTACGCACAAAATTTAAGTCTTGCTAACTCAAACTTTCAATTTAGTAGAACATACGTGGAATATTTAAGTAAAATCAAATTCATAAGAACTTAAGTAATTTCAGCTTGTATTAATTTAGTAATTTTAACTCGAAATCAGAAATTATACGTATTACTCAAACAATTTATGTTGATTATTCTTATCTTTTTAAAGTAAGGACCGATGCAGTGCGTAATATAAATATTTACATAATAACATGGCTAAGCAAAGACAAGACAATTTTTAATTGTTACCCAGTTCAAAACAAATAAAAACTTGATATTTCAGGAAATGGTCAACCAATTTTCCTTTTAAGATGCTACGATCAAGTATATATAAAATTTGGAGCCTTTCAATATGTGTCGAATTGAGGCGTATGTAATAGTTTGTGATGGTGGTAGATATATATATACGGTTAGATTAGTGGATGTTACTTGTTAGATTAGATGGGTAGCAAATCGTGCAATATGTAATCCTATCATAGCTTTTTTTTAATTATCTAAAATAATTACAATACTTAAATTATTTACGTTAATGTAACTCGATTTAACTGAGTAAAAATGTATTCAGCAAAATAAGTAAATTCTACTTAAGATGCCGTAGGTAATATTTACTTTATAAAAATAAGGCAATTCTTTTCCTCAATTTTATTGAGTTATTTCGACTATTATTTTTTTACAGTGTAACGTCGTCTATCTTATGGTAAGGTCCACAGAGGCAAGCCCACGGTACATGTTACCAAGTACTAGTCGAGTAGTAGTCGAGTAGTTTTAAGCACTTGACTTGAGAGACAAAGGTCGTGGGTTCGATCCCCGACACGGCACTAATGTCATTTGGCAAGGCATTCATCTACATTTGCCACTCCATACACAGGGGAGAAATGAAGACCTGGTAGGATGAGGAAAGCCTTTAGGCGCCACATGCCCTCGACTACGGTGACCATTATGGTAGGAATACTCCCCAGGGAGTGGAGATGGTGCACTTTGTGCGTCATTGATCCGATGACCGGGGTAATAATATCTGTTAAAGCGCTTAGATACGGTATTTCGTACTAAATGCTGTATAAATCTTGTTATTGTTATTATTCAAAAATATACAATATGGATATGAAATATAAAAATGGAAATAAACATAAATTACTACCAAACGTATCATTTCATATCTAGTCTAATATTTTCTCTAATACGATGATGAAATACAATTTTTTTTTTAAAGATGCGGCCCAAGTATTATTGAAGTACGAACATTATATCGACATCAAACGTATCATTGAACTTCATATTGGTCTAAAAATGGCCAAAGAATATAGGATTATTAACATAGTTCCATGATATACTCAAATCTTAGAAGTTATGTCGTCGGTAAGGTATATAATTTATATAAGACAAATTATCTTGGGCAGAGGTTCGTATACCATGGAGTAAGTTATACCAAAGCCATGAATAGGGTATATACCGGTTCATCGATTGTGTAATTCCAGTAGGGCCAATAAAGTACTCCAAGTTTAAGTACATGTTCTTCGTTTCCTGGTGCACATTAAAGGGCACGGCTGAATCACCACAAAAGAAATACTTTACGGGATAAAACTACGATTAGGCAATTAAAGTTGGCTTTAATCTTTGAGATGTGGGGTAGCAAAAGCTTTACGCATTGTGTGTTGAGGTTCCCGAAGCTGTTATGACGGGGATGAATAATACAGGAGGGGGTGGAGTGACTATAATAAATAATGGGCAATTGACTTCAGTAGCAAACGGTGGCCCCGCCATTTAGGCCTCTTCTAAAAACGAAGATGGTATTCAGCTGTCAGCTAACGGTGTGTTTTGCCTAGAGCACTACACAGTCCTCCTGTGATACGATTTTCTAAGATATTATCAGATATCATTAGATATAGAATAAATATCCGAGTGATATAATAGGCCCTATTCATTAATCTCTATCATGTTAATTAAAAACTCGATGAATGTTGAGCTTCGTCGGAAAATTAATGCCATATATACGGTCGGATTTCACTTACGATTAGCCGCCTCGTAACGTCCCTTTCTTACTATCTTTTGAACATGGTATATAATTCAGATAAAGTCGATGCCCGGTTATTTGGAATCCGATGGGACTATCCAGTTTGCTTAATCTCCTCTATCTGGGGAAGATCGAATCCTCTTCCTTTTTTGGGTGGGAGGGGGGGGGGGGTGGGGTTATCTTTTGATTTGGAATGAGAAATTGAAGATTATTGAGCTGCGATCAATGACCTTACACTGTTAATGACGTGAAGCAGATGACTTCTGTTCGGGGTGAGCGATGCGTTTTTGTTTCGTTTACCCCGCCATTATAGCCCTTGCCTGTATTGTTGAGCTATAACCTATAAAATGCAACCGATTTTATGGACATTTGCATCTTCAATGATTGCAAACACCGCGGGGTCGATACAAAAGGAGGATGATGGGGGAGGGAGGAGTTTTCCTCTTAGAGATCTAATATCGCAAGTAGGGTGTGTCGAAAAGAAAGCGGCATCGGCACGCTTTCATCTCGGTTTACTGTCATAAATGCGGCTTTGCCGATTAGTGAGCAAGGGATAATTGCCAGTTAACAATTACCTAGGGTAGAAAGCTGATTATGAGGCCAGGTATAGGGGAAAGGTGCTATGTATATACAATTAAGAGTGAGTTCTTAACTTACCTTAATCTCTTTAGGCATTGTGATATACCTCCTTGAGGATCTTCCTATATAGATCTTTCATGATTCTAATTAAATTCATGTCATTGTCATGAGCCGCCGCAGTACATGGTCAAGGTGATGTCAAGAGGCTTAGAAGTGTATTATGAAAATAAATGGACTATCAGAGCTTCTTGTATTTTCAAAATACCTACGGTATTGAGCCTTAAGTATTTCATGGCTCATTTATGTTATTGGTTGCAGGGGGCACAACAAAGAGCTTTAATTATTTTACTATTTTAAGTATATTTCACGAATTAGAACATAGCTGAAACCTATAGAGGGTACGATGAAGTAAGATGCGGAAACAATGAGGAAAATCGAAAGGTAAAAGAAAGAGAAGATAGAGAAAACAGAAGGAGGACAATTAAAGGTAAAGACTAGTTCTGGTCATGCGATAGCATTGTGAAAGAAACATTATGGAATCGATTGGAAAAGGTTGATCATCTAGCATATAGGTATTGGTGTGTACTGCAAGGTTCTGGAATCATCAAAATGATAAGAAATTTGGCCCAGTCATGGTTAAGTTACAAGCACTGTACACAGAAAGATGTATATGGGACTACGCGACACGTGCGCGATATCTATCCGGTCCGGATAGATATAATAATTTACCAAATATTATTAGTAGGCGGTTTCCCGGAAAAATCTGTATCATCACGTATTAGTCAAAACATATTCTTTCATAATTATGATTGGTAATAAGAGGTTCCATTTCATTTTTTGAGAGACGGGCGTTTCCAAAACTGGACTATACCTTTTAAGATCGAGGAAAATGAAGTTGAAGAAAAAAGGAGGAGAAATGACGGAGCATAATAAAATGGAGAAGAAGAGGAAAGTGACGATAAGAAATTATGCCGACATACCATTTAATATTAGCTTGTTGTCATAACTATAATTATTATGACCTATTATGATGATTACTATTACATTAGGCTTGGTTATGAAGATTATTAATTCTTTATGCAGGAACCGCTGTGTATCAAATTCATCGAGTCTTAATCATATATAGAAATGTATGAATTTTCTTGAAATTGATGTGGTTCGTTTGCTTTTCTCCAAAATACACCCATCTGCGATTTGTGAGCCGTAACGCAAAATAATGATACATTTATGTAAATATTTAAATACAAATATAAAAACACTAAGAATTCGATTGCTTTCTGAATCTCTATGTGTGCATGTTTTGTATTCAAATTGTTTGTTGGAATCAGCGTCGGGGGGGGGGGGGGTGTCCCCTTGTCGAGGGTTCGTCTGCAATACAAGTTCATCTATTTTCGGTCAACGTCCTAATTTCGCGTTCTCATTTCGTTTCTGTTTACCAACCGAATCATTTCTCAATTGTAAGAAACTCAAACGGGAGACAAATTGCATTTCAGCCAAGTCAATGACACCTGTATAACATTGAATGAGAACGAGAGAGAAAAAAAACCCACCACATACCCTCACACAAACGAAATGATTTATTTCCTCCGCGATCGTTGCGATAATCCTATTAAAGCTGTTCCTTTTTATATTACCCCTTTGACAGTTGCATGTTCATATAATAGCAATGGCAAAGATTTGTCAAAAAAGGTTAATTTTTTTCTCGCATTGGGCTAAAATATGTCTTTTTGGTGCGGTTTCCCAGGCGAGAATCGAAATAATCGGGAGACTAATCGGAGTAATATTGCGAAGCTTTGTTTGCTTAGCGGCCAAACCTCAAGCGTAACGGATCAAAAGTATTGTTCTCTAAGGTGGTGCCAATAAGTGGTCCTGAAAGAGGGGGTAGATCGAGCTGGAACAGGACCAGAAATATTGTTCCTTTACGGTCAAAGATCGGTCACCGGGAACAGGGGGGTGTTTCACAAAGATCCTAAGTCGAACTTAACTCTAAAGTTGGACTTAAAAATTATGGAGAGCCATTTGAAGCCTTAAAACAAAGTATGTTCAAAAGCAAAAATTCAAGTATTTTATAATTTTTTATAAATTCCACATCAAGAACATGAAATCTCCTTGATAATAGAAAATATGAACGAATTGAATCAACATTTTATGCCTTTTAAAATAACTTTTACCAAATATTTTCATCGATGCTAATGGCTTTCCGTAATTGTCAAGTCCAACTTAGGATTTTTGTGAAACACCCCCTGTTCCTATATATTGTTCAATTTTGTTTGTAGAAGGATCTCCCCCCCCCCCCCCCGGCAACGACACAACACGGATCTCCATTGTAAGAGTTGCGATTCGGTCTTACGAAAGTCTAATTGAATTCCATGTTATCAAAACTGTGTAAGCTTGATCAAGCGACTGATTCATCGTGTCTCATAGAGGATATTGTGGACTTTATCACTGTGGATAAACGACAGTACACATTTTTTGGTTATATCCTTGAGCAGTTTTTACCCAACATTATCCTTTGAACGGCTGCAGAAACCAAAATTGATCGAAAAGAGTGCAAAATATAAACCCTGCATGCAGTATAACATTATGCACGCTGGTGCGGGGACAGAGGGGGGGGGGGGGCATGCTCATCTAAATTTCAAAAAATATTATAGTCATTGACTTGTAATTATAGGCACATGCTGTTTCTGAAACTATTTTCCCCGTTTGTTTGCTCCGTTTCTGGCACCATATCATTCACGCATGAATAGGCGTAGTAATTTAACCATAATTTAGTATCTGACAGAACGATGCAAAAATGGGGCATCCGGTCATTCAAATGTTGATTTCCATCTTGTAGAGTCAAAACAATCCCGAGAAACACGAAAGGAGAGGCATGTTGACCGTGCTTGCCAAAACCATCCAGTCATCAGAATACAGTTGACAGCTATAGCTCAATCCTCCTCATTGTTTCTCATTTTTCGGCTTGATTGTTAAACAAGAATATCTTACTGCAGGATGATGCGCATGTCTCTATTTTTGAACTATTTTAGTCAGACCTTCTAACAGTTAAAGAGAAGGTTGAGTTCTGGGAAGAGGTGAAAAATAATTTGTGAGCATTACTCATTCTTATTATGCAAGTGTGGAAGAACATCAGATAAGACAATTTCCCTGAAAAGCATGGCTCTTCAAATGCCTTCATATTCTAAATATGCATTTAACATCGTAAAAATCGGGGGGCCGGCTTTCTACGCCACGTGTTCGTGTAGTCCCATATACATCTTTCTGTGTACAGTGTTTGTAACTTTACCAAGACTTGGCCAAATTTCTTATCATTTTGATGATTCCAGAACCTTGCAATACACACAAATTCTTATATGCTAGATGATCAACCTTTTCTGGTCGGTTCCACACTGTTTCTCTTACAATGCAATCGCACGACCAGAACTCAACTTCATCTTTAAATGAATGTGCCTATCCAAGCACAAAAGCTCAAAACTTGCTCTTAACTGTTGTTTGTAGAGTATTGATTTTCCATTGATTTTATGTATATTTTAGTGACGGTTTATATTAAAATTCAGAACAATAAAGAGTGTCCACTTCCTTAAAAAAAATGTTGAGTGTATTTGAGATGCAAATAATGTCTACATAAGACATACGAATCTCATTCCATGTCACGATAATTCGATATATTTAAGAATGCTTGAACCGATTTCCTCTCTCCTAATATGAAATACTTCATACGTTGCTTGAGGCGTATTGGTTAAACCTTTGGTAAAAGGAAATATGTGTACGATTATGTTTGTGGGACAAACATAGCTCAATCGTGTGGCGTAGGCAATATTTGGTTGAACCGACTTACACTATTCCCCTAAAAGAGGCCCAGAAAAAACCGAAACAAAACTTGCAAGGGTCTAGACCCAGTCACTGTATATAATTTTTAGGGGAATATGGCACTGTACTCTAAGTAGTAGACATATGTCATAAAACATATGTAATCATATACTCTCCGATGTACAGTTTCCTTCCTAAAATTGAAAAAAAAGGAAATATTTTTCAATAAACGAACCAAGGTGAGGGCCATAATGGGATATCGACATGGTTCATAAATAATGAAGTGTACGGATATAAGATTTGTGGTCAAACCGACAATATTATTGTTCTCAACGGAATGCATTCAGTTTTAGTTGCTCTCTTGGGAGTTGTTTATGGAACGAATAGTGCATGTTAAACTTTGTACATGGGAAATGATATTAAAGGGGTGAATTTGAGAGTGAGAAGCGAAGAGATTTTAATAAAAAGTCCCTACATTTCTAAAGAATAGTGCCTCACTTGACTTCTTTAAAAACAAAAACTGAAAACATAACTCAGCTATTCTTCTTTATTTGTTGATTATTAAAACTAAGAGACAGCGCCGATTATTATCATTATTATTATGATTATCATTATTATCATTACTAGGCCTATCATTATTCATATTTTCATTGTTATTATTATCATTATTAGTATTATCATTATTATTACCATTCTTATTATGATAAGTTTATTATTATTAAATTATCATTAATATCATTTTTATTATCATTGTTATTATTATTATTATTATTATTATTAAAATCAATTGATTTGACGAATTGGTGAAAAGAGAGTAACGAATATATACAAAATGGGAGATAGAGAGAGAGAGAGAGATTATTGGTAAATAAATTCATTGAAGTATGTGACGATTATGAAAACGGAGAAAGATTCATGAAATTGGAGAGGAAAACAAATGCGCAGAAAAGTCTAAAACTCCACTTTCATTAAATAATACATGTAGAAGAAATTTTAAATTCGTAATATTCCGAAATAAAATTGAATAAACAGTAATCTTACACCATTGCAAAGGAAGTGTACTTATCAAGATCAACTCTACATTCGTAAACATATACATTTGTAAACGATAGCAGATATAAAGGGTTTTTGACATTTATTTTAATTTATTGAGAGCCCCTGCACACACAAGTTTTCGGAATAAAACTGGACTGGACAATTACAAAAGTTCAGAAGTCAACAAAGCCCATAGTATGAATCCGCAACTGAATCATTATTCTTTCTTTTTTTCTTTGAAAAATACATATGCATGCAGTGCATGCAATTGAATGGATTATGACATGCATTCTTTCTCTCTCTTCCCCCCCCCCCCTCTCTCTCTCTCTCTCTTCCCCTCTCTCTCATGCAGAGGGCATTGCCCCCACACTCGTAAGTTGCCAAAATATGATTTGATCTTTTTTTTTATAGTTGTATAGACCAGCTGACTCGATACGCGGAGACAGCCCCGTGAAGTGAAGGGTGGAAAGGGCGTCCACGATGGACCGAGGCGATACAAATCCAACAATTGCGGTGAAGACCAAAACTCTCAAAATAGATCCAAAAGAACAGTTATTCTCTCTATTTCCCTTCCAGTGCTGGTGCGTATTCAATCGGACGTGGGTGACAAAACACATCAAACGCGACGAGAAACATTTCCAGAATTGTATTCTCTTTTTATTTGCTTTTAGCGAATAACATTCTTGTATCTTTCCGATGTTGAGTTAAGATGACAGTAAATTGCTACATGTACTTCTAACACATTACTGTCGAGGGAATTAATATCACTGCGGTTTCAACACCATTTACATTTCACGTCTAAACTTATTGGGCTGAGTATTCCAATACATGATTTATTCATATTAAGACATTTATGAGTGCTAATACAAATATTTTCTAGAAACCTTTCGTAGAAAAATATCATTAGCTTCCATGCTGGTCTCATTTAAGTTCTACATAAATTGAATAAGTCAAGAAAATTACATTTTTTAACAGGAAAGTTCAAGAAAGGTCAACATATTTATATTCAACTTTATCGGTTTGTTAACTTACTTGAGCGGACAACCTAATCTTTTTTGTTTGTTCATTCAATATTTTAGAATCATATTGTTAAAAAAATAAAAACCTCACTCTATAACTCTCTCTCTCTCTCTCTCTCTCTCTCTATCTCTCTCTATCTATCTATCTATCTATCTATCTTTCTCCCACTATCTCCCTCTCCTCATCTCTCCCCCCCCCATCTTTCACTGTACTTACCTCTCTGGCCATCAATTTCCTCTACCTGCCCTTCTATGCATCCATCCCTATCTCCGCCCCTGTCCCTTGCCTGCTCCTTTCCACTTCTCCACCCTCCCTCTCTTAACACGTATGGGCGTAATCGTTATTAAATTTTGCCAGCGAGCGAAGCGAGCGAACAAAAAAGGACATTTTTTAGAAATTTATAATCAGCAAAATAGATAAGATACAAAATAATGTATGCGGGCATCCCCCACCAAACATACATGGAAATAAAAACCATGTAGGCCTTCGGTCCCCACGATACACGAATATGATGATATGGGCTGGCATCTCGTTGCCCAAAATAATCTTGTTTTTAAATGTTGCAAGCGATTGAAGCGAACGAGCTTGATAACACGTAATTTCGACTAAAATATATTTCAAGATATATTCGGCCACCACGCTGTCAAATAGAAGGATATTAGGACACCTCGTTGCCCAAATATGAAGCAATTAAAGGCACTTCGATGCCAGAACTCATCCTGTTTCTAAATGTTGCGGGAGAGCGAAGTGAGCGAGGAAGAAAGACACTGTATGATAATTTAAAATGCCTATTTCCTCATGACATGACATACTCTAGCGGTTTTTGATATTTGGTTTTCTCGAAATTGAAAGTAATTTTTTGATATAGCCAAATTTCTCTCATGTCTCCCCTGGGGATGTCTTGTGGCACCCCTAGAGATGTCTTGTGGCACCCCAGGGTGACGTGGCACCACGTTTGAAACACACTGTCCACTGTCCTATGGGTATATTGTTCTGTCTGTTTAGGGAGTAATACAATTTCCAACCGCACTCTCTGTTTTGATTATTTAACTTCGTCTATTCTGTAAAAAAAATAATACTGCCTCGATTTTCGACAAGCTATCTGTGGATTCAAAGGCACTGTAGAGTTTGTAACATTTTGTGTGTGTGTGTCACAATTACACACGATATGACGATTGCATCTTAAAGGTAAAGACCAGTTATGGTCATGCGATTGCATTGTGAAAGAAACGTTGTGGAATCGATCAGAAAAGGTTGATCATCTAGCATCTAGCATCTGCAAGGTTCTGGAATCATCAAAATGATAAGAAATTTGGCCCATTCTTCGTAAAGTTACAAGCACTATACACAGAAAGATGTATATGGGACTACCCTATATCTCTCACAGACCATGAGAGAAACAAATTTACCAAATATATGAATTAGTAGGCGGTTTCCCGGCAAATTTATTATCATCATGTATTAGTCAAAACATATTCTTTCACATGATTGGTAATGAGAGCTTCCATTTCATTTTTTGAAATTGGGGCGTTTCCAATACTGGTCTTTACCTTTAAGTTGGGACCCAACACAATAAATTTCATGAGCACGTATCCAGTATTCATATCGGTGGGTTTTTACAATGTTGTACAAAATAACTTTTATCTGCCCATGCGTATATTGTAGCTACGAACTCATGATTGTGGGATGAGCGCTCTCAAGCACTCAAAGGTGAAATATTTAAAGACCGTCAATACTACTGGGCCAGAAGGGATAAGACCACACAGCGAGGTCACTGACAGGTGGCTATCTCATTAACTCAGCTCTCAACTAACATAAGAACAAGAGGATCATGGGGGACCAACAGGCACCGATTGGGGAAGTTTTCTATATAGAGGGAGCAAGTAGCTACAAGTAGGACAGTGGGGCTTTAAAACGCTAAGAACTTGCCCCTGTTTAAAAAATAACAAATGCTAAATTGCTATGACAAATTTGATTTTGATTGCCTGACATAGCTACATTTGTTACGAGGTTTCCTACAGAGCATTATACATGCCCATGCAATAAAGCTTTTATTCTTATCGTTGATTGTATTGAAGTAGAAACAGTTCAATCAGAATGGCGTCCTACAAAAGCTTTTATCTATTCAACCATCACCCCCTTTTTATTGTATCACTAAGTAATTGTTTGGCAGTTAAAAGCAAAAACAAAAAGGCAACAACAACAATAACAAAATCTAAATCATCTATCTTCGAAGTGGTTGTAAGGTCATAGACTGTATTATCACACTTCACATGTTATTGTTTAAAAAATAAAAGGGCCGCCGGACGTCAACCACTATTCCTCATTTTCATTCAAATTTGTGAATTCAAATTATGCACCGCGTATTTCCTTCTCCAAATAATTATCCAAATTTTATTCAATTTTCTGCACTTAGAATGTTTTCTTTCAATGTCTCATTCTATTATCTGTCCTCTGATAGACTGTATTATCACACTTCACCTGTTATCGTTTAAAAAATAAAATGGCCGCCGGACGTCGACCCCCATTCCTCATTTTCATTCAAATTTGTGAGTTCAAATTATTCACTGCGTATTTCCTTCTCCAAATAATTATCCGAATTTACTTCAATTTTCGGCACTTAGAATGTTTTCTTTCTATGTCTCATTCCATTATCTGTCCTCTGATAGGCTGTATTATCACACTTCACCTGTTATTGTTTAAAAAATAAAATGGCCGCCGGACGTCAACCCCTATTCCTCATTTTCATTCAAATTTGTGAATTCAAATTATTCACTGCGTATTTCCTTCTCCCAAATAATTATCCAAATTTTATTCAATTTTCTGCACTTAGAATGTTTTCTTTCCATGTCTCATTCTATTATCCATCCTCTGTTCACGCCGCTCGACTCTCCTCCCCTCCCCTATCGCATTTCTCGCTCTCGATTCCCGTCCGACCACAAACGGACCAACGTGAAAAGTACACAGGAAATGCAATCTGATTGGAATTATTACTCGGTGAATACATCTTTATGAGTGATATCGGAGATCAACTGGACTTTGTGGACTTGAAATTCGATTTGGCATGTCCAGCCTAGCTGCGAGAGGGCATCTACTGCATCCCCGGGTTATAACGTGATAGGTGGGTGTCCAGAGGCCACTATACAATGGACCTCTCATCTCCGATCATCATTGCCGAGATTGAGGGAAATATCATATTTAAAGAGATTGCGACTGTGTTTGCTTGTAAATCATAAATTGAGTTTATGGTTGACCTTTCTCTCACCTTTTCACTTTGTTTTCAAATTAATGTTCAAAGTTGAACCCGAGAAAGCGCGATGGCTCAGTGGTATAGAGCAGAAGTCTCGTAACGGGGAGGTGCCGAGTTCAAAACCAAGTCGAAGCGCTAGTGCCCTTTGGTAAGGCATTGATCCTCATTACCAAGTCCCTCGGAGAGGACTAAAAGCCGTAGGTTCCGTGTTGTTTACTAACGAGCATTTACATGCTTTCTTTGCAGTCAGGTATAATACAAACAAAACAAACAAACAATAACCAAAGAACACTGCAAAAGTGATTCCGTAAAGACCGATAACGGACAAAATATTTACAATTTGGGGAAGCGTATAATTATGTAGTTACTTGTTTGATCAATAATACCAGTCTACGTCTTCCGTTTCGGTCTACGATATGTACAGCATATCCAAAAAAAAAAAAAAATCTCCTCTGCGAAAACCGAATTTCCTCATTTTACGTAAAATTCTTTGGACCTAGATCATGCAGTTTCATCATCGTGTGACATCAATATTGATGATCAACAAGTGAATCATCCTCATAAATGATTCATTTAATCTTTACCAAACTTACATTCAATTTCAGCACCTAAAAAGACAGTGGACATTATGTTATAAAAGAATTCTAATCATCATTGATCAGACTAGTACGAATATGAGCCCATAAGTTTACATCGATAAGATGAGATATACATGAGGAATAGCCTAACTAAAAGCAAGCAATGCATGCTAGTAAACAAGTGCGTTGTGTTTGACTCGAAAAAAATACATGTCCAAGCAATTGATACTGCATGGATTTGCTTGCTTTTGGTGGACTTTTGAAGAAGCTATATAGGGTTGCTGGGAACGGTGGGAAATGTCAAAGTCAGTCAACCTCTTCTCCATCAAACAGAAGAACAAAACGAGCTCTCGGAAACCGATCTGGTCGAGCAAATCTCCTTCAATCCGCTTTATCCTTGGTAGATGACAAGCCATGGACTTGACTGGAAGGCCCAACTTCCACTTCCTAAGCCCAGGTTGGCTATCTCATCCTGGTTTGGTGTTTTGGGTGAATAGAGAGTTGGTAGAAGGGTAGGGGTGAAGGGTTTCCATTCAAGAGTGGTGGCAGTTCATAGAGAATTTTAAGATAAAAATTAGGGTTCTGGTTCAAATTTCTTGAAATAGTCATAAGTCACAAATTCGTGGAATCGTGTGTTTATTAAACATTAAAAAAAAATCGTAGTAGCGGGTTGGAAGAAAAATGGGGTTAAACAGGGTTTATTCAAACAAACTTATTGGTTGTTAAAGATTTTGGTGGAGAAATAGCTGTAGGGCATTTTAGTGTAACAAACAATAAATGATTCTGAATTTATTATTAATACGGAATACCGTCTCTAAGCGCTTTATACAGATATTACTATTACCCCGGTTATCGGTTTTATTCACGCACACAGTGTTCACAATTTTTACTCCTTAGGGAGTATTCCTACTATTTGGTCACCGTGAAGGAATAACGCCATTTCTATCACACATGCTTTCGTCATCCTACCAGGTCCCCACTTCTCTACAGGGTATGGAGTGGCAAATATAGATTAATGCATTGCCAAAGGACATTAATGCCATGTCGGGGATCGACCCACGACCTTTGCACTTCCAGTTAAATGCTTACCCCACTCGTCTACGACACCTCTACGTTGGGATACCTTAAATAAGCGTGGTCATTGGTATAGATTTGAATTTTTGTTGTAAAAGACAATACTCTCCAAGGGACTTGGTAATGAGGGTAAGTGTCTTACCATGGACCCTACCATGGTCTTACCATAGTGAACGAGCACATTGACTGTTTCGAACCCAGGACCTCCCGGTTACGAGACCACTGCTCTACCACTGAGCCATCCCGCCTGTTAGTTATCGTATTTGATATTAGTTATAAGTTGGTAAATTAGCCTAAAAGGCGGTTGGAAGGAAGGTTACACACCTTTGTACAAATATATATCTTACTACTTATGATGATAAAAATAATCCTTTCTGTCATGTTTAAACGTATATCATTCTTCCATATCTGTACGGTATATTTCACAAACATTTGGCCAGAATTAATAAAATAGTTCCAAATTCGTTTCAGATAGTTCCTCTTCCTAATTGTCTCTTCTATCTGATTTTTGACAAGAAAGTGCAACAAAATTATTGAACAGTAACCATGGCAACTGTAATGTTTGGTTTGTGTACCTGGTGATCATTATGAAAATGTTCCCCTTAGCCTTCATTCAACTCCTTTCTCTTATATGTTTGGATTTTTGTGGTGGTCCCATTTCTGCTTTTTCCTATTCTTTTACCTTATTTTCTTTTAATTTCTTCTCAACTCGTTTTATCTATCTGTGTGATATGAACATAATATAAATATACATATTTTATAATATGATATTTAAATACGAAACCTTTCACTTAAAACGATTTAGACAATTGTCCTGGTTTTAGACTATCATTGGTCCAGTTTAGAACATGGATAGCCCCACCGAGATGATGTAAACGAACATGACATGATCTCATTTAAAATGGCGTGGGCGTGCAAATAAATGTGCCACATTAACCCCCAGCTTCTCCCAACACACGACCTCACGTAAGGAGACAACCGCGATGGTGCCCCTCGACGGGAACCAATGAGTTAAGACTCATGCCGGGCGGGGGCTCCAATAGCAACATGTAAATAGAAACATGCTACGCAAACAAACGGTTTGGGAGCGCAGCTTGCCTCCAATTGTCTTAAATAACGTGCAATTGGGGTAAAAGAGATGAAACGAATGAGAGAGGAAACAACAGGCAATTCGAAAGAGACTGAAGGTCAACAAATTACCAAGCAGGGTATCATGGTCCCATAGAGATCTATAAATTGCCCGCTGTTTATATTTTTTTCTTCACTGTTTCGTCATTTTTCATGATGACGTCACAGATGATGGACTATGTTTATATTTCAGTAAAATTTAGGATGTTATGATTGAGCAATAGTGCTTTAAAATTCAAGTAGTTTACATAAACGTAATTTTTCTAGATGTATAACCCATTAGAATCGAGAATGAATACAAATTATATGGCAAGAACACTTTGGTATAAGCGCGGAAGTTAGTTCCATTGTATGGAGCAGAATCATAGACTTTAATTGAAACTATGGAAAGCAAAATCAAATCATTTGAAAATTGGGTGTACAGGAGAATGATGAGAATATCATGAAAAGATAAGAAAAACTAACTGGAAAATACTTCATATGGCAGGGCTTAAACAAAACTATCTGAAAAGAAAAGTTAAGGAAAGAAAGGCAAAATACTTTGGCCACATTAAAAGACATTATCAGAGTATCTTGAAGATTTACTGGAAGGAAAAGTAGACGATACCAGTCAAAGAGGGAAAACAAGAACTAACTGGGAGGGGAACATTAAGACATGGAGTGGAATGACAATGCGAGAGTGTACTTAGGGTGGCATATAGCAGAGATGTGTTGACAATGTTGTAACAAACCTCGGAGCTGTGAGAAGATACCTTGATGGGGTATACCGCATGCCTATCTTCATAAGATAGCAACGCGACTGATCTTAAACACCTACTAATCTCGGGGGAAATACAAACCTATTTACGGTATCTATTCTTCATAATATATATTTCATTCAATGTCATTCTTTAGATGGTGACGTCATAAATGGATAAAAAATCCTCTGGACGGCCATGCATTATGGCTCAAGGCATGGGCACACAGAGGATTTTTTTATGTCGGGAACCGGGGTAAAATGCAATGAATTATTGAAAATTTATTGCATTTTCTGTGTTTTTTTTAAATTATTGAAACTGCCCCCTACCCTAGCCCCCGCTGCGTACCGTCATGGATCAGTGACAAAGCAATGGCCTCGTAACTGTGAGGCCCCATGATCAAAACTGTGTCGATGTGCTATATTAGTGCCCTTTTGTGGGGCATTAATCCTCATTACTGTAATTTATGACTTAAGGGCGTAGGTCCCCTAGTTAATAAGCATAGTAGCATACACATGCTTTAGCAGTCACGCAAAACACACATTGGCAAATTATTATTCAATAAAATCTGAGAATGTATACTGTTATCTAGATCTATTATTTTTAAATTATTTTTAAAATATTCCATAAATTGGGGTAAAACAAAAATATTCCAACTTTATGAGCGACAGTGTAAGTTCTCTTGTAAGTATATCACTTCGTCTTTTGTCCATTCAGTTTCTAAAAGAAATCAAAATACAAAGAAAATTACCTCGAGATAACCAATTCAAGATTTTCTTTTCTGGAGGACGAGACCTCTCAAGTAGGGAACTTGGGAGAAATTTAAACATTTTGGTTCCCTATGCAGTCTGAGCAATTAGTTTTGCATGCATGGATGAAAAAAATGAGCTTACTTAATACTTCCGATCGGAGGGTTATTGCGGGTGACTTTGAATCTAATAACTTCCCCGCGGGATCTCCATTTCGTCGATGGAGCTGGGGGTCGGCTGGGCTCGGGGATAGAGAACAGGACGAGGAAGGCTACGTGCGGGACCGAGCCTCTATCATCAGATCTACATTACAAGCTCAATAATGATTGCATTCCTCTTGCGATATAATCGTAGATGACTGAACAAGACGTGAGAAAAACTCTGGTTCAGAATCCCGATTTCTTAATATGTGCTATTCAAAATATCGCTGTATTTCGAGCTTCGAGCTTTTGAATTTACATGTACAAAACCTCGAAGTCGGTAGACAAAGTAAAGGTTAAAACGATATGATTGTAATAGTGGTATATGGTCTTCATATGGTTGTATTATTCAGATCTTTATCTTTGTTCGTACTATGTTTTTTCTTGCAAAAAGTTAAATTGTAGTTTGAGGAACGGCAATGAGGGAGGCCTTGAAGAGAGAGAGAGAGAGAGAAAGGGAGAGACAGAGAGAGAGAGAGAGAACGATAGAAAGTGAGAACATGGAAACGACAGAGAGAATTGGATAGAAATGCAGATTAATGAGACATAAAGAGAGAAAGAGGGAGATAGAGAAAGAGAAAGAGGGAGATAGAGAAAGAGAAAGAGAGAGAGAGAGAGAGAGAGAGAGGGGGGGGGGTGAATTGAGAAAAGAAAGGGAAATAGGAAGCGGTACAACCATGTAGAGAGCGAAGGAGGTAGTACTCATTGTCAGACGAGGAGAGTGAAGGGTTATTCTAATCAGCTAAAATGAGAAAAAACAGCCCTTTGCATTTTACATTTATTTATCGAGGCACTCAAGAGTATTTTACTTTGAATATACACACCCCTAGAACCACCCGTTCAGCAACTCCACAATATATATACATGATATAGTTTATGATATTATGGCAGTGTCGCCGGGGACCTATAGACGACCTAGTTCACGATTCGCTGCCGAGTGAGTTGAGATAGGGGGCTCTCGAGTTGAAACAAAGCCGCCTACATACAGTATATTGTCGACAACCTTAATCTAATTTAGCCCAGGAATGCCCAGCTTTGGTAATGCGACCTCCATTTTCATACTTTCTTCATCTTCTTCATCGCCTGGCTGCCACCAAATGCACCGCCCCTTGATATAAAAATGAAAAGAAATAAAGAAGTTGAATTAATAGGAAATGTTTTGATGAGCCAACTTGATACACCGTTGTCCATAAAGTTGGAATACATTTTTCTTATCTCTTTTCGAGAAATGATTGTGACAATATGATTTATTCTTGATAGATATAGTGTACATATTCTCAGAACCTTGCAGATCAATCTCTATGACACTTTTGAACTATGATGTAATCAAACATAGTGGCCGTATCATGAGAAAATATCGAATTCATTACCTAATTAACATGCAAATAATTTTAATAATGATTTCGTTGCCGAATGGACCAAGAATGTTCAACAAAATACTGACATGTTTTTATCAACATTTATTGACAGAATGTGTCCTTAACCAATGAGTTTTTGAAGGTCGTCAAAATCAGAAGTCAAGTATCGGGTATGAGTGACAGACTCTAGTTTTTTTTTTTTTTTATAGATTATTGGCGATCTTTTTCTGTCTCTGTGTCTGTGCATGGCTCTACTATTTGCTCTCTCTCTCTCTCTCTCTTTTTCTCTCTCTCTCTCTCTTTTTCTCTCTCTCTCTCTCTGTGCACTGTATTTCATCATTTCTTACCCGCCCCATCTTTCTATCTCTATCCCCTCTCTCCCTTCCTCTTTTTGTTATCTTGCCTCTAAATCTTGTTCTTCGTCTCTCTCTCTCTTTCTTTCCCTTTCTTTTCATCTCTTCTGATCTCATTCGCATCTACTTTCTTCTTCTTCCTATCTTCTTCTTCTTCTTCTTGCTTCTTCTCATCTTCTTCTTCTCCTTCTTCGTTTCCCTTTTTTCTTCATCTTCTTCTTCTTCTTCTTCTTCTTCTTCTTCTTCTTCTTCTCCTCCTTCTTCTTCTTCTTCTCCTCCTCCTCCTCCTCCCCTCCTTCTTCATCCCCTCTCCCCATCATTTGTCGGTTTGCATAGTCCCGCTCAATTTCAGGGAACAGTGATCGCGCCTACCCATCGGATGCACGCTCCGTGGCGACTCTTCACCTGCGTACAACATCGCAACAGGGCGCGGCTGGTCTTTGACGTTGCCCCCCTTGGTATACACCCCCTTGACCCCTCCCAATCAAAAGAAACAATGGAGAAAGATAAAAATATTCTCAAACAGTTACAGCTGGAGGACCCAAATACAAGGACGCTTCAAATAAGATGAGGAGAATGGCAATTCAGTCTTCGGCAACATTGTGTCAATTTTCGGAGTAAGTTTATTGACGCGACAGGGGAGGGAGAAATAATATTTACTGCATCATCATGTTCATGGTCCGTATAATGACCCTGACATTGGTAGACAAGGACCCCCTTTTCTCTTCTTACCCCTGATATTTTATTCTTAAGGTCGATGAACTCCAAGAGGTGTTGGATTTTGACACGTGTCTTCTTTAGCGAAGTTTTGGTAGTTATTTTCTATTAAGCTCAGCGCACACTACACGTTCCCTCCTGCGATCCGAGAAATGGCAATTACATTAGATATGGAAATCTTAACAAACATCATCTTCCCGATTTAGGTTATGAATAATGATACGAACACTAGCAACCCGAATTTAAGTGCATTTAAGCCTTCTGGTGAAAATCCAAGCCGAATCGGCTTCAAATCGTAGACAATCGCACTACTACTAGTCCGACGTCACTACGATTCCGAACCGTTTTAGCATTTTTCCTTCTCCAAAGAAGCTTAAAATCCCTTGCTAAGTATAAAACATATGGCTATTCATATCATTGATCATAAAGACTGTAAAAGTTTGAATATACATTTACAGTACTATTGCAATTTCATTCTTCTTCCAAAATCGGATCGTACTCAAATCGAACAATGTGCGGTCGGCTCATGTTTGCTCGATTAAACCACAGTCACAAGGTAACCCGGACAATGATACATTGGCCTATTGATGGAACCAGCATGAAGGAAAACAGTTACACAGTATTTGATATAATCATTATTTTCACCTTCCTCACAGCAGAGAGCTCTAATTATAGTTATAGCAGACTGTGAACGCCAAACATTTGAGTGAAAATGGAATAAAACAAGGTGATCTTTTTAACACGCAAAGACGAAATATTATACGAGCGATAATAATGACAACTGTGATAAAAGTAGTTAGGAATGGTGACAAGAATTGTCGTGATGATGGTAGTACAGTTATTTGTAATTTGGATGATATAGTTATTAATTGATGAAGTAAATAACAACACACCACAGTCGGGTCATGTGCCGCTACAGACTTGAACCTCTGTCGAAAAGAACAAGATTTTCCTTTACACGGCGACATCTGTCTCTCTCTCTCAATCTCCCCTCTCTCCATTTTCCCTCTCTATCTCTCTCTCTCCCTCTCCCTCTCCCCTCTCTCTCTTTCTCTCTCCCTCTATTTTGCCCTCTTTTGTCTTTCTACTGAGTTATTTATATCTAATATTGATCTATATCACAATTAATCTAATTCAAAACTATCTATCAATAACAACTGACTAATCCCCTCCTTTATCCCTTACCAAACAGACGATATTTATATCTTATCTTGATCTTAATCGCAATGATGAATTTGTATTCATTATATTTTATTAACATAAAGGAAATATAAACATGACTGCGTCCTTTTTTATAATATTATAGACATTTGACCGAATGAACCTTATGTTCTAAACAATGCGTTTCAAAAGAGGACGTCGCAGGAAAAATACCCAATAATTATGCATGTTTGCTTTTCTCACAATTGAATTAAATGCAATTATGATGGGTTGTGTCTGATAAAAGATCTGGAACGTGTCCTTTGAGTCAGTGACAATGGAAATCAGTGATTAGAGATGTTATCTGAGAGATAAGATCTCGAGATTATTGTTACCGATAAGGGCGCTTGGTTCGCACTAATTTCTCTTCGGAACACTTGTTTTTAACCTCTCCTTCTTGTAAGGTTACCGCTTTTTAATATAAAGTTGCCTGAATAAACAAATGAAAATAGATATTTTGGACGTAGGCCTTTACTAAACCTGAAAGATTGAACAATGAGAGATGTTTCTGAGGTGTCCTAAACAAAAATATGAAAGCGTATACCAATTTACAATATTAGATTATTTGTCAAGGGCATAACATAAATGTAAGGGAAACAAAAATCAAAATTATGTTACCTTTTGTTCCCTCGCATAAAATTACAAGAAATTAACGAAAGATCAGGCGTTTTCGAATTGCTAAAATGCTGTCAAGGGCAATGAACCATGTTCAAGGTTAATCTCTCCATAATAACTTGAATTAGAGCATGTACTCTTTTTTCCCTATAAAGTAATATGGCTGAATTGCTACAAACAAACTAATAAATACCATTAATGTATAACTGTGTGGGTTTTGTCCGTGTGTGTGTACTTGTGTGTGTGCGTGTGCGTGATTGTGCGTGTGTGTGTGTTAGTGAAAACAATGAATTAACCTGTTGAACTTGATGGCGTAACGGTAGCAATTGACTACCTCATCTGCCCATGATTCTGTCTACTTCTGGAAATAAACGATGATCAGGTCCCAAGCCAGCTACAGGTGGAACCTCTTCTTTCATCTCGTTCCGAACGGTTTAATAGGAATGAAGAAGTATCATCATCATTAAGGTCATCCTCTCATTGACCCCGATTCTGTGGGTGCGCAAGGTTTACAAGGTCCGGACGACGTGGTCAGGGATTCTCTGGTGTGGCCTTCCACGTTGCAATTGCTGCAAGGATGTCCCCTACAGTCAGATGTGTGACTGAAAGAAAAGAACGTTTTCAGACTTGATTAACAAGGGCGTCTCCTATAAGGAGCTGCCTCCTCCTTCTCCTCCTCCTTATTCTACTTCTTCTTCTTCTTGTTCTTGTTGTTCTTATTCTTCTGTTTCTTTCTTTTGTCTTCTTCATTTTTACATCCAGCAGCAAGAAGAAAGTTGATAGAGTTGTAGAATATAGTCCTCGGAAAGGCAGCTAACCCTGACAGCCCCATTAGCAGGAATATTCGGCATTAAGTCAATATCATTTCTGTGTTTGGGAGCAAGCGGGTTAAACACATCGCGTCGTTTTCTTTCAAATTTGTTCAATCCATCTCTAGATTGTCGGATGACAAATTGGGCGATGTGAGATTTCTCCGAGAAGTATGGAAATTCTTTCCAAGACCAAGGTATAGTTCGGGGAAATGAGAGGTAATTCCCTGGAAATTGACTCCGGCCGTATTCCAAAGAGCCCATCAATTCTAAGAAATATTGCGAGAACGCGATATCCAGACATCCACGAGATGGAAATGGGAATAGAAATTACCTGATGGATTTACAAGTAATAAATAGAATGGATATGAGATAGTGTGTACTTTAGTTCATCTCATCAAAGTCAAGTGGCCTCGAGAACCAGGGACGTCCCAGGGTCTCATTAGGTTATCTAGGTCTGAGTCAACTGTGATGAAACACTTTAAAACAGTAAGGAAAGAAAGACACACACCCCTTTTCCATTTTCATCCGGAGTTCATGGGGAGATACTCACTTCATGATTTGGAAACTTGTGTTTGTGAAGACATCAAAAGATAAACTGTACACAAATCGACGTTACTCATGTTGCTTTCTGAAGTCTTCCATTTCTTTGTGGGAACTTACCCAGTTGGAAAGAGAAAGCATATTTTCTCAATTTATTGATTTTCTCTTGCTATAATAGTCAAAGTTCTTCATCCATTACGTTCTGCGATGTCGGACAAACCTCTCTCAAGCTTTATAGCTTGTTAAGAACAATTTGTTTGAAAAGCATGTAATACACGACAAAACATGCTATTTGGCCCCCTCATGAGAACAATAATATAAAATAAGGATATTCAAATAGTACCTAAGACCAAAAATTATTTCTTTTCTCCGGGGAAGATTAATTTCAAATAGAATGCAAATACAATGGATAAATACTTCATATCAATCGCATTTTGCGTTTGTTCGTATACTTTTGTATAATGATGGCGGCCTTCTCTCATCAGATTTTTTTTCTTTAAATTTCACCTCCAAACCATCCCATTACACCCCCTCTCTCTCTCTCTCTCTCTCTTTTCTTTCTCTCTCTTTTTTTTTCTCTCTCTCTCTCTTTCTCTCTCTCTGTTTTTCTTCTCTGTCTCTCTCTGTCTCTCTTTCTCTCTCTTTCTCTCTCTTTCTTTCTCTCTCCCTCACTCTCTCTAACTCTCTCTTACTCTATCTAACTCTCTTTCTCTCTCTCTCTCTCTCTCTCTCTCTCTCTCTCTCTCTCCTCCTGTATCTCTGTATAATTACCTCGGCCCCTCTCACTGCTCTGCCTTTCTACCTCTCTCACTATCCAACATCCGAGAAAGTCAATTCCAACTTTTTCAATTACTTCACCTTCCATTACACCAAATAGCATCCGGAAGTTGGATTCAATTTGCAGTAGTTTAGGCACACACGTGAGGTTCTCTGATTTCAAGGAGTACCAACACTTTCCCATTTTTTTTTTATCTGATCTCATGCAACCCCCAAATGCACAAGAGAACCGGAACGATTTCCATCTCGGTCGGTCGGTCGGTCGGTCGGTCGCTACCAAATAGCGAGGTTATTGAAAGGGTAGATCGAGCCGACCATGGTTTAATCTCCTAATTTCATCTCTTCCTCCAAACAACATTCAACCTCCGTTTTGTTTTTTCTTGAACACAACTATAGGATATGTGGGGCAACGTTCGGCTGCTTTGCTTTGATCATAGTGGTGGTTTCTTACAGTGATTGCAATGGTGAATAAAGCTGATCTTCAGACAAAATGTGACAAGGTTTTTCCTATATATGTGCTTAGAATGAAAATGAAAAGAGAGCTTTAAAGTGGGACTGCACTACTTGTATCTAAATGTACTTGCGCCCTCTATATAGCAAACCATGCCTAATCGGTGACCGTTGGTATCCCATGGTCCCCCTTTTCTTATGTTAATTGAGAGCTGATTTAATGCGATAACCACCTGTCAGTGACCATGCAGGGAGGTCTAATCCCTCCTGGTCAAACTAGTGCAGAAGAAGTGCAGGCTTTGAAGAAAATTCAAAAGATTCCTATGAGATGAAAACACAGAAAACAAAATCGATCTATGATCTAAAATACCCCGAGATAATTTCTAAAAATGTTTCATTTACACATGTATGATTTTGTATCCTTTGTATATAATCATAGCACATTTCAGATTCATTTTGCTATATTTCACCATTTTGCTCTAAAAACGATCATAACCATCATTGTATCTTTATCATTGTCATCATCACCACCTCAATCATCACTATTACCACCATCATCACCACCATCACCACCATCACAACCACTGTCATCATCACCAACATCATTGCCACCACCACCACCATCGTCATCATCATTATCACCACCACCATCGTCATCATCATTATCATCATCTTCATCATCATCATCATCATCATGACCAACAATACCATCAGGCACCGCTCGTTTTTAGGGCATCGCTCGGTCGCCGCTGAAGTTTTAGCGCGGAGTTAAAATTTGGGCGGCGCCTGCTCACTTTTCACTCGCCGCCCAAAATACGCTCGGTGCCTGGGCGGTCGCCGCCCGGGCACCGACCTAATCGCTGGGCGATGCCTAATTCCAGCAGCGACCGAGCAGGCTACTGATCGGTAGGTCGCTGCTCTGATTTGTGACCATAGCTTTAAGAAGAAAATAGGATCTAAAAAAATGCAGACATTTTGAGAGAGAGGGAGGGAGGAAGGGATGGATGGACAGAGAGAAAGAGAGAGAGAGAGAGAGAGAGAGAGAGAGAGGGAGAGGGATAGAGAGAGAGAGGGAGAGAGCGAGGAAGGGGGTGGGGTGGAAACCTAAACAGATATAGTTGTAAGAAAGTGTGTATCATCGCCCACTTGTTTTTTTAATACATTTTATGAGGAGCAAAATGTCTTCGTTACTATCAAGCGTAACCTCCGCTCAAAGCTTGTTTTTCTTTAAAAATATCTCAATTTCGTCATGAACAGACGATTTGTCATCATCGCATCACCAATGAGAGCAAAAAAAATGGACCTTTTCGCTGCCTATTGACATCAATCAAGCGAGAACTAATACGTTTCGTATATGTATAGTTGGCATGCTTCGTCGGTGTTCTGTTGAAATTATGATATTAATAGAAGTCAAAATGCCATGATTATTTATCACGGTGACAAGCGTAATGAATGACCGGGTCGTCACCTTCCCTATGTTTTATACAAGGTTTGACATATCAAGAGAAATCTATTCATAAGATTCATATTTATTGTCGGAAATTCGTAGTATTTACATGGTATATGGATATAAGCATAAAAACATATACATTCATACGAAAAGAGAAATTCAATATAATGATTTTGAATTGACAGAAGAAAAAAATAATCATAGATATAGTCATGCATCGAAAATAATACACATTTATTCAGAGTGAGGGGGATATTATGATAAGTTTTTACAGGTATCAATAATGTATTGTATTATTATAATTGGTATTAGAATCGTTATTATTATTGTCATTGTCATTATTATAATCATTATTATCATTATTCTTATTATCATTATTATTGTTGTTATTAATATTATTATCATTAATATCATCATTGTTATTATTGTCATTATAATCATTATTATAACCATTATCATAATCAATATTATCTTATCATCATCGTAATATCATTATTTGTATTATTACTATTATTATTATTATTATGTACGAGTAGCATTATTATCATTATTTTCATTATCGTCACCATTAATAACCACATTTAAAGTCACTGAGTAGTCGGCTCTCATGGGGAATTCGACACCGTTCGGGTGTTTACCCAATAACAGGTGTTGTCAATCACCAGGGTAAGCCTTGAGTTTTATGACCATTGGACCTTATGTAATGCTTTGATTTGCCCGAAGACTCTCGAGCTCTCCGAGAGATTAGGGGTTAATTCTTGACTGGACTATGGGTTTGCTGTGTGCAAATTTGTACCCCCATTAATGGTATTTCCACCAAGTCTGGTGTCAGCGAATTATGGCCTTCTGCACATGAAAACTGGCGATCCAATCCCTTTAACATATAACCTTTATCAAGTCCACTGGTAACAATAATATATTTCGTTGAGGTTATAATATATGTGAACACCAGAACCGTTCGTCCATGGAAACCAATATCCCATCCCTTCATCAATCACACCATGATCAAACCATACCAGCCCTTGGAAGCGATATTTCTCATAAAAAAGCGAGGAAAATAGAAATTTCACCAACCTTCTGCCCTTTATCAATTTATTTATCAAATAGGCCTACCTAAGATGACAATTTAAAATGTTGACAAGTCAAAAATCGATTCCATTGTAAAGTATGTTATTGAAACATAAAAATCAATACAAATGATTGCTATACTGCATGTTTATTGGAGGTTGGCATTACAACAACAAAATGAATTTTGACTGATATATCAATATGATGAATAAAGGTCTTATATCTAGGATACTACCTTCCAAATGGGGTGCGGCGGGTATAGCATACCGTGTTGTCAATCGAGCGAGGGAATGACTGAAATACGTGTCATAAAAAGATACGGATTATGAATATTACGAGAAAGTATATACCACATCTCGTTATCTAAACCGAGATGGTTATCTTCACCAAGATACTTATCTTATATGGAAGTACTGACATATCATAATTTTCTTACTTTACCCGGAATGCATATATATATTTCGCCACCTCATTAAACTTATTTTCTGCATCGTACAGCCTAGCCCGCCAGCAGCCCACGCCCGTGTCACCGTTGTCGAGTAAAACGTGGGCTGGCCGTCTGCTGTCGACCGTAGAAGTGTAGTATAAACTCGTCGGAAGAAGATTCGAAAACTATTCAATGATTAAAGAGAAAGTCGTGTTCTGGTCATGTGATTTCATCTTGTTTGGAAGCAACTGGGAAAGGGGTTGATTGTGTTACAGTGTTAGGACATGAGAAGTGTGTATATAGGCCTACTGTGAGGTTTTGGAGTCATCTTCATTCTTGTTGGAAGAAGTCACATGCACTGTACGCAGAAATGTGTATATGGGACTACACAAACATGTGGCATGAAAGCTTGGTCCAAACATTTCAGCTATTTGTCGCCATATTTTAAACATAAGGGCATTGCAAGAGTAATTAGTTTTAAGGGACATTTTATCTTTAATATTCTTCTACACTAACACCACAAGAATGAAAAAAGCGCAAAATTTGTTTTCACCTCTCCCAGAACTCAACCTCCTCTTTAACTACGCCAATGACTTCTCGTCATATATATTGGGTATTATTACCATGTCCAATCGTTTGTTTGCTGGGGAGTCCGAGTTAACGACACAAAACTACTCACGTTCAAGGTCAGATGAATTAGCTAGATGATGGATAGGTTGTGGGAGGGCGAGAGGGATATTATGCGAGGTGGGGGGGGGGGGGGTACAAAGTTGGGGAGGGCTAGAGGAAGGGAGAAAGTGCAGATAGTATTCGATAGGGTAGATAGGGACAAAAAGAATAAGGAAAAGAAGAGAGAGAGAGAGAGAGAGAGAGAGAGAGGGGGGAGAAGACGGGAGGGGGGGTTACAGTTTGCAGCGAAAAGCGAGTAAACGGTATGAATTCGATATTATTTCGATTTCATTATCACCGTACTTATAGACTTGACCGGACAACACTACTGATGATGTTGATGTGTAAAGCAACGCTGCGTTATAATTCTAAAACAAGTTTATGATCACCATTTATACGGATGTGTGTGTGTGTGTGTGTGTGTGTGTGTGTTGGGGGGTGCCCTTGATTCTCCACTGATGGGCGTATTATTCTAAGCTGGCGTGACAAGGCCCTATAAATTACCAAAGTAATTACATGTCTATATTAACGATTGATATTGCTGAAAGAAACATCTTCAATCGATGATCATGCGCTTATATTAATAGAAATGATGATGTTGCTTTTGTTAAGAAATATTTGTAATTATACATGTAATTTAGGGGGTCTATCAAAAAGGGTGTTAAATCCATGATAACTTTGTTGGTTGTCCTTGACTTTAATCATCCAACTTTTATAGGACCCTATTAAGGACAGTGACTGTCTGCACTCTGCAAACAAAATGAAATACAGATTTTGAAATAATCCGAACTTTTGCCAACGACCACTCTCTTTGTGCCGCGCTAAAGAGAAACCGCGGGAGGCAAGCGATCCAATTTGTTCCCTTTGTATCTTGCTTGTCTGCTTTCCCAAAGTGTTGAAAAACAAGATATCTACCTTCTACCTCCCTGTAAGATTTCATATCGGACAATGACTGAAGGTAGCGACTGACTCATTCAATCGCTATGGCAACAAATATTATTCGGTCTATCACTTTGTTTCTTTCTTTCTCTGTTTCCCTCTTCTTTCGTATCTCTCCCGCTTTACACGATATAAACGTATACATGCATGTATATAGTTTCTATTCGTGTATCTATTCATTTGACAGTGTCAATCTATCAATTTATTTATCCATTCATCTATAACATCATATATTCATCTATAACATCATATATTCATCTACAACATCATAATATTCATCTATAACATCATATATTCACCTACTTATTTATACATCTATCTATCTTTCTATCCATCCATCTATCCATCTATCTATCTATATATCTATCTATTTATCTATCAATTAATATTTTTATCTACCCAATAAATTGATTCATAGATTTAAATATGTATTTGTTTAATATTCTTACGATCTATATCCGTCTATATCTAATCGTTTTTTTTTTCTCTACCTATCCATGTCCTTTCCTATTTATGTACGTATTCATTTACATAATGTATTCATAATATTTCTTTAGATTTTCAAGTCTATTTATACATTCATCGCTTTTCTCTCTCCATCTCTCTCTTTAATAACCTACACATAAACTCACCCTCACACTCGATCCATCTTTCTTTGTTTCCCCCTGTTTCTCATATATACATTATATATAATCATATATATATATTTATATCTATGTTTATCGATCCTTTTGTTTATCGCTAACAAAGGGGCCAAAGAATTACCCTTCCCACTGTTATTTCCCTTCGTATTTTGATCAGGAAATATAGAAACAACAGGATGGCAATTATTTGAACAAGATAAAATAAAATACTTTAGAGATAAAATCGTGCTCAGAATACCGCCCCTGATCTTTACAAAAATATAGATATATCTAGAGCTGAGGTATGAATATGATTGAAGGGAAGCTGCATAAGGAGGAGGCTGGGAGACATGGCGCCAATCCTAAACGAGGTAATCTCCTGTTGTCATAGCAACGCTTCCCATCTCGGACGGATGTCGTCTGCGAGTTTAGTTTGTTCATTTTTGTTGCGCGCCTGAACGATGAACTTGAGGCTAAGGAAAGACAAAGGTGTGAGCGTAACACGGTGCGAGTAGCACGTGATCGAGAGCAGCTTGGTAATAGAATAAACTAACGAAATTGGATAGACAATTGTAGGACAGAGTTATTTGGATGAAACTTTCGGTTTCAATTGAAACATAGATTGTGGGATTGAAATAGTTTCGCGGATATCAATTTTATTTATATCAGGATGTAATCTGTACGATCAAAGCATTATCCATCCTTGTTTTATTTTACTTTGTCATCACTTTTTTCCCGTTTCTAGTATAGTTCCATCTGAAAATATTGATCAACGATACATGGTTTGTTAGGATGGTCTGTAACAGCAGCGTTAAACCACAGGCCAGATAGAATGAACTATTAGACCAAGATGTCTCCCTTATAATAATAACCACCACCAACTCAATGCCATTACCAACATATAAATTGCCACTTCTACCACCATCGTCATTATGATAAACATTACCCCATCGACAATATTAAAGTAGGCGATCTATCCCCAGAATGGTTATGCAATATCGCCGTCACCACGAGTATTTTACCCTCACTATGCTACTTCCATTTACCACCATCATAATTATTGGTCACTATCACCACTTCCACTATCAACATCACAATCGACATCATTACTCCTACCACCATCGTCACTACCATCATCATCATCTTAATCGCCATCATCACCACTGTATTCACTGAAGACAGTCTTCACCATCAACGCCGCGACAACACCACCACAGTGGCTATAACTGCCACCATCGCCGCCGCTGTCACCACCCTCATCAGCATCATCACTTCTATCCACAATAATCGTAGCCACCAACACCACTATTACCTGGATTTTCATCAACCCTACTCACACCAAGATTACTATCACCATCACCACCAACACCACTACAACCTTCGGTGTTTTGGCGAAGGAGGTAGAAGCGGAGACATTGAACTTTCGGTTTGAAAAATTCCGGGACAAATTGGTTAATATTTTCACAACCCTTTTCGTATTTTCTCGCAGTGTATGACACTTATTAGGGGCTGAGTCAGGGGTCCTCGACTGGACGACCTCGGGGATAATACGCCAAAAATTGCCCGGTTCCAAGCCCAATAGCGGTGGGATTAAAGCTACATTGCTACAGTTGTGTCCGCCATGACAGCTCCAGTCAAAGTCTGAGATTCTATACGTTCATTGCTTATGATAGAGGAAACAAGTATGAAAGAGAGGGATAGAGAGAGGGTATGGGGTGGCAGGAAGGAGGGATTGAGATAGAAAGAGAAAGAGAGAGTGAAAGAAAGGGAGCGCGAAAGAATGGGAGAGAGAGAGAGAGAGAGAGAGGGAGTGGTGGCAGGAAGGAGGGTTGACGATAGAGCGTGAGAGATAGAGAAAGAGAGAGCGCGCAAAAGAATGGGAGAGAGAGAAAGCGAAAGAAAGTGAGAGAGGGAGAGAGAGAGAGAGAGAAAGGGGAGGGGTGGAGCTTGTAGTAACCCATCATCATACCTATTATAATCAGCTTTGCCCTGTTAACCCCATATTGAGGAAAATAAATAATAGACCCATCTTTCCAATATGAATATCGATGGAACAACAGACACATCCATTATACTAATCAAATATCAATACATCACGAATGACTTGATCCAATATGCATCATTCGATAAATCAAACAAAGATGTTCACACAAAGCTGCCTTTGTCCCCTTTTTCTTACAATGCACAACATAATGATACATTATGACGTAAAAAGGATGATCGAAAAGATGTTTCTTTAAGGTTGGTGGAAACGAAACGCAGTGCATGCTAGTTGAAAAAATGGGTAATAGTTTATTCCATCTGACTGCTAAGAAAGCAAGCATTATGCTTGTAAAAAGGCAGCAAGAGTAAAAGGGCTTTAACATGGACCTATTACATGCATTTGGTAACTGAGGAGTTTCGAACCCTGGACCTCCCTGTTCCGAGACAGTTGCGTTACCACTGAGCCATCTGAAGAAACAAAAATCGCTATCTAAAATTTAGAAATTACCAAAAGAAACAAGGAAGATTTGTGTAAACTAACCAACATTTAGAAAATTACCAATGAAAAATACAAGAACAACAACAAAACAAGGCGAAGATAATAGAGAAACTCTAGGGGGGTAAAAGACATAAACGAGTTAAAGAGATCCAAAGGAAAATCAATTGAAAAGGAATGACATTTTCGAAAAATCAATACAAAGTTCATCCCCATACTTTAATCGTAATATTTGAGCAATGCAATTTGGAATTGTCATTGTTGTTCCGCCATTCACCATGCAGGAATCAGAATAGCTGAGATTTGACCCAGCGTGTGACTTGTATGCAGGTTTGCTTTCCAATTTGTATCGTGCTGTCTGCATTTAATCCTTAGCACCTCTTCAATTATTCTTAATCCCCAAAGATCACGTCCCGCGGTTATTAAGCTAACAGAAGCATACGAACAATTATTATACTGGGACACAATAAGATACATGTACATTCTTTCATATACACGGGAGAAGGGCATTATAAAAGCAGGTCAAGTTCAGAAGCCAAGAAGTTTATTTTGTTACGAGGGAAATAGAGAGCCGTGCATGTGGGAGAGATTTGTCGAGTACTAATCGGGATGCATTGGCGACGTTTGCCAGCAAGAGAAATGATAATTAATTTGTCGTTAGTGGACTTTGTGTCAGATGACAGTCCCTTGTAATCACATGATTATGGTTAGTTGATTTTCTTCCTGAATACATATTTTGCTAAGAGTAAGACCCAGAAGGACGTTTACTAGTGTAAAATATGAAGACTTATAACGCCCCTTTGGTTCTCATAATGCAGACATGATTAATAATATAATTTCTTAATGTTCCGACAGACCTTCGTCCTGGCATCCCATGTTAAATGGTAAACCCAACCCCATGTTCCGTCACATTTATGTTTCGACATCACTATATTTCGACACCATTATGTTTCGACACCCTTATGTTTCGACACCCGTAAGTTTCG
This sequence comes from Strongylocentrotus droebachiensis, assembly GCA_035222895.1. Classification (NCBI taxonomy): domain Eukaryota; kingdom Metazoa; phylum Echinodermata; class Echinoidea; order Camarodonta; family Strongylocentrotidae; genus Strongylocentrotus; species Strongylocentrotus droebachiensis. The sequence continues at coordinate 153,859 of JAVYIG010002979.1, read as the reverse complement.
ACACCCTTATGTTTCGACACCGTTATGTTTCGACACCCTTTGTTTCGGCACCCTTATATTCCAACACCCTTATGTTCTGACACCCTTTTATGTTACGAACCCCATGACTATCGACACCAATCTGTTCTGACTGACACCTTATATTTCGACACTACTATGATTCGACACCCTTATTTCGAACACCTTTATCTTTCGACATCCAATTATGTGTTAACATCACTATCAATCGTCACCCCTATGTTTCGACGCCTCTGTGTTCCGACACACCCATACGTTCTGACACCTTTATATTTCAACACCTTTAAGTTCCAACAATTTGCACATGCGTCGCTCATGTAGATTATTCATTATATTGGAAACATTTTTGTAAAAGGAAGTATTTCCGCTCGTACAACAAAATAATGACTTCTTCATTGTATGAAGTTTAATACACAAGTAGTCAGCGTATGGCATTTGTATAAAAACTCGCGGATACGTTCGTGATCTAAACAGATTTCTCTCTCGCTAGCTCATTGCTCCCTTTCATAAGTCGAAGGTGACTTAGCTCGATCAAAAAAGGAAAAAAGGAGTTCAGTTGGGTCAAAACATAAAAGAACTAGTTTAAACAAATATCCGTTCAATTTACCCGCCCAATTCACAACAATAAATGTCAACTTCCACTAAATTGTCTAATTATTTGTTTTCGCATTGTGAGAATGTTTTCCTTCGCAGGGGGAAAGGAAAGTATCTATTTGCTAAAAATTTAGCTGGGCAAATATGACAATCCTGGTACAATGCAAACGGTAGACTGTACGGTAAACACATGGTATGAATCACATGCTTAAAGGTACAAACTTGCACGAATTGGGTTTGTAAAAGAAATCAGAATTTCCCAGGTCAGTAATTTTGTCAATTGCTTTATAACCAGTGGCGTACGCAGGATTTTTGCAAGGAGGGTGTTTGAAAATTGAGAATCGCGCCGATCGATATTTCACTCAGGGGGGGGGGGGGGGGGGAGTTTTTTTTTTTTTTTTACCCCGGCCCTCCCCCTTGAGCTCAACAAATTGAGGGGGGGGGTTAACACCCGAAACCGCCCCCTGTGTACGCGCCTGTTTATAACTATATTATGTGACAGTCCTCTTTAAAGGTCTTCTGTCATGTCTGTATACGCCAATTTCAAATTAGGGGAATTTTTTAAATTCTGGCAACTTAGTTTGCAAATAACTCTACTTCCTGATGATTTTTCCTTCAATGTTAGTCCCAACTCTTTATGATATCACATGCTATACTGTTGGGTGACAACATCATTATGAAATAATATCCAAAATGTATTCACAAATGAATTAAATTGTGTACAGTGATGTATACAGACATACAAAGTATGATTTAAAAACAAAAGTCTGACGCTGAAGAGCAGAAGTTTTATTCCACCGGTGAGAAAAATATAATATAGAAATGCTTTATATTTTCTTCCTCACGACGACTATCATCCTTTTAATCTCTGAATCATACGTGTATCCGATTTCACTATATTTGTTCTCAACACGCCTTGTACACACGCTACTCCGCCATTTAACTTTTAAGACCATTTAGAACTAAACAATGAGTCAACGCAAGAATAATAATCTTAACAAAGACGAAACAAAGACATCGCCGACAATCATATTATAATTCTGTGAAGTCATTGGATCGGAAAAGTATCATGCAGTTATTTCATTTCCTTAAAAAGAGGTATTCAGATGGCTTGATAGTCTACAAATGACATGAAGAAAAAAAAAGAAAAAAAGGCACTTCTGGTAGTGTATTGTGTATCAGTAATCCTGATATTAATGTTATGTTACTATTATCATTATCGCTGTTAATGCAATATATTTTATCACCAGACAGTATGATAAATGGTGTATACTAAGTTTAACAAGTTTAACCCCTATATTATTGTCAATGCGTATGCGAGGCACGCTATTGCATGGGGGAGGGGGCATTGATTGTGTACTACCATATCTCGCCTTCAGGAGTAATTTCGAACCTGTAACATTTTGATGTAAATTAAGAGATTTTTCCACTGGAGCCTGACTAATTTGCACTAGTTATTCCTATTCACAACTACATCGAATGTAAGATGCGATTAAAACTCACAAAGTTAAAACATAATACATGGAGCATGATATCTTATAATACCTTTTAAAACGAAGTTTAGTACGGTATAGCGTTGAGTGCATCAATCTAACATATCCCTGGTTGATAGTTGAGTCGGCCCTTGATAAAAAGGGGGCAGACTCTCCATAAATGGTGGTGATGGTGGTAAAGTTGGAGGGGGGGGGGGGTGTATATGGGCAGTCCGCTCGCTACAGATCTATTGAAAGTTGTATTTTACTCCCCCCCCATCGGCTTTCAAACAGGAGGGGCGGTCGCTGGCTTCTCCCTACGATTCAACCATCCTGGGACACACGTAGTTATCTGGACCTAATTTTCGGATGTTTCTGTAACCCTCGCGTTAACTTTCACAAGTGACTGGGTCTAAATGACATCATCCCTTTTGTAAGTAGCATGTCATCACTACCTCCAAAATGAAGATGGCGATGATGCTGGTTCCAAATATAATCTTCCCTGAGAAGCACCTCACCCTGACCTTGTCCAAGACGAAGAAGATGACGATGATGGTTGTAAATGACACCATGCCCACGTAGCACCACTTCAACACTTTAACAAAGATAGAGATAATGATGATGTTGCTGGTTCACATGTTCTAAATTGCATCATCTTTAAAAAGCACCTCTCCATAACCTTTACCAAGATGGAGATAACGAAGATGATGATGTTGCTGGTTCTAAACAGCATCAGGACAAGGATGAGGATTATGTTGATGATACCCCGGCTTCATTCCTCCAATACCAGACAGGCGTGTCCATGGAAACGATGTGCATCATCGCCGTGTTTACCTTGACTTACGCTCCGCTAAAACACAACCTGACGAGGTCTGAACTTAGCCCAAGCATACCATGAGTGCCAAACCCCAAAGGCAAAGACATTTCCATGATAATGTATGTCTATTTTTAATACGACACGATTTAACAGACAACAAAATGTTCAATAAACGTTATTATAAGCATTTACTTCGATGAGGACCAAGGGTAATACGAATCGTGTTCGCCTCGTCTTCGAAGACAATTTATGAGGAGATAAAAGTCGGAGAGCGAAAAAAAGAAGCTCTCTTAATTTAAGTTTACCCGGACTGATATTGACTGAAAAAGGGATATTGTAATAAAAAATGGAAACCATACTGAGAATCGGCAAACAAATTAAAAATAAATTATCAGATGTCAAAATCAAGTTTTAAAAAAATTAGCGCGGAGCACATTTACATCTTTCTAAGATAGCATGCATAAATCTACACAACCTTTTAGTACCCATTGGATATTGGAAATGTCAATGCACAACCATTTCCTGAGATCCGCATTGTTACGTCATGAGTCAAAGAAATAGGCCTAAGTTTCCTACTGTTCGTTTTTCAACCTTGTGTTATTGACCTGTATAAATACAGAACAATTGAATACGACGAACGGTTTAAGTTCACTCAGATGAGATGATATTATAGATTTGCAGCTTGCAGCTTTTAATGAAGGTAAAACAACTTAATTAGGGTGTCTGTGACAGCCTCCTTACAAGTCTTCAAGCGCTTTTCAGTACAAAACGTTAAACGGATTGCGTTCAGTCCCACCCGCTGAGAGATTTGTATGGTTGGTGGTATTGACTTCTGGACAAAAACGGACGGGCTTCGATCGCTCCACGGGTGCTTGGGCACTTCGACCCCTGCAACGGCCCGACAACACAGCTCTCTTCGATCCCTTAATTGAGCGGTAAAGAACAGACGAAGAAGACAGAATTGCTCATTTAAAAAAAGCAACCGATTGTAACAAAGCTTGATACACGTCTACGCACTTGAGGTACACGTTGCTTGAGTGAACTGTTGTCTTTATCTGTCAATAAAGTCTAACTGTGGTCGAAAAGAAGAAAGGGTAATGTTATCATCGGAGGAGGACAGAAAATCGATTTATTTGGTGGAAAATGAAAGGATCTGTGAAAAGGACAGAGACTAACGGTCAACTATTCGTAACAACTTAGGGCCTCGGGATTATTCAGACAAGGAAAATCATTACCGTCCAATTGGTCAAAATTATCTCAATTTGAATGTCAAACACGTCAATTATATGTACCAGAGTAGATAGTATTTCGGACGGATCGCTGTGACCATCCTCCTGACCTCCTTTTATTTTGTTTGAACCTCCAGCCTTCTATTTCCCCTTTCCCTTTCCCTAAACGCTCTAGAACGTGTAATTGCCATGACTTTGTTCTTTCTTTATTTGTAAAAGCAATTTCAATAATTTTGTGTGAAATTTGATAACAGGTGATTAACCGTTCTCATTTAAACGGTATATTCATTTGCTTTAATTTCGTAATCAACAGCATAAAACGATGGTTTTAATAATTAAAAAAATGATGCGCTTTATGTACCATGTCTCATGTAATATTACTCAGCTACGAATGATAACATCCTTGTTTGGTTATTGGTAATTTATAAAAAGGTATATAAAATATCAAGTGATAACGTCGAAAATATTCTTAAGCTATACAACGTTATGTCGTTATTGTCATTTCATATATCTTTTAAGGATTAAAACTAAAGTGAAATCTTGCAATAGCAGCAAGAAACCCATGTGACACGTGTGGGGGAGAATCCGCAAATTCAAACTGTCATTTTTGTTATGACCGAAAGCAACGCTGTAGGTCTCAAAGCCGATTATACCACTTTCCCTTATAGGGCTGTAAAATCTTCTCAAACTTCATCCATCATGGATCATCTCGAGTTTTGTGACAATAGTCTGGATTTTCTTCATCTGATCTTCTTCGTCTGTAGTCTTTGACCGTCTAAAAGAGGATATCGGGCGGTCACTTTTATTCCCACCACTGTCTTTTCTTCTCTTAAACTTAAAGTTTTGAGGATCGAAGAGAGAAATTTAAGTGTTCACACAAATGACCCACTTGACATACAAAGGCGCAATCAACGCAGACGATCTGCGCGCCGATTCTGAGCCGCGATATCGACGCGATCGATATCAGCAGAAACAAAACGTCACTTTTGTAATGGCTAACATTAATTTTTGAATAAGCAAGAATTCCAACTATTTCATTTGACACTACACCTGTAGGTATACATGTGCGTTGTTCAGGCACACCTGCGTGAAAGTCACAAAAGAACTTTGATGCCATTCCAAGATATTCTTGTTATATTAAACCAAAACATGGAAATCTTTTAAAGATAAAGACCAGTTATGGTCATGCGATTGCATTGTGAAAGAAACGTTGTGAAATCGATCAAAAAAGGTTGATCATCTAGCATAGATGTACTGCAAGTTCTGGAATCATCAAAATGATAAGAAATTTGGCCCAGTCTTCATGAAGTTACAAGCACTGTACACAGAAAGATGTATATGGGACTACGCACACGTGCGCGACACGTGCGTTTTATCTCTCACACACCAATAGATAAACTAATTTACCAAATATATCAATTAGTAGGCGGTTTCCTGGCAAATTTGTTATCATCATGTATTATTCAAAACATATTCTTTCACATGATTGGTAATAAGAGCTTCCATTTCATTTTTTGAAATTGGGGTGTTTCCAATACTGGTCTTTACCTTTAATCTCACAGTAGAAGTGGCTAGTCTTGTATAGACGGTATTTGTTAGTTTATTTTCAGAGTATCGCAGGTGGTCGTGAATGCTGTTTACTCAAGTACCATTACAAAACGTCAGCGTGATCAGTGATATCTTATGAAGAAGTCCGCTGGGTCTTTTATGATTTCTAGATGCCTTCAATGCAGTTGACATATCTAGAAAGTCGAGAGTAGGTTCCTTCAAGTTGTATTAGGTGTGAAGTGTATGGCCCTTCAAATCTGGTAATGAAGAGAGAGAGAGAGAGAGAAAGAGAGGGGAAGGGGGGGGGGGAGGGGGATATTACAAGATACGCCTGACATACATTTCTTTCGTTTTATAAATATTGCACTTCTAGTAGAAAAAACAAAAAATCACATAATCTGATGAGCTCACGCCAGGGACCAACTCTTTATTCAAGTCAGTAAATGATAATAATATAAAAACTACTCATGCTCAGCACCTTTTATACGAATCATGATTTGGGACCAAAAAAAAGAAAGTGCAATGGTAAAATAAAGTAGGTCTGTAAAGTTGTGAAACATGACCATTTTTTTTTTTTTTTTTTTTAATGGTACAGTAATTTTTCTAGGACCCTACATTACTTTACATTATGAAGATCGTTTAGTTTCTGTTTCGATGACATCTTGAAAAGAAGATTTGATTGTTTTTAAACTCATAACTAAGTTAGTTTAAATTCTTCAAAATGTATACTTGTTTTATGTAAACGTTCTTATTCATGTATTTTGGTTCTACTATCACCTACATAACTATAATAAAAATATTATATCATTATACGAAAACAAACAAGATGGTCACTAGAAGTTTACGCGGGAGTTTGATTATTTTAGCAGTCATGAAAACATCGACTTTCTAATGTTAAATCGAGGAAACCTCTGCTTTCTGTATATTTTCTCAACCTTTAAAACAAGAAGTGGTTTCACTGTTGTTTGCAAATATCCCACTCCTTATCACGTTTCTCATTCTAAAGGAAATATTTATTGAATATAGATACCCTTACAATAACTACCGCAGTTCCGACAAGTCAATCTAATTTCGGGAAACCACGATCATGAGCTGAAAAGGAAATCAAGAAAGAATAACAAACTTGAATCATTCAGGAAGTTCATGAATTAAAAAAATAACTGTATCTTATTTTTGTTTGTTGATTGCGTGGGCAATTAACAAACTTCTTTCAAAATTCCACTTACGACATTTATTTTCGTTTTCGGTTTTTCTAATTCGACCACAAACATACCCCACAAAGAGGATCTTCAGGTTAACAAATCACTCCAGACAAGAGGGTGAGTCTACTCAAGTGATTTTTGTCGGGACCGAATCGGACTGGTAGTTTTGTCATTTCCTGGTGCCAGTTGGTAATATCTAACTTTAAAACAAAACTAAAACACAAAATCCAAACGAACAAATAACCCTAGAACGAACACGTCATCATGAGTCGAAATAAACAACATCGGCGTTCACAAAAGCATCACCAGAAAACAATAACAAAATGGTGTAAACAATACCGTATTAAGATCTCGGCAGATCACTCTACGACAATTATATCTCAAGTATATATTACTATCTTACGAATAAATTCATTCTTCGCTTTATAAGATAAATGTTCCATTACCGCTCTATCTTCTAATAGATTGATCATATATATATTTGTTTGGACATTATGTGGAGACAGTGGATTTTTTCTTTTCATCATGATCCGTATAGGAGTGTTTCATATCCTAATGGTAATATTTTGTAACTAATTTTCCTGATAAGAATTATCATCGACGTGTTCACCTGCATCATATTGGTCACCAACGTCGTTGCCGCCTCAATCGTCCCAACATCACTATTTTGGCATGCAGGTGTCCGACACCACCACCACCACCACTACCACCACCACCACCACCACCACCACCTCCACCACCACCACCACCACCACCACCACCACCACCACTTCCATCACCACCACCACCACCACCACCACCACCACCACCACCACCACCACCACCACCACCACCACCACCACCACCCCCTTCAAACATACTAGAACCACACTGTGAAACATTTGCCCATTCCCTCATTAAAGATAGAGAGACGATGCCTAGACATCACTAATTCTTACTTGTAGTCCTTATGTACTTAATTTATAATCGTTGTTATAGTCATCTTGTCAGCTAAATGGGTCACTTTAATTTCAATAATCCCTGTCAAATTACTTGTCGTAGCGTCGACAAGTGATCCTGGTAAGTAGAATTTATATTGTTTCGTTTTCGATAGTGCCAACCATGACGTCAATTGACCATGCTGAATATCACTTGAACGATTCCATGTATACCACTCCCTCATTTATTATAATTGTGAGCCCCTTTTTCGTAATAATGAAGCTATTTTCCCTGTGAAATCGCAGATCAAAAGTCTCTGCTTTACACAATTCCTATCAAAGACTCACTTATCCAAGCGTAGACAGGACTGTGATGAAAACTGATACTATTTTCTTTCTCGATAGCTCCAGACATCACTGACAACGCTTATTGTTCTTTGTATGTCCTCATGTATACCACTACATCATTTATAAATATTTTCAATGATCCGCCCTTTTCTTATTTATCAAACCATTCTCCCTGTTAAACCCCAGATCACTTTAGTTTAATCCATAATCCCTATCGAAGACTCACTTGTCTAAATGTAGAAAAACAATTATTGTGATTCAAACCCATACCGTTTCGTTTAATTAGACGTCAGTGACTAAGCTGACTCTTACTTGTATGTCATCAAGTAGATGCCTACCTTTACATCATTTATAATGATTGTGATTATTTTCTATTTTCCCCGCCTAAATCGGAGATCGCTTTAATTTCAACAAGCCTTACCAAAGAACCACTTGTCTAAGCGTAGACAAGACTGTGAGGAAACTGATACTATTTTCTTTTTCAATCGCCTCAGACATCACTAACAACGCTTTAACTGTTACTTGTATGTTCTCGTGTATGCCTTTACATCATTTATAATGATTGTGATTATTTTCTATTTTCCCTGGTAAATCGGAGATCACTTTAATTTCCACAATCCTTACCAAATAGTCACTTGTCCGAGAGGAGACAAGCGATGTAAAACGGATCATCACCATGACACGACTAATCCAGGCATGATACACCCAAAAGAAGACCTACCCGACATCTTAAGCTCCTGATATGAACCTTTGGTTTTCATCTATGTATCACTGAAATCTTTTCTCCTCCCAGAACTTTTCCCCTTCTAAGCCCGAAACCATATTAAAGCTGCTTAAACTTTTTTTTTTGGTTTAAGTTGGGCTTGATGATTTATCTCCGTCTATCGTATTTAATGCTTAAAAGTCAATCGTCTTCTTTTCTTCTTCCGTTTGACTAGGTTTCAATATAACAATAAAGGTTATTGATGTCGCTTTGTGTAGCTATCGCCCAGTTTCTCAACAGAAAATGAACCTACATGACAAATTTAGACGACCACAAAGCCGTGTACAGTTTCCCCTCGAGTAAAATTAAAAAAAAGGTCACAAGAAATGAAGAAATGCAGTTTACTTTAATTTCTAATCATAATGCCGACAGTAATGTTAAAACAATAACATTTCCTAATAATGATGAGTGTAATAGAAATGACATCCTCTTAATCTCTTGTTATCAGTCAATTCTGTGTAGAAACCGAAAGCAAAAATGTTTTTAAATAATGTTAAAACAATAACATTTCCTAATAATGATGAGGGTAATAGAAATTAGATCCTTTTAATCTCTTGTTATCAGTCAATTCTGCGTAGAAATCGATTTTTTTTTTAATAAGAAAAAACAAATGAGTGTGTGGGCGTGCGTATGCATACGTGTGCGTGTGTGTGTATGTATGTGTGTGTGTATGGGGGATTTATCTCTCACCTCCATATTATTTCAGTAGATGGTACACAGGATAACAAGCATGCAGCTGTTTTTATTTATTTTTCAATGATATTGCAATACCACAATCATCTCTACTTCAAGCTCATATTACCAAATACTGTTCAACCATGTATAAGTAAATAGTAATATACGAGAACCTTCAGATAGTTTACGTCAATATTCTCCTTGAATACATATCTTGAAATATATCTACACACCCACTTCAAAAATGAATATTTTTCAACAGAATTGTAATGCAATATGCATATCTTTATCTCCATTTTCTCGTCCTTGACTAAAATTGCATCACAATCGGTAATTATGAACACGTCTTTTAAACTAATTCAATAAATAACCACAGATTGAAACTTTGATTTCTACTGAGAATTGTAACGTATAAATATAGACCTAAAATGTTTATCGTTCGTCTTTGCTTCATATTGGATCGAAATTTTTAGCTGAAAATACTTTTCCATTATTGTTTGTGTTAATAACGGCTTTAATTTTTTCTTCTCGTAAATACATTGTACTCTGAAATGTTCATGTATCAATATAACAAATGCTTAATATGATTGAGACAATGTTGTGTATATACCAAAATAACAAAAATGATAACGTGATTGTAGGCAGTTTGCTTTTAATTCAACATCCTTCATATCTTCATGTATTTCGATTATCCCTCCAACAAAGGACCTTGCTCAAACCCACTACACCCATCTCTTAGGACACACCCTGACGTTTGTTTGCTCTTATACCCCCATTCCTCAATCCAAAGCTGTAAACAAAAGTAAACAACCATGTAAACGCTCGATCCCGCAACATATACATTTATTTTGTTATTTGTAAGCATTTTGCCCCATGTTATTGTATATACATAATCGTCTACATTTTCTATACATGTCGTGTATTTAAAAAAATAGAGTTGTGGGAATAATCTAAATTCAATCAAATAGTTAACCTACTCTCTAAAAAAATCGAGTGATCACGGACGTCAATCCTCTGGAGAGTGAAAATGAAGTGAAAATAGAGTGAACATTCACTCTTTTCTTCTTAGAGAGCACTCTAAAATCAATCGATTTTCACTCCTAAACAAGTGATCACGGACGTCTCTCCCAAGAAAGTGAAAATAGAGTGAAAATTCTTTTTTTTTTAAAAGAGAGTACCATTCTAATTCATGACGTCATCATGTTAGAATGCATTAAGTGATATGATTCACACTCTGACAATTTGGGAGTCACTCCCAGTTAAAGAACTCGATCATCACCCTAATTAGAGAATCACCAAGTGGAACCTGATCGATAAATCGTTACGGCTTCAAGACACCAGGAAGTTGATGTCATCGATTTACGATATTAAGGATTTTTAGATTTGCACGTCGACATAGTGGACTGCTACGCGAGACGTCCTTATAAGGGCATGTGGCGTTCTTTTACGGCACTGGCAGTGCCTTAAAAGAACGTCACACGTAGCAGTCCACTATGTCGACGTGCAAATAGAAAAGTCCCTATTGTCTTATTTGGATCCTGTGACTTCCGCCTGACTTCTCCCATCGATGTACAACCAGAGCCATCAACAAACAGAGTTTGGCCAACCCGGTTTCTAGTTGTTGAATATGGCGAATACTGGTTAGTTGGTCAAGCATAAAACAAAAGAAAATACGCCATGTTGTGATCGACTGAAACCAAGTTGGCCAAACTCTGTACATGTATGGCTCTGGATGCGACTGCTTTGATGGGCAAGCACAAACCGAAAGTATATGCGCTATGTGGCGACCGATATACCGGTTCACTAACATACTCATGTTTTATGTATCCTTTTTTAAAAACCAAGGTTGTTCTTGACAACCTGAACGCTTGTCCGAGGCTTGTCCAACATAGCAATAAGTAATGTATGCAGACTGGATTCCAAGTACTGTAGTTCATTCACCAATAACATGTTAATAGAATAACTCGGTACTGGGCCCTCAGGAAAGAAACTTCTATAACTTTGAATATGTTAGTAAACCGGTCTATATCTATATATAAAAATCAGTTCGGCTAAATTTTGTGCATATTTCTACCCACTCGTGACCGTGGGTGTGGGAAGCGTTGCCCTGTCCCGGCAGTGGTTATTATAACTTGTATTGGAATGGTGTTTATGTGAGAGTTAATGATGATAAAATTTGTTTCACATCCTAAAATATTATGCGATTTTCCCATTAACCTTCATAATTTGCTTGGGAACAATAATAAATCCATAATTTATAGAGCATACAAATGTCGAGCGACTTGCAAACGCCTTTATACATGGATAAAAATTGTGAGATATGTTACTTCCTCAAAAATATTACAGATCGTTATGCAATGTTACTTATTTCTATTTGTTTATCTTCTCTACCCGTTGTCTTCTTCCTGATCATACAGTCTTTTTCTATATATTTTTTAAATTTCTCACGATCTTGTATCCATGTCTACTTTACCCTTTCCTGCTATTTTCTCACATTATAACGGAGAATAAATCTCGATTCAAACACTTTATCGAAACTAAAGCTACCGAGAATATTCCATTGCATCTTCTGATACTCTCTACAAAATAAACATTTAATTAACAAAAATAAAGTACTGAAAAGCTAAGGAGAGACAACGCTAACCCAATGATGTATACATATCTCATTAGATAGGTATTTAGAAAGTTGTAATACGTAACTTTAAGAGTGTGTTTAAACTCTACAGCCCTTTTGATTGCTAACATTTTAGTGTTAATCAACGTAAAATAAAGTTAGATGATATTTCCAACAGCATACCTCAAACAAATTTATGGGGGGGGGGGGGGATACTAACAGCGTAATTCACTTTCTACCCATTGGTGAAAAACTGGTCTTAACTGGTATTTTCATTGATCCATGGCAGAAAAAGAAATATTGATAACTATAAAATATGAAAACTAACCCCAAAGAAATAATACACATATGTCACGCGATAGTAGTCATTTCAGCCAAAACATTCAAGTTTTATTGGTAAACCAAGTACACAAGCACCAATGCACATTACAGCAGACACAGTTATAATAAAGATTACATACACTGTAGGTAGTTTTAATTCATGCAGATATACTTCACAACATTTGACAAAGATATAATCATTTTGTCCAGATATACGCTATATAATAGTAGACACATGTAGTATATCTATCTGTCTATTTCACTATAATCTGGAATATTTAGCGTTTTGTGGTATGAAAAACCAACCGAATGGAATTTGATTCCTGAATTTACAGAGATATCTTAAATTTCAATCTCCTAAAAACACAAACATAAAAAAATGGGTGCATAAAAACATAATTTTTAGTATATTCCCTGAAATAATTCACCTACTTATTTATATGACAAAACAACAGTTGCATAAACACAAAATAACTAGTCATGCCTGATGCATGGCAATTAATACAAGCGAGACCCAGTTTACCCTATATTGAATGAAGTCTCTTGAAATACAATTTTGATAGAAATTCATCCTGTTTTACATTTAAAATGTTGATGTAGTGGATAAAATTCAAAATGCATACACATTTTAAATACACATTTTATCGTAGGGTGAGAGGTGCACAGATACTGAAAAAAAGGAGACTGCCTGTTTAATCATCAAATTAGTTTTTATTCAGTGTGTTGTAGCAGATATTAGTGACTTAATCAAATAGTTGAATTAGTTCGTTTTAAACACATACTAACATAGAAACATAGAATTAAAACAAATTGAAAAGAATTACCTACACAAAAGTCTACTACACAATGAATTTCAAGTAATCATACAATACTGATACATGATTTAAGTCACTTCTAGCATATCATCCAAGTTTTAGAAACTTCCTTTCATGATTCTTTTAATTCATGGGTAAAAAAATGGCTTGATTTTGTCTCATCATGTATTGATGGCAGTAGTATGAATATCTCTTTTAAAGCTAACCGTTGGATCATATTACACATTAAGTACAATACTAACCCGTATAATAATGCAAAACATTATTCCACTATATCATTCGTTTCTATAAGCTCTTTAACATTTAGAAAATATGGAACGTATAATTCCTTTCAAGAAATATGGTCTCGATCTTCATAATAAAAAATGGCAGATATTTTGTTTAGTAATTTTGTTGATGAGTTAACTAGTACATTATATTTTACCATATCATCTTTGTCTATATGAACATGTTATTATTATGCATGAGAAATGTTTCAATAAATACTTTTAAAATAAAACATTAAAACAAAACCTGTATAATGATAGATTTACAGTTCAAAAGTACATCTTATCACTAACTTAACACATCAGCAGGTATCTTCAAAGGCCATTACATAGGTTTCCAATCTCTTTTAAAGTATGTAGATGATCAAAATGAATCTTAAATGTTTAAAAATGGCACTTTCCATCTTGTGCCACTAACATAGGCAAAAGTGATAATTCAGGAAGGCAGAAAATAGTTAGGCAAGTTTTCTCACATCACAGCCTCAATTAAGCAAAGTAATATATTTGCTCATCGTAAATAAATGACACACCTTCGCAACCCTGTCAACATGCATAGATGACTTAAAGGACATCATTCGACAGTGCATTTGTACAGCACTTTTAAAAACATACAACAAGTAAAAAAGCTATGATTAAGAAAAAGAATTCAGCCGAAAATAATCACAAAATTTACATGCTCCAAAAACGAGGGCAGCATAATTGTGTTCTTTATCAAAAATACACTGGTCAGGAGGTGTTAAAAATGAATTGATTGTGTCATATATATATCCATATATTCTACAATAATAGTGTGTATAATATTTATCTTGATACAAAATAAACATTCATCTGTATTGAACAAGAGGATTACAAAAACGGTTTGAAGAAAGTGCCAACATAATGCTTCATTTAAACACTTATATATCCAAAGCATGACAGTATGTAATACATGAACGTTTATTTTCCATTACTAATTGTTAAATACATAACATCTAAATGATAGGAAATGTTTCAAGTATGCATCAAAGAACTACAAAATATTGTCGAATAGAAGCACTTTAAATAGGGTAGAACACTCTATTTGTATTGCCATCAAAATATCACACATATCTGCAGTATCCTAATTCGATTGTCCTTCATAGACCAGTATTAAATAACATTTGTTTTACTTACACTATACCTACTTTGCATATTAAAAAGTATCACAGTGCACATTTTGTATAAATACATCCCATGAAGTTATTTAACACACACAGAGATAATAATTTATATATGTTTTTTTTATTTTTTGTTAAGCGCTTAGAAACTTTGTGTTAAGCGATATATAAATGTAATTTATTATTATTATTATGTCTTTTGAGAGCATGTAGGGAATCCATTCTGTATAAATGAGTCAATAATATTTAAAGTCCGCCTGCTTTGAGATGAAGATAAATGCATGTGTAGGTAAACCCTTAATAGTCTACTTATTAACATCATAAAATCAATTAAAAATTACATTACTATTTTGTCTGATAGTTTTAGGGAGTAAGATACTTATCACTAAGAATTCAAGATAACAAATTAACTTCATGATTTCACTAGATCAGATTAGTGTGAAATTACACTGTATGTCCTTTAAAATTAACATCGCAAGTGTTTATTTGGTAATGGATCGCATACTCATTATAAGAGTTGAAAACAGGAGAATTGTTTTTGCACAAAAGCAGAAAAGTTTATTGGCCCTAACTGCAAGCAAAGAATGGCAAGGCTTAAAAGAAAATATGGCATCTCAAGCAGTCACTATCATTTCACAAACACCAAGCATAGTCAAGAATAAAAGTACTGCTAAACTTTATAAAGAGAAGCGTAAAATCATGGCAAAAATACTTTTAAAAGTATAGAATACGGTACAAGCAATATAGCATTTGTTTAAATAAGCAAAGTACTGCACAACAAAATGGACGACGCATAGGACATTTCACATGAGAAAAAGCGAGCTGCATATAGCAATATGGCAAGCAAAGAAATAACAAAACTGCACATCATTTACACTAAAATAGCATGGCATAATTTCTGAGTACATGTATTTGGAAATAAAAGTAAAAAGCAATATAAAATGAAAATTCAAGGTGTATTGCACAGACCCTGTTGAAGATGTAGGCAAAGGATAGAATAAACTCAAGTAATCATCATCTGATATACATTTTCACTTCAGTTTATCTTATCTATTCTAATACTACGGCTTCCTATTTGCATGGAGATTCTAGATTTTATAAACTACGGTCTAGCTAGCCAACTACTTGCTTGCAAAATCAGTTTCTTCTCTTGCCTTTTAAAGTTACCACTCACAAATGCCATTTCATGTATTTTGTTGGAAAACATACAATTGCTTTATTCAGAGATGGCTTGCTGCTATACAAATAACCATACCAAACTAATATATCATGGTTTTAAGCGCTTTTTGTAAATCTCGATATTTTGGTGTTAGATAAAGTTTTTTGGATATGCATCGGTATCAACTTTTAAACAAAGCCACTGCACTGTCAAGACAAAGATTTCACCTGGCCATTCCCAAAGCAAACTCGAATAAAAAAAATCACATCATAGAAAATAGACTCAATCATATCTAATTAAATGAAATCACATCTTATCAAATCAAATCAAATCCCTTAACCGACTTGTTCCCACAGCTTTACATTGAGCATTGCTACTCATGGCATTTAGACAGAGTTAATGAACAAAAACAAACCTATTGTCCATTGAGAGACTGAATGGACAACTCCTATCCTTTACAACAGGGTTTAATGCCCAACATGGTTTCTTCTAGAATACAAAGAATGCAACTCTGTCATTCATTTTACAAACTGAAAAATTTGGGGTAGGGGTGAAAAGCAAGCAGGGCTCATACGGAGTCTATTAGGCTCACAGTTGGCCTGCAGATCATCGGCAAGCCATAGGGAAAGACGCACAAGAGATAAGATCTATACCGGAGAAAGTCCAACCAAATTGGGTCAAAGCTTTGTCTCACCTAGCTCCCTGGTCATAGTAAGGGATGGGGCGGAGCGCATCAGGAAGGTGGTGTTTGGTGTATGGGGTAGGGAGGATGAGAGATGCAGTGAGAGATGCAGAGAGAGGAAGGAAAGGGAGTAAGGGGGGGGGGGGGTAGAAACCCAAGGACAGCGATGACGATGACAAACTGAAACAGAGGGACTGGAAGAACAAGAACAGAGTTTAAAAATCAAGTTTAATGCAGAGAAGTTTAAGAATAATACATTCTGTGAAAAGATGAGAAAGGGATAAGAGAGAGTGAAAGAGAATGGAAATGTGGATAGAGCTGACACTGTCTTATGGTAACAACTCAGAAATCGTATATTTCAATAATTGAAAGAGCAAACGACATCATATTCTACTCAACGTAAGCAGATCTCGAAGCGGCATCGGAGGATACATCAGCCCGTCTTACTAAACTAGAAGATGAAACTCTTCCATCATTTTGTTTCTCTATTTCTTTGCTCCATCCAAATATCAGTAAGTTGGGGATGACTAACCACAAATATAAGTTACCAGGGTCCCAGTCTTACAAAGAGTTGATATCAATGCAACTTATTTGCGATTGATATCAATCTCAACTATGTACATAAGAGATAGGAGACTGCAAACTTGCTATTGATTGGCGGACTTGCGATTGATATGGATTAATCGCAACTCTTTGTAAAAACGGGGCCCTGATGATTGAAAATATTCTAAATTGCTGCTGACCATACTTTTGTCTAAAAATTCACTAACAAGCTTAATAAATTATCTTTAAACTAGGGCTTTGGTTAAAAAATCTAAAGGAACACTATCATTCTAAATTTCCAAAATCATCAGTAACTGTATGACTAAATTGATACATAACTCTTACACAGGTCAACACACCAATTAAAAGGTATTTAACAAAACAGGACAAAATAGGAAAAAAGAGTGACTATCCTATAGTGACTTCTGACAAAACAAAATAGGAATGAAGTCAAAAAGAGATGACAAATAAAATGATGGATTATCTGCCAATATAGTGAATGAAACTAGAGTGGACTTAGGGTAACCTTTCCGAGAGAATAACTTTGCTTTCAGCTTGAAAAGGATTCCATGAGTTAAATTGAGCTCTTTTTCAAAAAGCAATTTCTATGCTCCAATTCAAACGGAGAGGGGTGAGAAAAGAAGATATTGTTCATGGCTGTATAGTCATATTCTATTGGTTAAAAAAACGTTCCTATACAAGAATACAAATAGCGACACAAATCATCAATTCATGGTGATGACAGGTGGAACGTACGCTATTTCAATAAATTATTCACTTCATTCATTTAAAGGTCTCTTGGATTTATCATTCAAAAATAGATGCATTGGCAAAAATCTGACCAAATATGACAGGTTTCAATCTTTGCATGAAACATTTGGCAAGCATCTAATTCAGCGTTTCCTTTTATATTACATGCACACCGACTTCAAACCTATGTTTTAAGTTGAATTTGATGAATAAACTTAATATCTTCTGTTTGGAGATTAACTCTGTGTAGAATGATATGAGTAAACAGCTTGACACCCTCCTAGCTCCAAACAGATGGGTTATCTAAGATTCTACGTAGAGTATTTGATGCTATCATAATGGCATGATACAACTCTCCTAAGGTATATCAGAAGCTATACAGTGAGTTCTAGACAGTTGAAGATATCTTATAAAACTTAATTGGGGAATCAATGTGCCTTTGCCTTCCTGCATAGAAAAAACCCAAACTTATTGTAATGGAAAGGTGCTGTAATTGAAAGCTCAACACAGTCAGTGAGTGAATTAAACAGGTGAGGTTAATCTTGGCTTAATAGTATTTAGGTCAATACAACTACGGCAGAATCAGACTTTCAATATACCGGTAAGTTGATCTGCGATGCTATTTCTTCCAGAATTTTTAGACCGACCTGGAAGAAAAATGCAGTCGATTCCAAGAATTATGGCAACAATGTCCCCTCTCTCATTCGGGCGTCACACTGTTTACAGGTAGGAGGGGAGCCGTAAAAAAGCATGCACGGTGAAAGAAAATGAAAGTTCACTTATTTCGGAAGTAGGGAGTGGACGAGGGCAAGGAAGGGAGGCAGAAAATTAAAATGAGGCTCTGATTGCTGGCCTGGGGGACTGGACATGTGTTTAGACCCAGAGAATGACCAATGGTCAGTATCATGTACTGGTCAAGCGGGTCACCCGATAGGTGGACAAAAGCGTGGCCGAAATCAACTTGACTCGCTTGACCGACAAAAACTGACACCACACCAACTGTCCGTCATTTATCACATGTCAGCGCAAGACTCAAGGCGTTGGGAGTTTGGATACAATGGTGCAGAAAGGAACTCAGATTGGTCTTGACTTTTGGGGAGATGATTTAGGGAAATGATCCACGAAAGTGGGGGAAAAACATCTCTTTAGCGGAGGGGTCAGTGTCGATAAAATGAAAACAAATTCTGACCCCTGATCAAATGAAAGCTGGTTAATGGAGAGGGAGTAATAATTGCAAAATGTGTGGTCAATTTACATGAGAGGCTGCTGATGTATTTACTGCTCCAAAGAGGTCAAGTACATGTACTTGCATTTATAGGTGATGCCATAAAGTGGAGGGTTCATAATATAAATTTTGTCATCACGTCATCACTAAATGCTGCGCAAGGCGTTATAAGATCAGGCAGTACAATGATGGATACAAGGGAAATCCAAGTGGTGCATACTTTTTGGCTCTGGAGACATTCTCCAATCCAAGTTAATTCTCTTAAATTTACATTAACACAAAATTGTGTTCATGAATTCATGCATCTTTGAAGGGCAGCGAAAACAATACAGGAACAAGTTGCGTTTCAGGTGGTGGAACTTTTGGCACTTCTAAATGAAAATCCAAGTAGCTCATCACTGCTCTGTTTGCATAAAAACATACCACTTTCAACAGGCTGTAACCGAGGAATGAGTAAAACCTCTTAAAAAACCTCTTAACAATTTCATAAGAGTCAAGTTGCACAACAAAATCATCGCAGTCTGCAATTCAAGCCTAAGTTGGGTAAGCCAAATGAATAATGGCATATTTTATTCGATTAGGATTTAAAGCTCCCAAGGAACTATAAATTCTAGAGTAATAAAAAAAAAACTTTTTAAAGGAATTCTTAAATATGTTACATTTTGTCAAAGGATTTGTGAAACTTCTCTAATTGTAACTGACAAATTTATAATTCCATTCTGCTGACCATTGCATTCTCCCTAATTTTAAGAGATGAGAAGTTAATAAGACACACTACAGTATCAAAGGAGGATTTAAAAAGGGCCTAGAAAAACAGTGTTCTTTTAAAATGTCATATTTGATATTTTAAACATACAAGTACTGGCTGCAAACTTTGGAGTGTTAGATCTATCAGGGAGGTGGAATTCCACCTCCCTGGATCTATATAGCAATATAGCTACTAAGTTAAACAATTTTAAACACTGGCACTCGTTACTAGACCCCTTTAAATGTTGATTTACAACTTTAAAGCTTTTTCTTTTCTTTTCAGAGAGCATGTTTTTTCCTCCTGGTTTTGATCTAACATGCTTTTTATATTAATTCCTTGGTTCTTTATCAAGGAACCTACTCTCAAGGAACATTAGCCACTTTTGTGTTGTCAAATTTGATTTAAAAGAGGCACAATATAACATTTTCTCATCTTGGCTGTTTATGAACTTCATTTGAACATGGTCTTAGAGGACTTGGCCTACTGGATTTGGGTTAATTTCACTTCAAATGGAATCGAATCTTAATTACCCATTACTCAAATGAATTACTCAAATGAATTACGACAAATACAAAGAGCTGATCAGTTAAAGAGAAAACGGATAAATAATGATGCTATGAATTAGTTCAGATTTATAAAGATGGGATGTGGCATTTTATGTTCATCTCTAAATTGGCAGTTCAATCATGTGATTGCGAAAATCACTAAGGGCCTCTTTCGATTCATGTCGTATATTCAATGTCATCAATTTCAATATTCTCCAAACAAATACTTTCTCTAATATCTGACATTCTCAATAACACATGTTCTGTAGTGTACTCTTCTATAAAGTATGCTTTATCTTTTCCTACAAATAAAAGAAAACAATACTCTGCAACTTTCAACAAATTCTGGCACTTTTTCCGTTGATGTTACTTCCACTTTAAGCAATGAGCTGTCAAAATTGCTCTTAATTCTTTGAACAAATAGTTAGATATCTATGTTATTTATAATATAATGATGATGCTAAAAGGTCTAGTAGACCCAAGTCTCTCTACTGGCTGATGTAATAAATACCAGTCATTTTAAGAGCTCTTCTATTGAATGTCAAGATCACGGGGTCTATGAGTAACATATTTCGGTGGTATGCTACACAGCATGCACCCTAAGCCTCCTGGAATTCCTTCTTTTATTAGGATCATATTTGACATCAATGTGTCAAGTGTGTCAAGGGACGATAGAGAGAGAGAGAGAGAGAGAGAGAGAGAGAGAGAGGGAGGGAGAGGGGGAGCGGAGAGGGAGGAGGGGAGGAGGGGGTAGGGGGAGAGATAGAGAGAGAGAGAGAGAGAGAGAGAGAGAGAGCGAGGGGGAGAGAGGGGGAGAGAGGGGGAGAGAGGGGAGAGAGAGGGATAAAGAGGGGAGAGGGGAAGAGAGATAGTAGGAGCGAGAGAGGGGAGAAAGGGTGTGAGAGAGAGAGAGCGGGAGGGGGTGGGGGTGGTTGAGAATGAGAGATAGAGAGATAGAAAAGATGTAGGCCTACGATTTATCATGTATTTATCCTGTATCTTGTTGGTGATCCAAATATTGTGGAACCTTTCTTTCTCCTTTTTTTTGTTTTTGTTTTACCCATTCCGCTAATTTTGCTGATCCATTTCAACTGGAGCAGAATGAAAATCAGGAACTAAATATAATCACAAAGCTCTGTTGCCATTTTCAAATATTTATCAAACTGCAAAATGGTGGCAAGTTAAAATGAAATGAATGTTTGATTTGTTTTTAATTATAACTGTTGCACTCTCTGTTGCATTTGCACAGGTTTCACACCCTAATACCCTCTAGCACCTACTAGTTACACTCAAATCCAATGTCAAAGATCAAAGTTTAGAGAGCAGGGTTTTGTTCCCAGGCAACTTGTAGCAATTCTTCTCGGGCTATATATGGGGAAGATCATGACTTCTGTCAACTTCTTTCTCCCCTCTGGTGCTGGTGGTAGATATTTGTTAACGGACAAATGACCAGCGGCTCTGGGGCCCCAGAAGTATGAGTACCCGCTGCGCACATTTACACTGTAGAGTTTACTCAGGTGCTATCGGTCAAGCGATACTCGCTGAGAAAATATGGAATTGTGAATGACTTTGCAGGAGACTTGAACTTATAGTTAGTTTGGGTTAGTCAGTGTTTGAGACATCTAAATGTACACTGGTGGACATCATTGAACAATGGGGACTTTTCTTCTCCTTGAGAAGGTAGTGTCAAGGGTTTCTATCCCAACCCGGCACCAAAGCCCTTTCGCAAGACATTGTTTCAACAGTGACCATGCTCAAGTTTCTTTTGAAAGTGTTATGATAATTAACATCCATATTACAGACTGCTTCAATGAATTAAGCTTTTATAACAGGGGGGGGGGGGGAATGAAATAGGGTTCATAACATGGGCATAAAATAAAATTGTAATTGTGATTAGAACAGGAATCGAAACACAAATTATTATTATTCAACAGTACAGATCTTGCTGCCATGCATTTCAATTTAATTTAAATGCAATCCAGTGGTATTTAAAGCCTATCTGCACAAGGTTTGGCCAGGAGGGATTAGACCTCCCTGCAAGGTCACCGACAGGTGGTTATCTCATCAAATCAGCTCTCAATTAACATAAGAAAAAGGGAACCATGGTGGACCAATGGTCACCGCTTAGGCATTGTTTGCTAGATAGAGGGCAATATGTAGTGCAGTGGGGCTTTAAGTGCAGTATCCCTAAAATAAATCATGGAGAACAAAATAACTACTATGAACAGTCAAATCATCTACATGGACAACAGCATTTAGAATAATATATTGAGGGTCAATGACAGGTGCTTTTAAACAGTTCTTTTATTTTAGAACGAAGGCAAGAAACTGATAGTATTACACGTAAGAATTAAAAGCCCTCGTTTTCAACTCCCAACTTCTCTCAAAATCAGGAGGAAACCGTCCCAAGAAATAATCAAGAACAAAGCTGCCAGTTGCCAGAGAGATGGAGATGACATGCATGCAAGCAATCGTAGAAGTATCTACATAAACTGTTTCCATTCAATTAAAACAAATAATCCCCTGGCAAAAGGTGCTCAGTGGGGTGCCACGAGATGCATCTGTACATTGATTGTCCCTTTTTTTAACGATTTATAGCCTTCATTTGACACTAACAATCATATTCATTAACAAGAGATAAAGAAAAGGATTAACAAGTATAAGCCCCCCTCCTGTCATCAATAAAGTATTGATATGTGTGGGCTACAGGAGGTATTATTTTCCGAGTGCGACAATCCCTAAATGCCTGAATTAATCCCTTTCTAGTCTGTTCCTTAGTCTGGGGGCATATCAGCATAAACGATTGCTTTCTATGAGTGTTAGGTCCACATGACCAACCAACAATTTGCTGCAATAAACTTTCGCAAAACAAATTGTAAGTGATTGCCATTTTCAAGGCAAGAAACTCTAGTGGATTGCAAAAAAAGGAGTTTTGTTTGTTGAGATTCAATCATGAATTATTCCATTGCATGAAATTTTTTTTTTTTAAATCTTAACATAACAGTAAAATTCTTGTCAAGTTTGCAGGTGGTATTTCAATTTCACATAACATAAAAAATATGTTATATTCATAACGATTCAAATCATGCACATTATCAATTTTTCATTGATGCATACAACATATACGGGTTAATCTTGTATGGTAAACTATCTTCATACACAGTCACCAAAAGTACACATGAACCGAGTAGTGTCCTCCTTGCAATATCAATTTTTGTTTTGGACAATGAACATGATTTTCGTTTTCATTGAAGTTAATACGATTTCATAACAACAAGTGCACCAACATTTGTTACTGGAAAGAATTTCAACGTATAGACATTTTTTTCTTTCCAAACAATTGAATGTTAACAATAGTCAAAGAAGTTGGATGTCAAAAGATAATCTGGATGCTTCACACATATGATGCTTCATACATTATGTTCAACATATTCTTGTTAATCTTGTATTGTGAACATCTGCATATACACAGCCTTCAAAAGTACGCATTAACCAAGTACTCTTTGCCATATCATTTTTTTTTTTGGACAATGAACACGATTTTCGTTTTCTTTGAAGTTAACAAGGGCACCAATATTTGCTACCGGAAAGAATTGCAACGTATAGACACCTTTTTGCGTTCTCCACGATTGAATTTAAACAATAGTCAAAGAAGTTGGGTGTCAAAAGGTAATCTGGATGCTTCACACGTATGTTAAGTGATCAACAAATCTCAAACCAAGTTATGTGTGCAAGAATTGCAGTTAACCCATTAGCAACTAGACATTTTGTAAAAATTGCCTATTACTCACTGAAAGAACTTGCAATATTTCTCTCTTTTTTACATTTTTCTGAAGAAAATGAAACTTGCGCTATTTTTCTATGCTGAATCCTAATGTAGACATTGTAAGGATTACGCACGTATAACATTATAACGGTAGACCCTAGAACGGATACTATAGCGCGTTGAAAACGGACGAAAACGGACGGGCGGTTTCGGGCGGTTCAGTGAGTAAACGGAGGGGCGGTTTTGGGCGGTTTAGTTGCTATTGGGTTAAATTGACAGTGTTGCAAAACCATGTCTTAAATTATTTACTAATAATTTTTTTCTTAAATTTGTCAAAGTCTTGCCCTAGCCGGTTAAATGTAGCTTTCAAATGAGTTTTTATTAAGGATCAGTGGTTTCATGTATTAGTCTACCTTACAAGAAAAGGAGAGATTCCTCATGGGACACTGAGGGGGGCAACAACGCACCCCTATAGCTGGTGGAGTGTATCTCCTGTATACCCCCTTCAATAGGAGTCTAAAACAAACTGGTGGTACAGCTCACCTGAATTGCCAACTCTAATATAATGGGAGTAATCTATATATTGATCTTATGAATCAATAGACTATTCGGGACAATCACATGAATGGGTAAAAAGAATGGCATGTAGCTATAGAGCTATTACAAGTTTCAAATGATTTTGTTTTAAAAAAAATACCTCAAAGCTTGACAGTCTACGAAATAATCTAAAATGCAGGAAAATATTTCACCAAAAAGTGAGATGCGTAGAGATGACAAAATTCAGGTTGTCTTTAAATTTGTTTGTCTATCAGACAAACAAAAACAAAGGGTATCACACACACACAAAAAGGCAAGACTGAATTCAAATGTACTAAACAATTCCGTCTTTTTTTGCTTGACAATTTCAAGAATAGATTCATTGACCTTTCCAGTGACGGGTAAATGCTTACAAAAAAAATATTGAATGCAAGCATAGATTATCAAAGCATTTCATTTGTGCTTTGATAAAACTGTATGTTTTATACAATTCAATTAAATAGGTAGCCACCCATATGGTATTTGACATATTCCGATGAAAGGTGTAGATCTAAATACAGTCATTCCAGGGCTATTTTTAATCTGGAAAGAAAGGCACAACTTTCCGCACCAGGAGGCAGAATCCCTGGCTGGAAAATTGAGTTCTTTGATCACACAAGTGGAACTATTAGGTTCTTCCTTTGGGGAAGGGGGGCTGGGGTGTTGGGAGGGAAGGAGAGGGAGGGAAGACAGAGGAAGAGACAGAGGAGGGGAGGGAGAGGGGGGCAAGGAGGAGGAAAAGGAGATTTAATTTATATTCTTTAACTAATTTCCGTCATGCATAGACTAGTAATAACGAGATTAAAGATAAACTTGAGTTCTGGTAATGCGATTGCATTGTGAAAGAAAAGGTGTGGAATGGATCAGAAAAGTTGATCATATAGCATGTAAGTAATGGTGTGTAATGCAAGGTTCTGGAGTCATCAAAATCATCTTAAATTTGGCAGAGTCTTGGTAAAGTAACAATCACTTACACAGAAAGATGTATATGGGACAACACACATGGTGGTCGGGGCTAGTACTACCCTGATTTCCTTATCTTTCTATGCTCATTACTCAGCCAGTATATATTTTCTTCCAAAATTGCTTGGCACATGACATTTATTTGTAATCTTGAACATTCAGTGTAACTTTCGTTAGATTCTGTGAGAATTCATTTTCTTTTTTACCAGAACTCAAGTTTATCTTTAACTGCAAACTTTACCAATTCCAAAATTCTAAATCGTAGAAAAAATATATTGATATCAATTATGCTGAATTCAATTATCACCCATCCATTCTTACAAATATTTCAATGTTTCTAAATAGTACTTTCCTAAATCTGAACATACCATATTGCACAATACCCAAGAGCTGATGTAAATCATCTTTAGAATTAGCAAATATATACATATTTCTCATATTCTGAATAAGAATCAGATCACCATATGCGAGAAAAAGCTAGGTCACTTCTCAAACTCCTCTTAAATAGTAGGACTGGCCTAAAAAGAACGCTCTTTATCCCAGGAACAGTTCATGTGGTATAAGAGCATTCAATGCCCTTTGTTGTGAGTTATATTTAGATACATTTACACTTGAGGTAAGAGCGTTTCTTAAACAGTAGGACTGGCCTTAAAAGAATGCTCTTTTAAGTAGGACTATCCCAGGAACAGTTCATGTGGTACAAAAGCATTCAATGCCCCCTTTGTTATGAGTTATATTTAGATGCATTCACATTTGAAGAGTGGTTTTTTTAATAAAAAAACAGTGGGATCAAGAGGCTAGCAAGAGAGTTCCACTGCAATGCTCTTAATGAGACCACGGTATCCTTTGCGCTTTTATGTTTCAGGAGCACGAGTACAAAAGCAAAACAGGAAAAATGATTGAAGCGCTAATGAACACTGAAATACACAAGTCAAGGTCAGAGTACTGTTCCAGCAGAAAAGAAAAGAAAAGAAGTAAAAAAAAAGCTTTTCAAAAGTGCAAAAAAAAAAAGAGCATAAAATCAAGCAATAATCTGCGCTAAACTACACATGTAATGCTCTCATATAGCTTGAGTGTTATTTTCATGATGGCGGCAGCATATGAAATTATTTGTCATCCTTCCAATACCCAGAGCTGCCAACCTTGTGCGACCAAAAAAAAGAAAGAAGGAATTTCAAGAAAAAAAGGAATTCATTAAAACAAAACTTACAACCACACACTTCCAATGCAAAAATGTCCACTCCTCATGCTGTTTTTTTTCCATATTAGGACTTATAGTTTATTTATAAGTAGGTATTTTTTTATTTTTTTTTGGTATTATCAGCGTTTCATTCTTTTTGAGAATATATTTCTCTTCAAGTATGTTTTCAAGTATGTTTTAACCTCAGTTTCTATTGAGTTTGTGATCAAATCAACATTTTAGGGCAGCTGTTTGACGTGCGGTATGTAAAAAAACAGAAGAACTACCGTAATTTGGAGGAAAAAACAGAATTATTCCGAGAAAACACATGGTTGGGTCCATTCTCTTTATACCAAAGAGACCAATGAAGTTTAAAACTTCTTAGTTAACAAGGGCCTGTATTCTACTAAAACCTAACAAGATGCTGGACTTAGGTTTTTGTTTAAAATTGGGTTTGACAAAGGATTTTACTCCGAGGTCTAATTTTTGTCCTTTGTTAAACGTGATCTTAGATCCAGGGCTGGGTTTAACTTCAGGATGGATCACTCTCTGTTCTATAGGAAAAAAAAAACCCAGAACAAGGTTTAGGTCTATGCTTGACTCTATGAATACT
The DNA here is from genome assembly GCA_035222895.1 of Strongylocentrotus droebachiensis. Classification (NCBI taxonomy): domain Eukaryota; kingdom Metazoa; phylum Echinodermata; class Echinoidea; order Camarodonta; family Strongylocentrotidae; genus Strongylocentrotus; species Strongylocentrotus droebachiensis. Next base: position 126,374 of record JAVYIG010002979.1, on the reverse strand, counting down.
TATAGTTGATCAAGTCCAGTTCCAGATGGGTCTTGATATGGTCTTGGTATGGTCTAGAACTGGGAGTCTAGGTAGGCCAGGGCTGATTGTGAGTTCCAATCAGGAGCGTTCTCAAAGCCGTTGCGTCCGAAGCGATGGTCTTTGATGCCTTCTTCCACCTCTTCTACTGTATTCATCACAAAGTTACCTGCAGAAAGAAAGAAGGAAAAGAAATGTTAACTACAGACCAATTTGAATAAATTACATGATACAAATGACTAAAATGGTTACAGATCTTATGAACATGGATAGATGACACTTTGTACATGTTTTGAATAACATCTGCCAAAATAGAGGTGCTTCATGGATAGCTTTTGTTTCCCTCTGTGAAAAGAATAACTCCACCTGTATCTCAGTATTGGTATGAACTGGTGGTGCCCTAAATAAATAATGGGTCATACTTTTCACATATCCAGTATTTGCCTCAATAGGATCTACAATAGACTTGCTCACTTAATGTAAAAGTAATAATATATATCTGTAAAGCGCAGGGCATGCGATCCTGAAATGCGCTATATAAGGACGAACTATTATTATTATTATTATGTATTTAAATTTATGCATGATTCTCTTCAGAACTCCTGGCTACTAAGGTATTCAAAGTTTATGAATACTTTTCAAACATTGTTCAAGGCTTGCCCCACATACAGGGATGCCAACCTTTCAGAGCACAAATCAGTAACCATAAGGCTCAAAATCAGTAATTTCCTATGCGCCGCCATGAATCTTAAAAGAATGGCAAGCGGACGCATGTGCGCATGATTATCTGAAATTTGTTGTGATTTTACTCCCACAAAGTTGCTAAATATTGATTTTCAGTTCATCACAACACATAAGTTTTCAATGAAAAATTGGCTTCTATTAAGAGAACTTGATAATTTTCCATCTTTCTCATGCAGCGAGTGCTGGATGGCCACCATACTGTACAGCACTTGCTACGATAGATCCCTATGCGCAAAAAAACAACAAAACAAAACAAACAAAAAAACGTAATTTTTAGACAACATTCCGTACTGCCGTAATGGTCGTTAATTTCCGTACCAATTACGGGAAATCCGTACTAGTTGGCATCTCTGCACATAGCATTCAAGTAACATAATTATGCAGATTGGATTCAGGTAAAAATGCAGATTGGATTCAGGTAAAAATACAGATGCAATTCACTTTACATACATAAGTTGTTGCTATGTCTGTTTGTAAATGTGTTAGTTTTTATTTTAAGCAGTTGACCAACAGTTTTAGGTCCTCTCTAGTGCATGGACTTGGTTTTGAATCTAGGACCTCCTGGTTACAAGACCACCGCTCTACCACTGTGCCTCAAGAGCCATACTATTTAATAATGTTGTAACACTTTTAGAAGTATTTCACCAAGCGCTCCTTGATAATCTTGTTGTCCATGTCACCAAATATTGACTTGTATTAGTTATAAATGAGACCCTAAATTAGGATTTAACTGTTATAAATGGTTAGTATGACAGATAAAGGTATTTAGGCAAAGAGAGCAAGAAAGAAATGGAATTAATGTACATGGCAAGAATGTTGCAAAGAGGGAGGAAAATTGAAATAATTAAGAGTGAGAGAGAGAGAGAAGGATGAGCTTATAATACATACAAGGGCATATCAGGATTGAACTGAAATTGTAATGTAATCGTTAAAAAGGGAATGGGTCCCCGACAAAATAAGACGTGCATCATCCCGACCTGTGTGTTATCCCTTTTTAATTCCGGGACATAAAAAATCCAGTGGTCAGACTCTTCTAATTGCCCTCACAATACCTCCAGTAATAACATAATTGAAACTCTCTTGCTGGTGTATCAAATTGGTCAGTAAAATCTGATAAAACTCCTGTCATGACGGGTCAGGATTGCAACATTGTTTCCTTTGTGCGATCTTGATTGGATTACGACGAGGATTTTGTGTGAGGTTTTTGTTACAATTGCTCCTGCACTTTGCTTGTCTGATTTCTTTTGGCTGGTATGTGCACAGAGGCTCTTCATCGAATCAAAGAAATGTAAACTGACTTATTGGTTGCTTGAATCGCTGGGGAAAACCTCTTTTATCATTGTCGATTTGCAAAGTTAGTCAGCAATCCTCTTTTCATGATATTCTTAGGGGAATGATAAATCATCTTCTGAGACAAACTACTTTAGGTTGTTGACATGAAAAGAAAAGATTTGGAGACGGTATGTGGTGGGGGACAGTCAATGATTTCTTAAATGTTTCAATTTTACAGGAGAAAAGATGTTTAGAATATGTGACCCATTCACACTGCGGTATAAGAAAATGCTCGTTTATACCACAGTCACATATTTCCCTGTGGATGGAAGGCTATCCAGCCAAGGGAGCTCTGATTTTCAAAGTGTAAATGAGGGTATATAAACCAAGCATTCAGGTCAGACATTGTCTTACAGTGTCAGGATTTGGGACAGAGAGATAGACAAAATAGGAGAGATACTAGCTAGCAAAACTGCAAGCAAAAATTATTGATTTTCTCACATTCCAGTGTTTTGTTGCTAGGCTAGTGGTTTACACATTGAAATTAAAAAAAAAACCCTCTAGTTGCAGTATGGTTTATGAAACGTTAGCAGAAATTTATCCAAATTTTGCAGAGTACTTGAATTCTTTGCTCTAAAAAATGAGTGAATATATAATACTAGTCGTACTGGTCATGTGACTTTCCTTGCTTTCAAAAGATTACATGCATATAGCAGCAACATGTCCTGCATATGCACTACTTACCCCCCCCCCCCCCCCCCAAAAAAAAAAAAAAAAAGAAAGAAGAGAATGAGCAAATACACCAACATTTTGTAAAAAAATTTTTCAGTGTAAATGGCAGTCCATAAAACAATGTTTTTTTGCTGTGTAAATGGGCCTATAGAGATTAGAGACAGAGAGAAAACGTAACTGATTAAAAGTATTTGAAGGACTTGAAAAGATCTAAACATGGATAATGGCAATGCTAATACTGTTTTGTTGGTGCAGACATGTTTTGTTGCTAGGCTAGTGGTTTACACATTGAAATTAAAAAACAAACCCTCTAGTTGCAGTATGGTTTATGAAACGTTAGCAGAAATTTATCCAAATTTTGCAGAGTACTTGAATTCTTTGCTCTAAAAAATGAGTGAATATATAATACTAGTCGTACTGGTCATGTGACTTTCCTTGCTTTCAAAAGATTACATGCATATAGCAGCAACATGTCCTGCATATGCACTACTTACCCCCCCCCCCCCCCCAAAAAAAAAAAAAAAAAAAAAGAAAGAAGAGAATGAGCAAATACACCAACATTTTGTAAAAATTTTTTTCAGTGTAAATGGCAGTCCATAAAACAATGTTTTTTTGCTGTGTAAATGGGCCTATAGAGATTAGAGACAGAGAGAAAACGTAACTGATTAAAAGTATTTGAAGGACTTGAAAAGATCTAAACATGGATAATGGCAATGCTAATACTGTTTTGTTGGTGCAGACATTTATCTTCATAGAAAGGCAGAAGAGAGTTTACAAGTCGTAGGAGAAGCAAAAGAAATGTGACTAAAAAATCAGGAGATGAAAGAAAAAAAATCAACATAGAAGATTAAAAAGAAAGTTGTTGAGTTAAAAAGATGATGTCAGACATTTGAAGACAACTTAAGGGGCAATGAACCCAATGGTCCGAATTCACAAAGGAGGTTTGTTGACAAACATCCTTTTGTTTCGTCGAACCTCCTTTTGTTTTTTACAAACCAGGTTTGTAAAAACCGCGTCAAAACGCGTCATATGACAAACCTGGTTTGTTGACAAACCTTCCTTTGTGAATTCGGGCCAATGAGTCTCAGAAATTGGTACGAAAAGCAGGAATTTAACGTACTGGTCAAAGAAATTTCTGGCTGAAGTATTCCTCATAAAATAAATTTTGAGGGAATTGAGACAAATATCTTGCAATACATGTCCTTTAAAGTAAAGCAGGATGATAATATTAAGATTCTAACTTTATTCAGCATTCTTAGAAAACAGGCTTTCAATTGATCCAAAATATTTAAAGCAGCGATCACCTTCGTCTAAAAAACAAACAAACAGCCAAAAAAGATATTCCTGACATTTAATTCACACTGATAATGGCTCACAAATGTGTAGAACAACTCTAAAAGAGAAAAAAAAATGAAAATTTGAAGATCTTTGAGGGAGACTGAGAAAAGGAATGATTTATCACGTTTACATAAAATTAAGCAAAGCCCTGGATAATAACATCATCACTCAAACTTTTTTTTTACTGATCAATTGAATAAATGAAATTGGAAGGCTCACAATAAGGAAATCTGTAAATCAGATATTAGAGAAAATTGATAAATTGGTGAGATTGGATTTGATATTCATCATTGATCCCGAGTAAAAATTGTAAACATATCTATCACTCAAAAAGTGGCAGTTGGACTTGCTAATAACAAAAATTGATGAATCTTTAAAGCCAATATAACTAGATTTGTATTTTAACATATCTAACAAAATGATTACAATTTTTCTTTTCTCTGACATCTTAATTCCTCTCTAAAGGATATAATTTGATATATTATGTTATTGAAACATTGATTGGAAAAACAGATACTTTCATTCGACTAAGAGACTTCCAGTGAAAGAGAAATTGGAATCTACTTGGAACACAATTGCAAAGAATTTCAAGAAATCAAAATTGGGCAATATCGATAGCCTTGTGTGTCATCTTTTGAAATGTACAGACACGACAATGACGTATCATGTAATTTGATGTTTCCCAATGGAAATACAATAGGGTATTGAAATTGCCCTTGATCTAAAACCTTGAAAGTCTGTGTGATCGACTTTGGTCAATGATCAAATCAATCTTAAATCATATTCTGAAAAAGCTTGGCATATTGGAGGCATTTAAAGCAAAAAACTAATATTAGTTTTGCGTGTCTCCCCTCTGCCATTCGAAGAAGTCTTTCTGCATTACATATTACTTAAAATCAAAATTTTCTTTATAATTACAAAGCAACTGGTATCTCAGTTATAAGAGTTATAGAACTGATTGAAAAAGAAGGGATTTGGAACCTTCATGTCTAACTGCTCTTTCTCAATTCCCCTATTTCTTCATCCATTTCTCTCTTGCCCCTCTCTCTTCTCTTTCTATCCCTCTCTTCTCTTTCTATCCCTCTCTTCTCTTTCTATCCCTCTCTTCTCTTTCTATCCCTCTCTTCTCTTGCCCCTCTCTCTTCTCTTTCTATCCCTCTCTTCCCTTCCTCCTCGTCATAAAAGGGGAAGACAACTCTGGTATCAAGTTGGTTTTAATAGGAGCTGAAAAATGATAGAAACAGGTCAGAAAAAGTAACCAATTAAAAATAAGAAAGTTATGCATTTTTAAAGATGCGATCAATCAAACACAGACTGGCAACTCTGTGACATATCTTTAGAGGGAGTCGGGCTAACTCGGACCAGGGGACAACTCGGCCCAGGTACAAAAACTGTCATTTTTTGCAAGTTTAGGTTTAGGGTTAGGTTTAGGGTTAGGGTTAGGGTTAGGGTTAGGGTTAAGGTTAGAGTTAGGGTTAGAGTTAGAGTAAAATGACAAAAAATGACCGTTTTTGCAGCTGGGCCGAGTTGTCCCCTGGTCCGAGTTAGCCCAGATCCCTTTAGAGGTCCCCTCCCATTTACCCTGTACTAAAAAATAAAATAAAAATAAAATAATATTTTCAATTTGTGTTTCACTGATGACAACTTCAAAATTCATAACTTTTCTAGGTTTAAGCAGATATTGGTCAAACTCTCACTAATTTGTTTCTCTCATTGTTCTGCTTCTATTAAAATCAACTCTGGTGGAATTTCCCTAAAGAAGAGGGATGTCACCAGACTTACTAATTGGTGCTAATCAACCCACATATATATTTCAGCTCTTGTGACATCATTTCCCTAGTACTATAACTATCTTTTATGCATTCCTAATTTACAAAAGGCATTGTAATCCTAAACAATTAAACCAATCAAATCGCCTTCCTCAAGGGATTAAGCCTTGCTAATCCCATTATTAATCCAAGATCAAAGGAATACCTGCCCAACATTTTGATGTAGCAATCCCAGAAGGGGTCAAGATGTACAAATGAAGTCAAGACACTTGCTCTATCTAACGTGGATACAGTCACTATAAGCCCCCCCCCCCCTTTTTTTTGGGGGGGGGGGGATCTTTGCAGGAGTGTGTCTTAAATGACATCCTCTTTCACATTATGATACAATTTAGGTGAAATTTTGCCATCACTTCATGTATGTGTGATTGTGTGCAAATGAGAGTTGCGGTTTTATTGAAGATGATTTTCAGCAAGTTTTTGTGAGGTTGTTTTTATTTCACTGGTTCAAACAGTCAATCTACTGCGGGATAAACAACCCAGAATGAATAATAGCCATGTTTTCTCGACATAGGATGCACATATTCCAGAGCTCAAGATTAGCTTTATTAATGCATAGTAAACTACAAATACTACAAACATGTTGTTGATGTAGTTCGGTGATGAATGGTTGGAGAGAAGCGATTGTGATCTAATTTCCGCGTCTGATCCTTTCCACTCAGGCAAACTAATACCAAACTCTGCAATCAATCCTCAATTAATTGGCTTTTGATGAAGTACCAATGCCCTGCAAGCAACTTGATTAAATCAAATGTATAATGAACGAAAAACAGTCAACTAAAGGAAGGCATAGAGAGGACCTGTAGTGGATACTGGAGGGATTGGAAAGCTTAAAGTTAATTAGTTTTTTGCAGTGTTGATTGAGGTCACGGATGGGTGAAAATTAATTTGTTTCAATAGATTACTATATCTGATTTATTATCAATCTGATCTATTTAATGCAACACCGGAAACCGATATCCTAAAACACAAAATTGATATCAGCATTGAGAGAAATGACCTTTACCTTAAAGGTAATACAAAGTTTTGGGAAATTTTGAAAATTAGATTGATAGTGATTCTTTACAATTTTGATATATTTGGATGCCTCTGTGGATGTATTATGAGCACAGGAAAATTTAGCCCTTAAAACACTTCTGCTTTCAAGAAAAATTGAATATAAAAATATACCGGTGCTCCCGGTAAATTTTGATAAATTTCAGATAGTGCTTACGGCTATACAATGGTAGCTGCGACCATGAAAATCTCAGTGTATGTAGTTGTGATATATAATTTTCAAACGGGAATAGCTTATCGGTCGATTTGAGTCAAGACACATTGTTTTATGGCTTAATTAATATCTTGACCTTGAGAGGGAGCTATACAACATTAAGAGTTTATTATTTACAATTTCATAACTTTAGAGTCGATTTCAACCGCGACAACGATCAATGAATATTGTAGGGTCGCATATGCTTTCAATATGTTCATTTGAACCAAATTAATAGCCCCATACCAAAACTTTGTATTACCTTTAAGTTAGAAGAAACCCCCCCCCCCATAAAATAACGTTTTGAAAAATCAAACATGAAAGTTTCACATCTATACATGTAGCTCTAAATCTCAACTTAAAGATTTAAAAAAAAAAGTGCACAATATTGGCAATTATATAAGTCACATAAATATAATTAATAGAAATGGCCTTGTCAGAGACAAAAGTTAAGTTTTTGATTCTTGTGAACATATTAATTATAAAAGCATGGGCAAATAATGGATATTTTATTGGTTACGTTTAACTTTCATAAACCAATTTGATTAAAAATTCAACTTCTACCAGTATGAAGCAGGGACAGTCTTCAAACTGTTCCTGCATGAAGACAGGAACACATTTTGATAAAAGTTTCAAGTATTCTAAGGATTATTAGGTTTAATTCTCAAAATTCAAATTCATACATCTGAAAGTTCTCAAATGAATGATAAAATAATATAAGTTCATATTAAGTTAATAACATCAGTGTAAGGTTCATATTAAGTTAATAGCATCAGTGTAAAGTTCATTAAACTCAGTAGATGATTCTTTCATGCTCAGTTTCAGTTTGATACGGTCTTAGCTTAAGGATTGAGTAATTAAGTTAAGAAAGGGTTCCTCACCATTGTTTTTCAATCACGGTGTCTGCATTTTACGATATCAATTGCAAGTAAACTACAACCCCTGATAAACCTTGTCATGTGAACTTTCAAGACCCTTAATCAAGTATTGATCATTTTTTTTAATGTCAAGATTATTGCTGCACTAATGAACAAAGATAATCAAGGGAATAACAGATTATTATAGAATTTGTTCAACCTGTTTGATCCAGTTCTTTTCTGTACCAATCAGGAAGTCTGTAAATAAAATAAAACTTAAAAGTCAATGAAAAGGGATAGCTTTCAACAAGCTTTCAACAAGCTTTTAAACTTCTGCCACTTTATTATCAGTACCTTTGTTCATGATTTAACAAGTTTGATAATGAACAGCATGAGCATGAAGAGACTAAGGGTTTATTAAAGAGAAGGAATGTAACATGATCCAGAGTTATAAAGATCTTTTGTTTTCTAATAAAATTGTCTGATATACCCTGAAAACTGAGGTAGAACAGTTCATCAACAAACTTACTTTGCTCTGCCAATACCACATTAAGTTAATTGAATTCACTGTCAAATAATAATCCTCTAAAAATGTACAGGGTTTATTACCTTTTTGAGGTTCTGATCATATGACAGAGTACTTTTGTTTTCCAATATAATGGTCTGTTGGTCTAACTGCAACAAACTCATAAAGCTGACACATTGTATAGGGTTTGAATGTTTGCAAACTTAACATACTTCAGTTATTTACTTCAATATCTATTCTAAATAAGGTACGGTAGACGCAGAAGGTCATCTACTTAGAAAGGTCCCCCAAAATTAGATTTTTATTATTTGCTTGTGATAAATTGTTAAAAGTAATTTCTTTATCAGTATTATATGGTGATCATTACTGGTTAATTCCTTTCTAATACAGAAGCCTGAGAATCGTATGGTGATATATGATCCAAAAGCATGTACGGTATGCTTTATTTAATTTGGGATGCAAGGATACCAATTATAATGTTGAAATCAAGAAAAATATTTATTTGAACTGCAAAAGCAATTAAACAATGAAATAAAATTTACTCAACCACATTTGCAAAGACAAATGTAATGCAATCAATAACAAAATGAGTCATAATTTGTAGATCACTAATAATATTTAGAGAATGTTTTAAACTTTCTTTAAAGGAGCTACACAAAGAAAAATTCACTACAACTGATAATTAGAACAAATTACATATGGATGGAAAGATTTTCTCTTGAAAAACATGAATAATTTGCTGAGAAATCATATAGATATCATGGAAAGGCGTAAAATGCAATTTTTCAAGACCCTTCTTAGACCCCCGAACGTAAGCCAAACACACGAGCGTAGCGAGCTCTGAATAGTGACATCACACACTGGACAAACAGCTCAGTACCGGCCGCCTACCGGAGTCGCGCGTGTATTAGTCTGCAGCTAGCCAGCCGTGTCCTGTGTGTGACGTCACAAATATTGACGCTCTACAAAGGACCGCTGAAGGCAGAAAATCTGGATCTCGAAACTAACATTTTTGAGAGTTGATTACTGCGGGCCCAAAACATATTTTGAAGAGGAGAGTTGTTGTATTTGATCAGTAAGGCTTCCCCTTCGCAATGATATGAGTTTTGCATCAATTCAAAACACTTTTGATTCTTCGTGTGTCTACTTTAACATCAATGCACCTCCCTAAAAACCAGAAAAAATTAAGCAAACATCTGGGAGACAGTTATATTAATGATGATCCTTTGTAATAATCTATTCTAATTTAAGGGTAACAATGATGATAAAAGGTTTCAAGCTTTTTTATGATGATAATACCAACTATTATTTTTGATAAGTAGGTCATTAAATAATGAATATAGACTTGGGGGGTAATGCATTGCACGGTTTGATTTGCCGGTACCATTTATGAGGTATAACAAAGAATAGGAAGACAAGGCCAATAGATATAGAAATATATTCAATAAAAGGTAACAATCATGCATTAGTGGACCTTTAATCAAGTATTGATCTTTTTTTTTTTAATGTCAAGATTATTGCTGCATTAATGGGTATACCCTGTCCACTGTATTCAGTCTTTCAAGTTTCTCATTTATGTGCTCACAGGAGAATAAATGCAATTTCTTCTGTTAAAAAAAAATGACAGAAAAAAAAAATGGCAAAAATATTCACTGAATTTAAAGGAATAGCTATGAAAAGTTATTTTCTTACAGTTTGGAATTGTAAAAGAATCCTAAAAAGTTTTTGACTCTAAAAGATAAAAATCTTTTTTCTAAAGCGCAAAAGGATGCATAGATATCATTATCCGTATGCACTCCCAGGAGATATACAGACAGGTCTGGTACGTGTTCTGTGAGTCATTTGAACATAAAAAATACTAAATTGGCCACCCAACAGGAACCATGATATACCAGACAGATTGGTATCTAATCTACCACCAATAATTTGTTCTGGTGATTATTGTAAATCTCTAACAAGAGTCAAAACATCTATAAATGTGTGATGGGAGTTGATGAGTTATTCATTTATATACAAATTCAGTTGTAATAAATCATGGTTATGTAGGATCATTTTGTGTCCGATTACAAATGAGAATTTCGAAGTTCTTGACCTGTTATACTTATAAGCACATAAAAGTATCATAAGAGTCTGGCAACTGTAAAGTAATTGATGTATATCATACATTTAACTAAGTATGACTATATCAAACATGCATGGCAACCTATTTGCAAAACAAAATTAAATTACAAAAACAAACAAAACTTATGCACAGAAATCCTTTGACACTCTTTGCAGTAGACAATACAGGTTTAAACCATCAGGATATTACTTAAACATTGCCAATGATATTTATGTAGATTTATTGAAATAAATTATCTATCAAATTATTATAATACGTATGTTTGCTTGCATGCTATGAAAGAAGGAATAGGATGGACCAATAACTAGGGAAAATTAACTCAGTTTGTTTCTACAAGCATATAATTGAATATAATGATTTTTTTTTTTTTTTTTTTTGGGGGGGGGGGGGGGGTAATTTTGGTTTCATTTTTGTTCTTTTTTTTGAAGATTTTATGGAAATGCCATGATAGTATCTGTCATCTACAATGTGTCTACAATGTGTTTACAATAAGCTATAATCTGAAACCTATTAGTTCTTGGCCTTATATCCTAAAAGTTCAGAAAAAAATCCTATTAAAATTCATCTCCGTTACAATATACTATTACCTCACAATTGGTTTAAGTCGAAGGCCTAAACATGGCACTATTATTCTAAACGTTTTAAGAGATTGTGGTATCATCTCCTAATTAAATTGTCACTCCTTCTTTTAATTATTATACTTTTATAGCAAGTGAGCTCCTTGAAGAAAAAAAAAGGCGATTTGGAACAAAGTCATAACACCTGAGCCCCATAGTCCCACTAATAGAGTTTCAATGGACAACCACTTCCCTTTGAAGTACATCCTATCACCTTTTAAATCCCAAACAATACATCAACAAAGGGATTAGTAAAGAAAGGAATTTAAAGTAATCCAAACTTAGTTAAACCTGAATAATGAAGAAGGGTAATAGGGTTAAAGCCCAAGTTCATAAAAGTAAATTCATTTAGCTTGGAAAGCCCTGGTTTCAGTTTTCGCAGAAGATGACAAGTATATAGAACCTGTGATGTAGTATTGATTTTAACTTTTCTGCCTTTTGAAGGATAATTGGTTAAAAGCAAGCTTGACATGCTTAATTTGGTTCTCAGGGTGATTCATTATGTTGGCGTTTTAACAGATTCAGATATTCTTTTGGGAGGTTGCAAAAAATGTTAAGAACTGTTACATGAAAGAGAGAGAGGGGAGGGGGAGAGGTAGAGGAAGGGAGGGACGGGTAGAGGGGAGAGGGGGGGGGGGGGGTGAGAGAGAGATAGATATATAGAAAACCTGTGATGTAGTATTGAATTTAACTTTTCTGCCTTGTGACGGATAAGTGGTTAAAAGAAAGCTTGACATGCTTAATTTGGTTCCCAGAGAGATTCACAATGTAAGCATTCAAACTGAATCAGATATATTCTATTGGGATGTAGCAAATATGTTAAGAACTGTTGCATGAGAGAGAGAGAGAGAGAGAGAGAGAGAGAGAAATCGAAAGAGAGAGAAAAGAAGGGAAGAGAGGGAGGGGTAGAGGGAGGGAAGGGGAGGGGAGGGGGGGGGGGGGGGGTGAGAGAGAAACTGTAATGTAGTATTGATTTTAACTTTTCTGTCTTGTGACGGATAAGTGGTTAAAAGAGAGCTTGAAATGCTTAATTTGGTTTCCAGAGTGATTTAGAATGTTGGCATTCTGACCGATTCAGATTCAGATATTCTATGTTGCAAAAAATGTTAAGAACTGTTACATGAAAGAGAGAGAGGGGGGGGGGGGGAGGGGGAGGGGGTAGAGGAAGGGAGGGACGGGTAGAGGGGGGGGGGGGGGGTGAGAGAGAGAGAGATAGATATATGTAGAGAACTTGTGATGTAGTATTGATTTTAACTTTCCTGCCTTGTGATGTTAAAATTATGAAAATGTAAGGGCTACTTTAAACAAACAGAACTTTGTTATTCCTGGCTCATTTTTCTTGATTGAGGTATCATAAGAAAGAGCAGAAACTCAACTTTCTAGAAATGTGAATTTTTCTTTGAAATTCAGATACCGCCCGCCAAATTACTTTTTGGTTTCCTTCCTTCAAATTGCTTTTAATCACTCATGCGTAAAATATGCATCACGTGAGTAGCATCGACTGAAAGAGGAGACTCTAAGCTTTCCAAATATGTATCATTCATTAATTATGGTTGTGATTAAGTCATGATAACACATCGATACTTCTCGGTTTCGTTTTTTCTGGGACGCACTGTATAATGGCACAATCTATTCAATTCAAATTAATTCAATCTCGTCAAAAAGTCCGAAGACTAAAAATGAGAGTTTACATTACATACAATAACAATTATATGAAAAAGCTTTAAAAACATATATAAAGAAAAACAAATTGGTCAAAATAACCAATAATCGCCAATCTGGAGTACTGAAGTGATTCAAACAGGCCTACTAAGTGTATAATTTGAGGAGGTCAAAGCCATCAGATCACTATCATTACATGAACACCCCTTCATTCAAATATTTTATGGACCAATTTGAAAACCATATCTCTACTTCTTTTATTCCATAAAAACAAACAAAGATGACTATTTTTAAGGAGATAATTGGGTTCCATTTGCAATGTATTCACCTAACAGCTTACATATTGGTGGACCACATTGACAATTTGATATCACTAATTACAGTATTGCTAGAATTTCTGCGCATTGATCGCAAAGAGAGCAGTAATATCAGATAAGATTCTAATCACTTCTTTGATCAAAATAAAATCAAATGCTAACACTACAGTCAGTTTCAGAACCACCCAAATAATACAAGACGATTGCTTTACGTTCTTTTAAAAGTCCTAGAAAAGACCCCATAATTATCAAGGCTAAATGAATATAAGTTGCTACTTTGGCTTACGCCATTGTCAAGACCTCCCAAATAGAGAGGAGGGAAAGCAGTTGACTTGGTCTGTTATGCTGACCTATTTAGTGCTTTGTCTAGTTTTCTTTGTCGGAAGCTTTTGAAGACGATTGTAACTTGTGAAAGCAGGAAAAAAGAAAAAAAGAAAAGAAAACCGTCCATGACTCAGAGTATAAGCGCTAACCACTTTTTATAGCAGACAAATTGAAATAACAGATCTTTATAAACATCCATTAGATGCTCTACACACCATCCCTTTCTGAAATTTGGATCATTGGTGGTGCAAGCATTCTACAAAGGTATGAAGTGAAATTTGAACACTCATCTTGAAATATATAATTAATGTAGTTTGGCAAAAAAGTGTTTTACTTTCCCTTATCTCTTCCAGTGCTGTATGTGGCAACTGCATTTACATCAGGAAAAATAAACTTGTTTACCGTACAACAGTTTCGATTAATAACATTCAGTTTGCCTTTTTGAAAGAAAAACAAACAAAAAACAAAAGCCCAAGCAAGGCAAATGGAATATCATCATAACAAATTTTAAGTCCAATAACAAAAAAAGTAAACAAGAGTTACAACTCTTGAATATGATGGTGAAGTCATTTCAACATTATGAAGCAAAAAAGAAGTTTAATATCTAAATGCAGATCACTTCAAATGAACTTTATATACGTGAAACTGTTTACTCACCGTCTGTTTGCATGGGCAAACCAAACTGTTAATCCAACTTACCTTGAACCCAACAAGCCTCATCAAAATCACTTTGATCTTTTATTCATGAGAACGATGAGTGAATATTCTCATAATTTCAAGGCACATTAACTCCCAAATGATCTGATCCGTCTCTTCTCAACTCATCTTTGACACGGACACTATAAAACCTATTAACTATCTCTGGCATATTACCGCATAATGTAAATGGAAGAAAAAATCCCTTCTATACCCCCAATGTCTCTTTTTCTCTCTCAATAATTCTTCTTTATCTCTCCAGGGAATAAATAAACATATATTTTCCCCCAAAGATAATCTCATTTTCTGACCTGATAATTCCTTGATTTTCCAGATTTACACAAAATAACTTACAATAAACTTTTCAACCCACACCGTATCTTACAAACAAAGGTGTTAGTTATATCATTCAGTTACAAAAGTTTCCCCAATGATGCAACCGTGATTATGTCATTTTTCTTGTTATTATCTGTTGATTGAAACCAAACATGCAAACATAGGGTTTGTTTCTTTTTAAAACTTGTGTCAACACTGTTTTTAAAAAAGATGCCCCATTCTGATGAAGCAATTACGGTTAAGGTTAGGGTTAGGATGTTGGGTAAAAGATTGATTAGATTATAGACTGAAGCTATTTGATATTAAAGTAGGTAATTGTATTTTGTGTACACACATAATATGATACCCGGGGGGTGTTTCACAAAGATTTTAAGTTGAACTTATCTCTAAGTTGGACTTAACAATTATGGAAAGCGATTAGCATCTATGAAAATATTTCGTAAAAGTTATTTTTAAAGTCATAAAATGATGATTCAAATCATTTATATTTTCTATTATCAAGGAGATTTCATGTTCTTGATGTGGAATTTATAAAACAGTCTAAAATGCTTGAGTTTTATGCTTTTGAATATATTTTATTTTAAGGCTACAAATGGCTCTCCATAATTTTTAAGTCCAACTTAGAGTTAAGTTTCACTTAGGATCTCTTTGTGAAACACCCCCTGGTGTGCAGTATGACCTTTTTGCTATATGGATTGTATGTATTTCTTCATACATTTCTTTATACAACGACTCCTCCTTTCATTTAAAAGGGCTACCACTGAATCATCTTATGTCCGGAATGGTGCCCAGAATGGTGCCCCATCTCACGGCGGCAGCGTCGTTTATTGTGTCATCCACTAAAGATGCCATCGGATGTGTCATCAGTGATGCAGAAACAATATGAGGTATGTAATTAAGAGCTGTCTCGAAGATAGTGCTAATGACCATTCAGTCTAATTGCGAGGCCTCAATCCTTTCGGCAAGGATGTATTCAAAAAGTGTCCTAAGATCAATTTCAATTTGCAGTTGGTTCGTTACATGTCTTCGAGAGAGGGCTGGTGCCCCTTTTTTTTTATACTTTTTAACACTAATTGCTTAAAGCAAGATTTTTTCAATGCAAAATTGATTTAATGTGTAATTCACACAGTTTACAGCTGAATAAGAATTCAAACCTTTAAAAATATAATCTGGGAATCAGTAGGAACCTTGTCAACATAAAGAAATGGCAATAGTTAGTATAATCAGTTGAGAGAAAATCTCACTTGAAACATGTTTACTTCAACTTTTTCGTTATTCATTTTCTTGCTGTTCATAACATTTTGTATTTAAAAAAATTATATCATATCCCCAAAGTAAATATTAACTTTAAAATGACAGGCAAAAGGAAAGGGGAATGGAGAGAGGAAGAGAAAGAGAGATGGAGGGAAAGGGAATAGATATAGACATAGACAGATGGAGAGAGACAGTGAAAGAGACAAGTAGACAGACAATGTGATGGAGGGATAGAGACATAGAGAGTGAGAGAGAGAAAGAGAGAGAGAGAGAGACAGAGAAAGAGCGAAAGATGAACTAAGCATATACACTTCATCATAATCCATAAGATATGATAGATATCACTGCGACCAGTGGAGGAGATCGAAGGAACAGAAATCTGTTACCGGTATATGGAAATTCAATTCATCGAGGAGAGGGGTAAAAAAAAGGTATGTTAGGAAACCCCTTTGTTGCAGACGAGCAGTCCTAACAATGGAATAACCTATTTCATCGTGGTGACGATCGGGCATCAATCTATTTCACATATTGCCTTGCCTAGTGGCCCAGCCAAAGTGGCACCATCTTGAAATAATCTACAGGATGTCCAAAAAAAAGGGAAAGGAAAAAAAGAAATCTCTGAGTAGAAAGGAGCAGAAAAAAGATTCACAAAAAAGACAAATATGCCTAAGCAAGAAAGAATGATTAATATGTACTATTGACTTATTAAATGTTGAAAAAACCAGAGGAAAACTTTTGATTACCGGTACTAACATTTAGAGTTTGGTCTCGGGGTCACGACCAAGACTGATACACATCATAAACCTAATGACCGAGACAGGCCTTGCTACGTCACTGACTGTGTGTGCAGTATGGGGTTCAAATCCCAGCCCGGCCCTAACGTCCTTTGGCAAGATGTTAATCTACATTTGTCACTCTCCACCCAGGTGTTAAATGGGTACCCGGCAGGATGCAAACGTTAATGTAGTTTGCTCAGCTTTGTGAGCGTCTGTAAAATGGCACCTGGCTGGAATGCTCCCCAGGGAGTGGAGAATGTGCATACATTGTGTGGACAAGCCTGAATCCAATGATATATCTACAAAGCGCTCAGAGACATTGTTGATGTATTAAGCACTATATAAACAAGGAATATTATGATTGATAATACATGTAACTGTAAGAGTAGCAACGTAAATGTAGGATGCTGGTACGTTCATTTTTTTGCTGAGGCACCTTATACCATGATGAGTTACTGCATGAATATGCTTGCCTCTCATTAACACTTGTCAAATCTATTGCTTCCATTTTTCTGACATTTCATAATCCTTTCAATGACATTCACCTTTAAAGGTAGAGTTTACTATTTTTTAAATTAAAACAAATATTGCCAAGTTTAAAAAAAGGACAATTTGTTTAAATTAAAATAAAACCTCGATGTTGATATGCCAGCTTGGCTATGGAAAGCTCACAAAGAGGTATAATCAAACTCTGAATGATAGAAATGAAGATTACTGGAAGGAAATGTCGCTGTTAAATTGCCAATTTAAAGACAGTTCCTCTTCACCTAATTATTTTTCTCACTGCAATGATCTAGGCATTGACAAAAATGCACTTGACAAAGTATAACCTACTTGAATCCTTTGGGTAACTCTTCCAATCAGTGTTACTATTTCATTTTTTGTTTTTCTTGTTTAACCAGGGGGGTGTTTCACAACGATCCCAAGTCGAACTTAACTCTAAGTTGGACTTAAATATTATGGAGAGCCATTTGTAGCCTTAAAATAAAATATATTAAAAAGCAAAAACTCAAGTATTTTAGACTTTTCATAAATTCCACATCAAGAACATGAAATCTCCTTGATAATAGACAATATGAATGATTTGAATCATCATTTTATGCCTTTTAAAGGGATTGTTTAACAATGTTAAATCTGAGATACACGGCCATACGTGTTATCAGTGTCTGTGATATGGTGTAATATTAAAGCCCTAAAAAAAAATCGCGCTTCAAAATGATCAAGAAGTGCCTCAAAAAAGTAAAAATCTTTGAGAGACAGGTTTTACCATACTCGTTTCCCCCGATAGACTCTAGTGTTATGAAAACCGTTTGGTAAACGGTTTTCAAAATTTGTAACTCCAATCATAAGTATCTTGATAATCAGACAGGCGATCGGCTTGTAAAAGTCATGGGGTTCCTGACTGACCTAAAGGTTTATAATTATCATTGCAGCATGAGCTAAATCCAGAATTTTGTTTCAGAATCTGAGACAAAGTTACCAGATCCCTTTAAAATAACTTTTACAAAATATTTTTGATGATGCTAACAGCTTTTCATAATTGTTAAGTTCAACTTAGAGATAAGTTCAACTTAGGATCTTTGTGAAACACCCCCTGCTGTTCTGGCTATGATTTTTTTAGAATTTAATTTTTGTCATATCCATAACAAATATTAAAACTCAATTCAAAATATGCTAAAAAGCAGTTATAAATCCCTTCTACTTTCCTCTCCAGCAAAATGCATGTGTTCATTAAAGGTAATACAAAGTTTTGGGAAATTTTGAAAATTGGGTGGATAGTGATTCTTTACAATTTTGATATACTCGGATGCCCCTGTGGATGTATTATAAGCACTAGAAAATTTAACCCCTAAAATACTTCTGCTTTCGA
This sequence comes from Strongylocentrotus droebachiensis, assembly GCA_035222895.1. Lineage (NCBI taxonomy): Eukaryota > Metazoa > Echinodermata > Echinoidea > Camarodonta > Strongylocentrotidae > Strongylocentrotus > Strongylocentrotus droebachiensis. Next base: position 107,838 of record JAVYIG010002979.1, on the reverse strand, counting down.
GAAAAATTGAATATAACAATTTACCGATGCTCCCGGTAAATTTTGATGGATTTCAAATAGCGCCTATACAGCCATAAAATGGTAGCTGCGACCATGAAAATCTCAGAATATGTAGTTGTGATATATAATTTCCAAACGGGAATAGCTAATCGGTTGATTTTAGTGAAGAAACATTGTTTTATAGCTTAATTAATATCTTGACCTTGAGAGGGAGCTATACAACATAAAGAGTTTATTATTTACAATTTCATAACTTTAGACTCGATTTCAACCGCGACAATGATCACTGAATATTTTAGGATCGCATATGCTTCCGATATATTCATTTGAACCAAATTCATGACCCCATACCCAAACTTTGTAACAGCCCTGAATCACGATGGAAATGGCAACTTTCTGATTGGATATGACTCGCTCGAGGCAAAACTACCAAGCATTTATGTTTTGGCTCTTAAATAACACATCATATCAATCACCCTGGATTTATATATCGACTACTATCTAATGTATCTGTTAGTGACCCAAATACTACCCCATGTTTTGTAATATATATTGTCATATTTCAATGTTAGACGTGTAAAATTGATCACTGGTCCACGTGAAATTTCTTACTGTATTATCCCTTTACCTCTCTGCATTGTTTAAACAATAGTTATAAGCTACGGCTATATACAGGAATCTCAAAGTCTTTTGTGTACAAACGTGGTCATGAAATAAATACGCAGCTACCTGGTAGTGATGAAATGAAGTTTACAAACTGATTGCGAAATAATAACAAAATATAGAATTGATGATCACAACTGATAAGGGCAAATAAACAAGATGAAATGTGGGAAAATTTTCACCTTGGTATCTATTTTAGGGAGAATCATAATGAAATTAAAAACCATCCTTGAACTCTTGCAGCATAACAGGTCAAGTTCAGGGGAGAAAATGTCTGCTCAGCGCCAGAAGGTCATTAAATCATAACCACTTAAAGATGAAGTTGAGTTCTGGTCATGCGATTGCATTGTGAAAGAAACGTTGTGGAATCGATCAGAAAAAGTTGATCATCTAATGTATAGGTATTGGTGTGTACTGTAAGGTTCTGGAATCATCAAAATGATCAGAAATTTGGCCCAGTCTTGGTAAAAGTAACAAGCACTGTTCACAGAAGGATACATATGGGACTACACAAACATGTGGCATAAAAATGGGGTTCTCATTTTTAAGCTATATTTAGAATATGAAGGCATTTAAAGAGCCAGGCTTTTCAGGGAATATTTTTTCTCTGATGTTCTTTCACTCTTGCATAACAATGAAAATGCTCACAAATTGTTGTTCACCTCTCCCCAGAACTCAACCTTCTCTTTAAAAAAAAATCCTCCTTGTTAACTTCTTCAGATGAATTATAAAACAATTGAAAAAAAAGCATCCTTGAACTAATGCAGCATAACATGTCAAGTTGAAGTTATTGAGAACCAGAAGGGCATTATTAAACTAATATCATTGAACAGAAAGTTGACATCCTTATGTCTTTTAAGGCCAAATAAAAAAAAAACATGTTTAGCGTCCTGTTTTTTCGAAAAATAGGAAGGAGGAGGCCCTTTTTTTTTCTTTTCAAAATGGCCGCTCAGTACATTTTCCCTGAGATGGCCGCCGACATTTTATTTATTAATTTTTAAAATCAGAAATAGATCCATTTTAGTAGTGTTTTTCATGTTTTTTTTCTTTAAAAAAAAAAAATTCAAAAAAAAAATTCAAAAAAATTCAAAAAAAAAATAGGAGGCGGCCCCCAAAAAGGAAGCGGGCGGGGACGCTAAACATGTATATTTTTGTAATGGCCTAACTGATGATATGTGTGAGAAGATTTCTGTTTGTTTGTTTGATGTTGTTTTTCTTTACCATGCTTTCTATAGAAGAAAGAATGACAATGCAATACAAAAATCTTGAACTGTTAACATTACATGTCAATTCAAGGAAAATTATCAGCTCAGAACAAGAAGGGCATTAACTCATATATCATTTAACACAGAGCTAACATCCTTCTGGCTCTAAATGGACAATAGAGACATTTGAAATTGGTAGTGAGTGACCACGCCTCTACTGACCAAGATACCAGCTGTGTACCGGTATACAATCTTGGTCTTGATCTGGGAAGATAAGGATCAAAGAATTCCAACAACAATAGGAGATGTTTGATTTTCTGGTTGCGTATGATGTCATCGTGAACCTTGCAAGTGTGTCAGTTTGAAATGTCAAATCAGTGACCGTTCTCTCTCCTTTCGCTTGTTGCAAAACAAAGATCAAGGACTGAAGTAGTGGTCTTGTGACTGACAATTAACCCTCCCAAATAAAATAGATAACTGGAAAATGACTGTGTCATGATATTAAATAGTTTGCTGGAAGGTAAACAACTATTTAGAGGTTGCAATAAGCAAAGATTGAACTGCATGGAACCAACATTAAATATCAACCGCCAAATAATCTAATTCTGGGGAAGAAAGCTTGTATATTATAAGAAATATATAACTCCAAATTGACCATGGCCCAGTGGTTATACAGCTGAGGGGCTGGGATTGGAAATTATGGATTCAAAATCATGTCAGCGTACTTCTTAACAGCTTAATATGCATGCCCGTAGCACATTTATCTTTAATGTATGTCAGGTATAAAATGTAATGGGGAAAGATGTCTTACCTTCTCTCTCTACAGGTTCATTCAATGGTTTCCCAGCAATGAGAAGAAAATGACACAATTCAGCTTCCTGATGGGGAAATGGGGTAAAATTGAAGTAGAGAGAGAGAGAGAGGGGGGGGGAGAGAGGGGGGGGGAGAGAGAGAGGGGGGGGAGAGAGAGAGGGGGGGGAGAGAGAGAGGGGGGGGGAGAGAGAGAGGGGGGGGGGGGGAGAGAGAGAGAGAGGGGGGGGGGGAGAGAGAGGGGGGGGGGAGATAGAGATAGGGAGAGATAGACATAGATAGAGAGAGAGAGAGATAGAGAGAGAGAGGGGGAGAGAGATAGAGAGAGAGGAGAGAGAGAGGCAAAGAGAAGGGGGAGGGGAGGCAGAAAAGTGGGGGAAAGACAAACTAGTAAATAATCATTTAAAAACAAATTTAATTACTTAATATACGGTAATGGCATTTTAGACATGTATAAACTCTTACGATTGCATGTTTCAGACAAACACAAACAAATTTGAGCAACCGTAATGGGGAATATGACTGAATACAATCATTCCACATCCTTTCTCATCAGTCGGTTAATATTTCATTTAGGCATTTGATTTATTGATGTCAATCAACCACAATACTCAATTGATTAATCTTCCAAGTTTTTAAACTTATTTTTGCCGGGAAGAAAACACATGTTTTTGACCTTATTACTTCACCAGCACAATCCCCTAATGAGCTTAGATATTCTAGGCTATTACAGAAAAAAAAAGTGTGGTACTAAACGAAGTGCTCGGCACAAGTGAAGAAATTGATTGGCTGGACCACACACTTCACTTCCTATTGTCCACAAACCGTTGAACTTTTTTCACGGTTCACCAGCGTATTGATAAACTCCAGAACAGCGTAATTTCTTCAATAGGGCTTGCTACAACCACCAAGTAGATTTTTACAAACTATTTTGGATGACACCTTTTAAATTAAAGACTCATCCTTGTGTAGCACAATTTTTTTTTAAAGCGTCAAGGCGTTTAGGACCAAGAACCATCAATTGACGTCTCCTTTTCATCTTGGTTAATACCACGGCTGTTGACCCCTTTATCAATAGCTCCCTAAACACTTTCTTACTGCACTCCAAGGGCTGCAAATCAATTAGGTGGAGAAAAGAAGGGTGCATATATTCAAGCGGTAAACCTACAAAGTGGTGGCCATCGAAGAATGTTAATAGACAGAACTGTGTTTTGGGTTCCTTTGACTTGATTAGCCACAATTCTCTTCTCTCTTTATACCCCGCTTTAAAAAATCTGCCTCCTTTTGGTCTATTTGCAGGAGAGCGAGATCATTAATCCCCTCTTAACTCTCAACTACAATCTCCCTCGGCGAGAGGTCTTCATTGGTGAGAGGTCTTCTTTCTTGAAAATTTGCAAGGATTGAATACTGAATATGGTTGTTAAAATCCATAGATTTAGGCAACGCAGTGCTGTTTGCAAGCTCCATGTCACCACCTTCGAATTCATTGTGCAGTACACAGCGAGTGATAAGTCTGAAGTATTTGCAATTTGCCGAACATTCTTGAACTATAAATAACACAAATTATAAGGCTTCTTGCACAATTTGAATGGAATACATAGCAGCATTAAAATTCCCACGTCAACATAGAGAACAAAATCAACACAAGAGCTTTAAAAATACATACTTCAGGGCTCAATAATAGGTTTTTGCACAGGGGGCCTAGACTGCATTTTTTAGGGTCCAAATACATTGGCCCCCTGTTTCATTTTATTTGGGTCTCGTGTTCAAGCTTGGGGGCTCATATGGGCACCTAGTAGTGTCTGCTGAAAGTCAGAAAGGTGTTCACCCAGAGCACTTGAAACAATTGTAAATGCCCTTCCGTATACGTGGACGTTCTAGGTGGAAAATAATAGTTGTAATTTGAGCTTTTTATTAAAAAAAACACTACACCATACTTTCTTTTGAATGATACAGCATGATTTTATGAAGTACTACTAGTAGAATTTTAGAATTAAAAAAAAAAAAAAAAAAAATGTTGTTACATTCATATTCTCTGTATCATAAAGAAAAGATGGCACAAGATATCGAACCAAGTCAGCAAGAACTTCATAATGTCTCATCATAACATTCTATTTTTTCCTTCGCACATAATAATATATACTAAAGACATACATGTACACCTGCAGACAGGGAGGGGGGGGGGTTATATTTATTATCACAAAGTACTGCTTCGATCATACAAACATGACTATGAACCATAAGGCGCTGAAATGAACTAGAATGACATTTCAAAAACATGCCCCAATACACGTATGAATGTGACAGGTGCACTGAAGCATTTGTCTATGAACAAAAGAGATGGATCCATTTGAGGAATGTATTCAAATAATATTCACACCTTTCCTTTCTTGGAGGTGTTTTTCACCAATTCTGTGGATTTCACAGTCGGCTAGGTATCGAGTACAGACTGCTATGCAACATACCTGTCTATAATTCAAGAATTGTACTTGGTTATTCATCTGGTAGGAATAAGCAGATTCTGTTATTGATATCCGACGAATTCTGTGGATTCTTTTATTGATATTCGACAAATTATGTGGATTACGTATTTTTGAATCACGTGCAGATTGGAATAATTTTCCATGCATTTCTGTTTTGAGGAGGCGTGATGGCTCAGTGATGGCTCAGTGATGGCTCATGCAGTGGTAGAGCACTGGTCTTGTAACCGGTGTTTCACTGACATCACTGTAATCACAACACCACCAGTGTAATCTAACATATATATATATATATATACAGTCAAACCTGCTTTAGTGACCACCTGCCTATAAAGACCACTTTTCTTGTCTCCTTGGGGTGGTCTTTATAGACAGGTTTCACTGTATATATCATCTGTTTTGAGCCAGAAGGTCATTAATTCTGTATATGAGATAATGCCCTTTTGGCTCCAAACAGACAGTATTCTCAATAAGGGGAAGCCCAACCTGATATTAAGTTTGTTTTAAAGGTAAAGACCAGTTATGGTCATGCGATTGAATTGTGAAAGAAAAGTTGTGGAATCGATCAGAAAAGGTTGATCATCTAGCATCTAGCATCTGCAAGGTTCTGGAATCATCAAAATGATAAGAAATTTGGCCCATTCTTCGTAAAGTTACAAGCACTATACACAGAAAGATGTATATGGGACTACCCTATATCTCTCACAGGACCAGGAGAGAAACAAATTTACCAAATATATCAATTAGTAGGCGGTTTCCCGGCAAATTTTTTATCATCATGTATTAGTCAAAACATATTCTTTCACATGATTGGTAATGAGAGCTTCTATTTCATTTTTTGAAATTGGGGCGTTACCAATACTGGTCTTTACCTTTATTAGAAGCAGAAACGTGAGAGAAACAGGTCAGTGAAAGTTTGAGCAAAAACTGATTACAAATTTATGAATATTTGAATGTGCAATCAATCAAACAAAAATTGGCAACTTTACGACGTATTTTGCGAGGTCCCCTCCCATTTGCCCTGTCTTAACTTCAAAAATTTACATTTTCCAACAAGAATCTTTGAAATTATACATATACCCTAGATATAATTATAGCAAATATCTCTTTATACACCACCTGTATGAAACAAGTCTATTCTGTCATTAATAATTATTAAATTAAAGTTTATGACATTTTCTGTAGGAGCAAATTGGAGAGGAGCTCCTTAGATAGTCACAGTGTTACCAATTTGTGTTTCACTGGTGACAACATAACAAATTCACAATAATTCAATTTTTAATCAGATTTTTGCTCACTAACTTTGTTTCTCTCATTTTTCTGCTCTTATCAAAACCAAGATAATATGAGGGTGGATGTTTCCTTTGGAAAAATGAGGTATATTTGCTGCAAAGGAGTTGTTTCTGCTCAATCAATTGTAACTTGTATAGTACCATGAAATGATTTGAATCATAAACATCTGCACAATTGTTCATGCCCACTCACAGCTTCAGATCATACACAAATCAACGCAATGAAGAAGAAATTGGATTTTGAAGGCAAGTATTGTTGTGAGCTAGCACTGTGTGTACAGTATGCTTAGGAGAAGTAGAGAGGCACTGTACCCAAACTCAACAATGATGGGGCTATACACGTTTGAAGATCAATGAACTCGCTGGTGTGCTGCTGAATGACCTTTGGTATGGGGTCATCAGCTGACAGTGACCATGGCTAATACATCAGTCCTGGTACGGATTAAAGCGGAGTTTACCAGGGACGGGACGTCTACACTACCTGAGCTTCTGTACATCACTACCTGCATCAATACATCAATATTACTGGACAATACATGACAAATCAGACATAGTGTTCACAAATGAATGATATACCCTTGTCCATATTCGTATACAGTCAACCTGTCTATGAAGGTCACCCAAGGAAAACCTGTATAACACTGTAGACAGGTGGCCTTTGTAGACAGGTTCTTCTACACATGTATCCTCCTAGATGGAGGCAATATAGTTGCACACTATAGACAAGTGACTTTTATATAGAGGTGCCGGCTAAGACAGGTTTTAATGTATAACAAGAAATTTATGCAAGTCATTGCAAATATGCTAAGGAGCTATTATCCGAGTATAAATTTGGAAGCAGGTATAAGAGTAGTAAAGAGTGTACATTAACAAGGTTCATACAGTCATTTGTCGATTCATAATGTAAGACTCAACGCTATAGCAGGCCCATTAAAACTGGCACCAAATTCTTATTGCAGACCTCTAAAAAAAAATGAATGAAAGTTTGAAACAGGGCCCCATATTGCAATTTTTTTCAATTAAATCTCCTGTAAAAAGTTAATTTGGAGCTCTGCATATCTTTGAAGAATAAAATATATTCCCTGTTGTTTAGATTGGAATTCAATCTGTTGCTTAAAGCAATCTATATTCCTTCAAAAGTTTCAAATAAAAAGGCATCTGCTGAAGGTGCAAAAATGAAGAGCAATTATCACTTTTGAAGAATGACAAAATACCTACCACATTCTCTATAGCCCCAGCAACTAGCTATCAAATTATGGTCACATTTCTGTACAAACATATAATTTGTAATTATGAAGTAATGACTGTGTTAAAAGAGTCCTTACTCCCATAGTCAAATACCAACCAGATGAACCTCTTCAATGATTTATGAATAATACAATTATAAAAATTAGTCATGAATTTTTGGAGATCAGGGATAATGTTAACCACCAACCGACAGGCTATAACAAATAAATGTCTGAAAAACCAGACATTTGAATACAGGTGGTGGTGGTGGTGATAGAAGCCCCATACCAATACATGCAGATGTCTGGTAATACCTGTCCCACTCACCTCTTGGGGCTATAGGAGAAGGGTATAGACATAGTCAAATCCACGGAGGTGAATGGGCCGAAAGCCCCTCAATACTTGCTCTTATAATATGAATGTCATATTAGATAAATATTTAAGAGTGACTTCAATGGGGGGCTTCAGGAGGGGACCCTTTAACGATTGGTGAAAGAGAAATGAGGTTAAGCTGAATGGGTAATTCATCAGCCGGGGCTTCTTCGTCATGTCGATGGCTGACTCCTAACCATTGGGGGTTCTATTCATCATTTTTCTGAGGGGGTCGATGAATAGAGACGCCATGACTCGGTCAAAGAGATACGCACGGACAATGCCAGTAATTTGTGCGTTTCTTTCTCCTTCAGAAAAAAAGAGATGCTGAAAAGCGGAGAAAGGGGTGAGGGATGAGTTACACACAAAAGTCAAACTCAACACGAGGAGGCGCAGACCTCTAGAAATATGGCATTAATCAATCTTTTGAAAGAAATTGGGGTTTGGAAGGGTGAAGAAGAAAAAAAAATCAAGATTGATTGGGAAGAGACGAGAACTTTATTGTGGTTAGCAGGTTATTGTAGTGGTAATCTAAATTGATGCCAGACTGAATATATGTTTGTGTTATTAGGACAAATTTAAAGTGGGCTGATGAGATGTTTTGCAACAGGAAATAGATATCTATCTCTACCAAAGATAACAGGGCGTGTCCAGGGCTATGAGGATGTTTACTTCATTGCTTGCGATATATAAATCTTGCTAAAATGCCGTAAACATCAAGTTTAGATTAATAGAGCACATAGTAAAGAATTATTTGTTCACACAGATAGTTAGGGTATACAAATTCATGCTACAAATAAACAGGTAATTCTTTAGAAGTACATCAATCTTTTGCCAGAGCGGTGTATAAATATATTTTAGAAGTCTTTCAATGGCTATAAGGTAGACTGATAAGCTACCGGAAAGCCTAGATGACTTTTAAGACCTGTGGCTTGCTCAATAATGACCTTAATTTTGCCTGGTGCAAATTTGATGAGGTTCAGGCAAAATAATTCAGAACCCTCAGACAATATGTTCAATTACTAAGATTTGGTGATGTGAGACAAAAATAAAATACCTATGAAAAGTTACAAAATCATTAAAAAAAAAAAAAATGCTATTGCTTTCCATCACAGTTTTGATTAATTTACATGACTTAAGTTAAACAGTATCTTAACTGAACATTTGTTTACCAACCATCTACCTTTTTCTACATTTTCTGTGGGCTATGATATCAAATTCTTGTTAAAATAAATTCTATCAGATTTAATCAGGTTAATTGATAAATTTGGTTGATTCAATTTCATGCATTTTTCAAGATGAGCTGAGTAAAAAAAAATGTTATAAACAATTTTTTTTTTTAATTTAAAATTCAGCTTCATACAATTACTTAGGCAATTATTCAAAAAAGATTGAAGGTTTTATTACTGGTCAAGAAGTGATTAGTGAAGGGTCATTATCCAAAGTAATTCTTCACATCTAAACTGACCACTGTGAAAAGTGCCTCATTACCATGACCCCTCCCCGCTCCCTCCCCCACTTCATCTTGTTCTAAATAAAGCACTGCTTACTGGAATAAGGGTTGAAATTAATGGGATTATAATTTGGCTATATCAATGACCTACCCACCCCCTACTTTTGTACTGAAACAGGTGAATGATGAATGATGTACAATTATTATATAGAACTGTTGAATAGTAATCATCTATGAGCTCATATCAAATTTTACGATCTCTGAAATGGACTCTATAATTAAATTTGCATGCATTAAATATGATAATCGTTTTTTGAAAAAAGAATCTATAATAATTAGAAATTAGTTCAGTAATAATTGAGTAATTTACTGCATTTTTTACAATCCTTTTTTAAAAGTAAAGATGAATAAAAGAGAAGGTCAAGGTAAATATATTTACCACATTTTATGTCATGACCAACATACAGTTTATAGTAAGTATCATACATATCATCAGATTGTCTAGTGTGAGCCAAAGGAACATTAGGTAATACTCGTACACAAGGTTAACAACGTTTTGGCTCTAATACAGTGTCTACTGACAGCTAAAAGAGCAACTAATACACTTTTTTCAAAAGGGATAATGTGACTGCATGAGTAACCATTTATTTAGCCACGAGAACAAAATGTTAGCTGCATTTACACTACAAGCAGAAATCATTGATTTTTCTCATATTCTGGTGTTTCGTCGGAAGTTGTTAAGCAAACACAACAGAAAAACGAAATCGATGTGATCCATGTGATCATTTGAGCAATGGATAACTGATCTGGACAACAGAGAGCTGAGATTAATCAGGATCAATCGATCCCAGATCCTCCAATCAATCACAAAACAAATGACAAACCCCTATCTCTGTTATAAGGCCTTAGTCCACAGACTTCTATTTTGTTTCTCCTTTAATTACCAGTAATACATTTAAATCAATCACTCATAAGTGGATCTAGATCAGTAAACTATGGGTTCAAGCTTTGTATTTAAAACTTTCTACAGGCTTCCCATTTCACGTTTTTCGCTTGATCTCATATTTTCTCCATTTTTTCATCAACCTGTTGTCCTCCCTCATTCTATGTCTCTCCCACTTGTTGCATGACTCTGAAACCCTTCAGTCTGTCTGTCCATCCATGGTCCTACTTAAAGGTCCATGGTCCATCTCTGTCTACATCTCTCTCTCTCTCTCTCTCAATCTTTCTTTCTCCCCCCCTCTCTCTCTCTTTCTCACCCCCTCTCTCTCTATCTATCTCTCTTTCTCCCACTCCCCTCCCTCTCTCTGTTTTTCTGTTTCTCTCTCTCTCTCTCTCCCTCTCTTACACAAATTAAGATGAATTCCTCTTGGATGCGATCCACATGTCTACATCTGACAACAATGCGATCAAATTGTGTGTTCCCCCACACGACAAAGGGGACCTACACTGATGAATTAAATGAATGCATGAAAGATAGCAGTGACGAAAGCCAAGCAGAGAGACAGGTCATATTCTGAAAGGGGGCAGACCTTTTGGGAAATCTTTAGCCTGCCCCTATTCAGACTGAAGGTGGATATGCTTATTTGTCCTGGTAAGGTCACATTTTATTCATCCAGAATTTATAAAACTGTCAAAGAATTTTGTTTGTAAGTTTTCTACTCAATTGTGAGCATTAATAGAGAAACATATTAGGACCATGGAGTAACATTCAGTTGTATATCATTGTGTTAAAGAAAAAAAAGGAGGAAATTATAGATACCCCTAGGAGGTGCGATAGCTCAGTCGGTAGAGCAGTGGTCACGTAATAGGATAACCCGGGTTCGAAACCAAGGTGATGCGCTAGTGCCCTTTGGTAAGGCATTAATTCTCTCTACCAGGTCCCTCGGAGAGGACCTAAAGCCGTCGGCCGTCTGGTTGCTTACTTACAAGCATTTATGCTGTCTTAGCAGTCAGGTATAAAATAACCATCACATCACTACCTACGAAAAGCCTATCGGTCTTGAAACAGATGTCCGTTTTCCATTAGTAGTTTAGTACCGGTACACTTGTATGCCAATTCAATAAAATCTCATATTCTCAAAAAACATACAATTCTTCCTCATGCCAAATCTTAACTTCGAAGCAACGAAAAGTACAATCACAACATGCATTCAAAGCTCCTGTATTAGTAAGTAAATAAATCTATTTTCTCCAATCTTCAGTATTATACTTTGAAGGCTTAAAGAGAAGGTTGAGTTCTGGTAAAGTTGTACCGGTATATTATTTTTAAGCTTCCCCATTTTCTTTCTTTTCTTTTGCATAGAATATCTGGAAAAAAGCTTCAACAAGGAGGAATTTCTAAAAAGTTCAATGTTGACTTCTTAAAGGGTTAGAGCAGCATATTTAAATCTGCATACGATCTTTTCTTGTTTTCATATACAGTTAACAACTAAATCATTCATAGCCTACTAAATGTTGTAATTTTTTAAGTATGTGAAAAATTGATTTGTCACAATTCAAGTTTCTTGAGAATGTGACATATCAAAGTTTACATCTAAAGTATTCAATAAAGGCCCTAATTCAACCGGTCCACCTTTCATTCTTGAGTTACGAAAAACACAAAGACATCAAATTTACAAGTGGTATGAATAATTCAGTCGTTAATTGTATATCTCTTGATTAAAACTATTTTTAATGGAGTTGTAAACAGTAAAATCTGCAGCAAATCCAATAGAACAGTGTTTTGTTGAGCAATGAGCAGCCATGAAGTTACAGGTAGGTTACTGGTAAACAAAATGAGAAATATGAAATTTTCCCATGAATGTCAGAGTTTGTTTTTCTGCATCCAACGCACCATCGCTCTCTGAAAGAAAGACAGGGCTCAAAGAGAGTCCTTCGGACATGGTCCCCTTTCGCTGTGATCCAAGGGCAGGAAAACAAACTTCCCACCTTTCCTTAGAGTTCGCCAACTTTGATCTTGGCCGGCAGAGTTCATTCCTTCTCACCACCGCCATTGTTGTCGGCAGAAGGTGGTGGCGGGATTGAAGTTTGGAAAAACAGAGCGAAGAAAGAGAAGTGGCACAATCAGATGCTAATTTGAATGACTTGTACCCTCAGTCACACACCGCCAGACTGACTTGAGACTGACTCCAAAGGCCTGTCTTCATCAGCTTGAGTTTGCCGAATAATCCGCTATTTTAATTATCCCGATCGCAAATTAACTGGCCAATTTGCGTCCTCATCAGCCTGCAGTTGCACTAAGCCTTGTTTCTCCGCTATTTGGGAAATAGTGGGCTAATTTGCACCAGTCTGAGCTTTTATGCATTTTTCAGGACGAGCTGAGTAAAGAAATAAAAAAAAACATTTTCATCTTCGTACAAAATACTTAGGCAATTATTCAGTTTGTGATGAGCGTATTGGTCTGGTAAAGACGAAATTTCGAGCTTCGGGATAATAACTTGAGCTGATGAAAACAGGCCTAATGTGACTGATTTCTGGCCATTGTGGGGTAATGTAGTTGTTTGATTGGTCTGTTGTCGGTCTCATGTAGTTCTGGGCCCTGTTTCATGAAATTTCTTATTGATAACAATTGCCACATATCTCTGACAAATCTGCTAACAGCCAATCAAAATGCAAGGATTTCAGTAGCTTGTAACAGTAATCGTAACTTGTTATTGATAACATGTTTTATGAAACAGGGTCCTGGGGGTGTTTCTCAAAGATCCTAAGTTGAACTTATCTCTAAGTTGGACTTTTTTGTAAAAGTTATTTCAAAAGGCATAAAATGTTGATTTAAATCATTCATATTTTCTATTATCAAGGAGATTTTATGTGTTTATGTGGAATTTATGAAAAGTCTAAAAATAATTGAATTTTTGCTTTTGAATATATTTTATTTAAAGGCTACAAATGGCTCTCCATAATGTTTAAGTCCAAATTAGAATTAAGTTTGACTTGGGATCTTTGTGAAACACCCCTCTGGTGTAGTTCTGGTTGGTGTGACCGAGGTATTGCTGCTATTGTGTTTCTCATGGAGTCACACACAATGCGGTATATATAGACGGCATTATGACTTCTGGTACAGTTGATTACCTGGCTATTAAGGTCTTTTATGTTAGGCAGGAATCATGTTTGTTAACCAAATATTGTCGGCTTATTAGATGTTTTTCTTTTACTTTTATCCTACTGTGCGTCTACACCATTTTAAAAACGTTTTTGACGCAGATCACATGTTTGTTTTTTCTATCCTTCGAAGAAAATGCTGAATAGGAATTTGGTTGTCATGTATATGTATCAGACAGATAAGCTCAATGGTTTTGCAATCATTTTCAAAGGTTTATTGCTGTTTGGTCTACAGCCAGTTCGTCTACTACCCAATTGGTATATTGCTCATTTAGTCTTATTCCCAGTTTGGCTAATTCTCATTTTGTCTACTATCCATACGGTCTAATAATAATGTAATCCTAAATAATAATACTCATGAATGGGAGACAAAATGGGCATTAAATAAACTGGAAATTAGACTAACTGGTTATTAGACTAAATGAACAATACCCGTAGACCAAATGGGTAGTAGCCTAGTTGAAGATTAAACCATATCGAAATTAGACTAAATGACTATTAGCCTAAATGGTCATTAGACCAAATGCTAAGTAGAAAAAATGATTATCAGATCATGATGATTATCAGATCATGTGGATAGTAGACAAACTGGTTGTAGACCAAACGGCAATACACCTTCTCAAATTAAAGCCAGGGGTGGTTTCTGAAAATGATGTTATCTTTTATGTTAGTAAAACGATGTTGATTGTTAAAAAAAAAAAGGACAAGTCATTGGTCAATGTCTGCACAAAACTGGCTGTTAAAAGAAGAATCTGCACAAGCACCAATGAATGGTAAGTATTTGTTCTCTACGCAATTTGATTTTTTTTTGGCGACAATTAACATCATTTCAGAATATGGCCTCAGATTAGAGACTAGCTGGCATAGAAAACGATTAACCTCACATTTACACCAACCAACTTTCAAAGAGATACCAAAAAGAAGTCTGCAAATATTGCTATAGCCGAGGAGGTAGAACAAGCCATCTACTGAAAATCAAGACAATTTTGAAAATGTAGGCCAGTTCTGTTTTTGGACAGAATCCAATATATTTTCACTTGTAGACACATACTTTATTCCTTATACTTTGCTGTTTGAGTTAGACGAATATGGAGATCTGATGGTTATCAATAGGTTATGGGGGAATCGCTTCTTTCCTGCTTGGCTGTTCTCAGGAGAAAAGGAGTCCAACCCTTTCCATCTCCTGCGATCTTTGTTCATTTCTCTTCTTTTTCTTTATTCCACTTGTTTATTCTGATAACTGCTTTTTCTCTGAGCAATCTCTTTGAACAAGACACTGTATTTTCTCTCCTCTCATCTATGAGCCTGTGTCTTTACATACAGTACACATGTACATTTAAATTCATCTTCTATTTGATTATTTTTATTCCTCTCACACTATATCTCCCTGTTTTTCTCTATTGCAACTGTCCATTTCTACTCTTTATTCTTATTTCTTGACATGTTGTCTTCTCTACAAATTTTATCAAATCTATCCACATGCATGTTCACTCTTTCTTTCATATTCTTTTCTATCTTTCATGGCATACAATCATTCCTTTCATTCTTTGCTGACTCTTCTCTCTGCTCTACATTTTACTCTGCTATTTTTCCATTCTTTTTTTCATTTTCAGCTCCCTCTCTTCTTCTTTCTTTCTTTCTTTCTTCCTTTCATTCCCCTATCCTTTGATGATTTCCCTTTCTTTTATATCTGCTCTATCTTCTCCTCCTCTCTTTCAACCTTCTTTTAACACTTCTTTTTATTCCTATCTGATCTTCTCTCTCTCCTTCCCACCTTCCCTTTCCCACTCCACTCTTCTCTCCATCCCTTCCTATCCCTCCCTCCCTCCCATCCTTCATACACTCACCTTGGCATTCTGGGTCATTGACAGAGAATGCACCAACCACATCCAGTCCTTCGTTCCCTGCCCTTCCCTCTCTCGCAGATATTATTCCATCTAATTGTATAATTATGGGGGTCACATCCAGAGCCAACCAGTCAAACCCCCTAAGAACCGGATGCAATTCTTTTCAAATTTACTTTTGAAGATTATATTTGTTTTTACCTTTCCTGTATTGACAGAAATGAAAGGTTACAATAAAAATGAATATAATACAAATGGATAAATGGAAGAATTCAAGAAATAGGCAACCACTACCTCCTCAGAGTTTGAAAAGAATAGTTCAAGGAAAGGAAAAACTGTCACGCAATTAGAGAACACAATCACAAAGACTTTAATGAAAACAACTTAAAGTCAATTGCGATACCCATTTGTACATTGCCGATAGAAATCATGTTTGAATAACCGTAGGTAATATCCTAAAATTTGTCCAAACTCTAAAGTCATCAAACATTTATGTATGAACAGACATATTTTACAAAATCACCCCAAAAATATATAGATGGATTCATAAACCTAATCCTGTGGAACTTGAGAGGAGATTCCAGCCTGTCTTTCATTTGCATCATCTTTCATATTTCATATAATCATATTATACTGCATAATAATTACTCTTTTGTATTACACAGATATTTAAAGAATATGGAAGGTGATGACTTACTATAACCCCCCCCCCCCCCCACCCGAAACGAAATTGGACAAAAAAATCAGGTCAGAAATCTAAAATTAGTAGAATCTAAGAAGTGTGAATGGTTTTACCCTTCTACAGATGTGTCGTCTAAAAGACTTGTATAAAAGATGACAATCCAAAATAATAACCCGTCACTTAAACAACCTAAGCTGATAGACCACAGGACAGATACCTTGAAAGGAGACCGCAAGATAGGTCAAGTTTGCATGGCGGAGCTAGCTCTTTAAAGAGAAGATACACTAGGCCTGTCTTCATCAGCTTGAGATTGCCAAATAGCCTGCTATTTCTGATTTGGGAAATATTAAGCCTGAAGTTACATATTGCGTCTTGATCAGCTCGAGACTTGACCTCGAGCTAGAGAAATTAGCTTGAGATATTTTGCTCAGACGCACCGGACAAATAGCGGGATATCTTGCAAACTAGCCCAAGATATCTTGGGATGATTATCTCGACCAAATATCCCGCTAATTGCAACTGCGGGCTGATGAATACGCAAATTAGCTGGATAATTTGCGATCGGGATAGTTATTTGGCAATCTCTAGCCGATGAGGACAGGCCTACTGTGATTTTTATCCACCTTTTTAGATAAATTCCTCACGTCCTTGTGCATTCCTCGCTCCATCTTCGGTTACCTTTCTTGCTCAATCACTCCAATCCCCATCAATTCTTCTGTCATTTCCTGCGATTCTCTGGCTCCCTCCGGAGTACCTGGTGTCACATAAGCTCACCAACTTCTACTCCTTCACCGTCTCACTCTCACCCCACCCCCTTCATTCACACTGGCAGAATTCCAGGTTTAACTATAGTTTGAGGGTTGCTTTACCTGACTGATAAGAAAGAATTTATATAAGTAAGCAACCAGCGGACTGACAGCTCTAAGGTCGCGTTCATGCTTGATTTTGACGGCCAGAATCAGGCATCTGTTACGTGTTTAGTTTAAAACACGATTGCGTTCATGCTCACTTTTGTAGAATCACTGAAAAACGGCGATCACGAACGCCGATCGTAAACTCACAAAAAGAAGCGTTTACAATTGTAAACGCGTTTAAATGGGGTCAACGCACTGACCTCTAGTGGGTCTACGTAGCATGCACAGTGAAGGTCACACAAGGCCACACAAGGAGAATTGCCTGGATGAGCCAGAGAAGTAAGCATGAACAGCTACACCGTGGAACTGCGATCACGATGAGCGTTTACGATGAGCGTTTCAGATCGCTCATTCTACCTTCAAAATCAAGCATGAACGCGCCCTAAGTCCTCTGCGAGGGACTTGGTAATGAGGACTACAGATTTCTCAAGGGCATGAGCGCATTGACTGGGTTTCGAACACAGGACCTCCCAGTTACAAGACCGCTGCCACTGAGACATATCTTTCACATAGCTATAGGATAAATGAATACAATGTCTCATTTGAACATTGTTTCATGATAAATTGCATACAGAAATGTCCAAAGCACAATGGAGTTTTGAGCATTACTTTGGATGAAAAATCCATAGAAAATCGTGGTCAACTTCTAGCGACAGTCGTGTGAACGTCATATTGTACAAAAAACATAAACTGGGTGGGCTTAGCATTTACATATTCTGTTTATATGATTGGCTAATTGCCACCTTGTATTCTTGAACAATTCTATGACATTTAATCTGACAATAAACATAAGAGTGTCATCTGACCCCCCCCCCCCTCCCAATCTACTTTATGATGCTGTATTCTTGCACATTTTCCCCTTTTGCTCCAATATTTCTTTATACGCTTTTCGTACCAATTTCCTCTAGTCTAAATAGACTACCATGCACCCTATTTCGCGTTCTCTTTCCTACGCGAGAGAGCAAGAGAAAGACATGGAAATTGTACATATTTGGCAGGGATTAACCCCATCCCAATCCACCTCCCATAATCCCCTCATTTTTTTCTTTTTTACCGCATCCAAGCATCTCTCGGCGGCCACACACCTCTTCCAGCAATCGCATCGCCTTCCTTCAGCCCGCCAAGAGTGGGGGAGAGGCTTTGGCAGAATTGCCCTGTAATTGCCTCAAATTGAACGCCGGCTTACTCCGTAATGACAGTCGGATCGAGAACCTCTAGGAAACGCAAGGGAAATGGCAGCAATCGAAGAGAAACTTTCAAATAAACTCGCCATGTTTCTGCACTTCTTCCCCTGCCTCTTTGACCCTAGCCGAATTGAGAGGATCAACATCAACAAGGAAACCAAATTGATACACTTTCAGATTCCGTTCACGTTTCTAATCATCGCACATTGCCTCGTATCAAATTCAATCAAGAAAACATGATTCGAGGCTTTTTTCTCCATTCCCCGTACATTATTTGCACATTGCCACGACTCAAACTCAATAAAGAAAACATGATTGAGGCCTCCACATTTTTACTTCTTTCCCCTCGCACCTCGCTCTCTCTCCAACAAATGGATTTGTTCTCCCATTTTGGGGGACATGTTTGTGACATACTTTTTAAAGTCAAGTCTTGGCAAGGAGTTATTAGGTCTAGGTTATGGTGATGTTGTGGTACATGCAGAGGATCCAAGGCTACACCTTGGTCTCTCTTTTGTGTCTGGGGGCGCGTTTATCGGGGCTTGCCACTAGATATGTACATATCGTACCCCACTATCATACCCCACTATCGAACCCCACTATACGATCGTGATTTGCGGGATGTTGCGTTTATCGACTCTTCACGATTCACAATAAAGGCCTTGTCTCTAACTAGCCTGGGAATTCCTATTTGTATGTGAGGTTCAAAACAGCTTTGCATTTATCGATCTCTCAGAAACGTGATTCTGGCTGTATGTCACATTCAAAACACACCTTTTTATCGTTTATCACCTTCTAAATTTGCCTGAAAGACGTTTGAGAAACCTGATTCTAGCCAAAAATTTGGTCGATAAACGCAACCTAGGACAGACAGCAGTGGCCAAAGGGCATGAGGTTGTCACACTTACCCAGGCTACACCCGCATCAAACATATGGTTCTGGTTAAACCCGGCTACGACTATCTCTCAAATATACCCCCTGAAGCGGTCAGAAGTCAGAAGGCCTGTCTTCACTATCTTGAGATTGCAAAATATCCAGCTATTTGAACTATCCCGATCGCAAACTATCCAGCTAATTTGCGTCTTCATCAGACCGAAGTAGCAATTAGAAGGATATTTGGTCAGGATTGTCATCCCAAGATATCTTGGGATAGTTTGCAAAATATCCTTCCAGTTGGCAAAATATCCAGCTATTTGTCCCGTGCCTCTTCACTAGACCGAAGATTCGCAATACACGCTAACGCTGAGCAAAATATCTCGAGCTAATTCTCAAGGCCGAGTTTCAAGTTTCGAGGTCGAATCTCGAGATAGTGGAGACGCGATTTGTTACTTGTCTGGTAAGAGGCAGAAGGGCGTTAACTCATATACGATAACACAGAGTTAATGCCGTTTTGGCTCTGAAGAGTTTATGTTGATACAGTTTAGAACAAAATGGAATGCAGAACAATCTTAGAGTGACAAAAGGCTATTAAAGATACCTTCACACATTTGCTGTCGGTAAAAATATCATAACTTCATGCTTTCACACGTGCGCCTTGGTTGCAATCCTTTTTGGCATAAAGTGGAAACTGCAAAACTGTTAAACATTATGAAAATGCACTCCTTCTTTACATGACATATTTTGACAGCTTTTAAAGTTATTTATGATTTATTATATTACTCATCTAGCAAATTGGCAAAGTTCATTTACAAACTGGTACCATAGGCCTACACTAATTCAGCTTAAATATAGAAAAAGTACAAGTACATGCACATTTGCCAAAGGTATATATTCCTAAAATGAATGTTTATATTAGTTCTAACAAACAAACAAACAGACATTATAATCTTGTTGCCTGAATCAGGGGCAAATTCAGAATGAAAATATGAAGGGGCACAATATTCATAAACCTTTCTGACCAGCAAAAAAGAAAAAAGAGAAAAAGAAAAAGGTCATCACTTCAAGGGGGAAGGGTAAATTACTAATATGCCCTTTTAAATCCACCAGTGGCCTGATTGTGCACATTATTAAAAAAATTCTAAAGATGACCTTCCATGCCACATAATTATTTGAGCAGAAGTTGTACACTGCAAGTTCACTTTCAATATAGTGAAGAGCAAGGGTTAAAAGGACAAAATAAAGAAAAAAGTCTTTTTAATAAAAAGAAAAGAAAAATAAGAGAGGGTTGGGAATCTGAATGCATTCCAGACATCGGGATTGATGTATACTGATCTGCCCTCAACATAAGGATGAGAGGAAATGTGGGGTATCCAACGCAATAACGGGGCGAGAGGAAAACAATCCCCTAAAAATACTACATCTGCTGACGTCAAACCACCCTGCCTGGCTAAGTAGATAGACAGGAGCAACACTTCTCTCTTTCCTCCTCCACACGTTAGAGTACTGACCTGCATTAAAGGCACCGTACAGTCTCTAACACTTTAAAGGGATGAAATAGAAATCACTCTTAAATTGTTTGTTTAAGATAACAAAACAAAAAAATGGACAGTAAACAGCAGGTGACCTAAATGTATTGTATTTATATAAAAATTGCAGAATACTATTGGCATATTTTCAGAGCGAAATTTTGTAAGGTCACATCATTCAAGAAAAAATTCATATATTGGACCTTTAAAGATTGGTTCAACTTCAACTTTGTATGAAACAGTAGATTTTCGTCTGTTCCTTCAGACAGGAAAAGTAGTTAAACCCCTGAGACAATGAAGCACAAATTATGTTCACATGACTTCAATTCAAAGTATAAATAATAAATAAAATATCAATATGATTGATGGAAATTACCATGATGATTTTTTATATTTTCAAATACATCATCTTAGATTTAAAATGTTTTAAGAACACTAACAATAAAAGTAGTAGTTATGTATTGCACCTTTAAACGTTTGAATATTGGTTCAACTTTGTATGAAAAAGTAGATTTTTGTCTGTTCCTTTGGACAGGAAAGGTAGAGATAAACCCATGAGACCAAAGAATATAGAGTGGTGAAGTGTGACGTCATCAAAAATCTAATTTTAGAATTTCTCAATTTTTTCATCATTTTTCGAAAGAGCATCAAAAATAATGTCCAAAATGTTGAAAGCCAATTTAATATGTTAAGTATTGTCTGAGATATGACCATCTGATTAAATATACTCCCCATAGGAGCTCAGTGTTATATGATCTGGCTCCTAACCACTAGGAGCCAGAGCATATAACACTTGAGCTCCCATAGGACATATATTTATTCAGATGGTCATATCTCAGACAATACTTAACATATTCAATTGGTTTTCGACATTTGGACATTATTTTTTATGCTCTTTCGGAAAATGAAGAACAAATTGAGAAATTCTAAAAATAGATTTTTATGACGTCACAGCTTCTGTACTCTATTAAGCACAAATCATGTTCATGTGACTCCAATTTAAGTGATATTGTCTGAGAGACAGAAGGGCGTTAATTCATATCATTTTGCATAGATTTCAATCCCTTCTGTTTTTAACAGGTAATACATGTACATTTTTGTATTCCAATCTTATCATAATCAAGATCACCTACATGTACTTATTTTATACAACACAAAGGTCTATGACATAGAAGAAGAAAAGAAGTGTATCTCCTGTGTCGGTCTGACTTTATGCTCTGGTGACAATTGCTACATGCTTTAATTTGACCAAAATATAGGATTCTGGTTAAAATAGAGTTTTACATGTAGGTTAGTAATAGGGTTAGGGTAAGTATTAGGTATTGTGTTGGGTCTAGGGTTGTAGTTAGGGATTCGACTAGTGTACACAATTTACGGCTGAGCAATTGTTGCAGGAGCATGTGTTGAAAAACCAACCACCCATCTTCTGCGACCCAGTTTAACCTGACGTGGGTTGCCCGCCCCCCTCTTTCCTCCCAAACGGGAGCATCAGTTGTGTAAAGATAGATATCCATACATGGTGCACAGATATAGAAACCAATTTCCATGAAAGGAACATTCAATCAAGTTTCGACTGCTTGGCCAAGTTTCACTTTCACATATAAAAATATATGGAGGCTTGACTCTCCCTTGCAAGCAAGAACTTCTCTTTTATTCAATACCTAAAGAAAGTTGCTACATTAAAGGTAGGCCAAAAATATGAAAAGGTTAAATTCCAACAGCATTCGAAAGACAATACTACTTCAGAACTTTCCTCAAAACAAATGGGCTTGAAAATGGCTTTTTTAGTGGGAAAATAACGATCATTAGTTGTCGAATGGACATAAGTGATTGCAATCATCTAAGTAATAGTCTGATTTTCAGACCCTTTTATTGAATGGTCGTACGTTTTGTGATGCACAAAGATTCAATCAGTTTAATGTTGGCCATTACAAGTATAGGTTATTGATGTAGACAAATGCTTATGTACCTGTTACAGCTCATTTTATGCGCGTTATTACCAAAGAAGAACAAAAAGTCAGTCAGTCACTCAATAGTGTCTGGCGCCTGGTGGTGAAGTCTTGAAGATAGACGGGTTTCCTTGCATAATTTGAATACTAGGACACTGCTAATGTTTAAATTTCACAGATAGGACATACATGAAGTTCTACAGAGTTTGATGTTGGCTGCAAAAGGGACATACACTGTAGTATCTGTAAAGCTCTTCAAGAGAAACAAATGGAAGAATAGATACAAATTGAAGTTACAGCAAATATACATGTACCTGTATGAGCCCCCTCCCCCCCCCCCCCCCCCAGGGCTCGACTTTATCGGGAGCCCGGTGGCCATTGGCTCCCTGAAACCCCTGCGGGCTCCCTGAAAAAGTGCTTGAGGAGCCCGGCTGGCTCCCTAAGTTTTTCTAGTATCAGCCACGAAAAATGCTGTTTCTTACCAGCACTTTAATCCATGTTTTAATCCATTTAAAAACCCAAATTCCGCAGTCAAAATCATGAAATATGCGCTAGGCATTCCAAGGCACACTTGGCTCAACTCCAGCGCGAATAATGAGTTGCAAAAGAAAACACATCGAGATCAGTGCAGGAATGCCATGCATGATAACGTTATATCTCCGCACTCGTAACGAGTGCGCAATACATGCTGCATTGTATGTCGGTGCACTCAGAGAATGTACACACTAAGACAAACGCACGTGGTCGCTGCGTTGCCAGAGCTGAGTGTATGTTTTGCGTTTGTGATCGTGAGTGCTTATTCTTCAGCGTGCGTACCTGGATGGACTTGATTATTGTTTGAACATAATTTTACGAACTACAAACTTCAAACTTAGTGTAACTACTAAGTGACTGAATATTTGAAATAAGATTTTATAGACATTTTTTGGTCAGAATCTAACTTTGAATTAAGGCTGATACCGTTCTGCAGAGACTAGCTAGTATGTCTGCCTCTTGGTCTACATGTTGCATTAAAAAAAAAAGAACAAGACTTTTCTTATAACTTTGATGTGATTTGGACTTATTATTGCACCAAAAGTTTCCAAATGTGTAATTCTTGATGAGGTGAAGATGCTGCTATTGCTAAGTTTTTTTAATTTAATAAATTCATTGAGTGAGAATTTATTATTTTGAAATAGGTTGAGCAAAGATGAATGTCCATTTGAGTGGAAACTGAAAAATGCGTTGAAACAGATTGAGCAAGGATGAAATGATCATATTTTGGGAAGATTCTGAAAGAAAAGTATGTTCCTCGTGGTTAAACATCTTTTCCAAAGTTGTTTTTGTCAGTTACTTTCCTCTCTGAATATGATATTATCGTTTGCTCAATCTGTTGAGCAATAATGAAGATTGCATGGATGATTGACTGAACATATTGAAACAGACGGAGCGAGGAAGAGTGACTAAATCTCATTCTGATAAAACCTAAAGTCCAATGTTAGACTGTTACTGTAGCCAAAGGGCTTCATAATAGTTGTAAGATTAATTCTTCAGTACAGTCAGTTAATCCTCTTGGTCACATTTACACTTAATAATACACCCCTCCCTGGTCCCGGCGCTGATGATTATAAAAAAAGGTATCAAAAGGTATCGTGACGGTGTGTTTTAATTTTTTAATAGTTAATGACCATTATTATGACCACAAAAAAAAACGTGATAAACTTGGGCTCCCTGAAACCCCTGAGGGCTCCCTGAAAAAGTGCTTGAGGAGCCCGGCTGGCTCCCTAAAAAAAAAGTAAAGGTCAGGCCCTGCCCCCCCCCCCAAAAAAAAAAGAGATACTTTCACATTAGTGCTATGTAGAAGGTAAAGATTCCTAGTTTTAATTAATGGCTGAGAAAATAGTGGCAGTGTACAGTAGCACAACTAATAGGGGGGGGGGGGGGGGAGGTGGGAAGGTCTTAGGCCGTCATTGTTGGTCAAACAGCTTGTGAGTGTCAAGTAACGCCCGGCTGGAATGCTCCCCAGGGAGTGGAGATTGTGCACACAGTGTGTGCGGGCAAGCACTGAATCCAATGACCGGGGTAATAGTATATTTGTAAAGCGCTTAGAGACATTTGTATTAAGCGCTATATAAAAATTAAATATTATTATTATTATTAGGAGGCAGACAAAATGAAGGCAGAGGGAATCACAAACCCACCTGCAAGGTATGGAAATAAACATGTATATATCTCTTTTTTCAATATCTTCTTTACATTTTTGGGGGAAGATTATTACGAGTATTACAATTACTGAAGTACATGAGAAAAAAGCCTGGCTCCATGATCAAATTCAAACGTTATATATGTTGTGCTTTGAGAAAATCAATTTCTAGTTGCAATTGATGTACAGGGTCACAAATACCTTGTGAAGAATTAAAAAAAAACAAAAAAACACAAACAAATCATGAAAATCTATGCCAAGTCCATATTCTTGCCAATGTATGATGCGTGGGATTTTTAGTACCGATAATAAGGAAATAGTTGAAGATTGATGGCAAAGTTTTTATTTTGAAAGGGGCACATTACATGGTACTTACTTCCTAAAGAAACATGACAAAGGGAAGTGCATCTTTTAAATATTTACAAGTTACAATAATCATGCTTTATATTATCCTGTCACAATCAAGTTTTAAAGGTTATCATTACAAAGCTGTCATCTTTGCTAATTATGAGCATTTAATAGTTCCTACAAATCCAATCTTTCTGAAACGGTTGATGATTTATGATCATGTTATGTCTCCCATTTTTATCTTTCTCAGATATCGTTGCTTTAATTTGACCTTCATAAACCACAAATGAATGGATCTGCACGCATCTCATAACGATTAGGGGGGGGGGGGGATTTTGAAATTCATGGAAAACACCCTTTGAAAAGATTGTGTTCCTTCAATTACATGTTTATTTCAATGAAATGTGCTTTTATCGAGGGACCAAGGCTAAAAGCGATTTCAGACCAAAGGATGCTTGACAACACAAGGTGAAAAGATTTGAAAAAAAGGAGAAAATGATTGGAAGATGGGGGGAGGGGGTGTAAAAAAGAAATCCAGCTTTAAATAGATCACCTCCCACGTTTCAAAGGCTATATCAATGAGGTGTCCTCATTTAAAATGTTATGCGAAGGATGATTCATAATGCAAATATTTAAAAGGTACGACGAGCATCAAAATTCCCTGAAAAGCAGAATGAAACATTTCCTTGGCCCCTCCCCTCCCCCACAAAAAAAAAGAACAAAAATTGTGGACAAACGGTTAAACAGAATCTGTTTTTTCTGTCTATGAAAATATTAGTAGTCAGTTCTACATATTTTACAAGATTAACATTTTGGTGTCCCAATAGTAATTCTATTTGACAAGTATCGTTCCTTTTCCTTTGTCAATCTAAAACTAGATGCACTGTTTTCCATCATAAACTTCATAAATCAAGAAATAGAGAGCATAGAATTGTTTTCCTAAAATATATCAAAGTGTATACTGCACTGTTAACTATCGGAGAAACTCTCTAAGGCTGTACTTGGAGACTGTTAAATTTGTTATGCATCACACATATTTGGTTTAAGTTAAACTAACAGTTCAAGTAGTTACACAAGCAAACTCTGTATAAATGGCAATTTTTTCATAAATATCCCATACTCTCATGTGCCATGGGAGGTAAAAACTAAATTGACTATCAAGCTTAGAAGACCACTCATACTTCATATCAAATTTCTTTCAAAAGACTTTATGGATATTTCTTTCCTGGGGACCTATTGATGAGGTATTTTTAACCTATTCATAATGAATGAACTACAACAATTGGAATCCAATCTGCATACATAACTTGTTGCTATGTTGGGCATGCTTACTTATAGTCTACAGCAACCTTTGTTCAAAAGGTTTGCATCAAATTTGAATATGTTTCTAGACTAGTCTTTTAAAAGAAATGTGATATGAAGTATGAGCAGTCATCTAAGTTAGATGGTCAGTTCAGTCAGTGGTCTATTACATTCAGACCAGGGCAGACCAAGAGACCACTGGCTCATGAAACTGATGGGGGAAGAGACCGACAGCCTCTGACAAAACTCACTGAATATGTGCGCTGTATAGTGAATCTTCAGAAAGTTGTTAAAAGGCTGAAATATCAAGTCTTGTTTAGCTGTCAGCCTCGTGAAACGTCAGGCTACTTTTCAAAAGGCCCACAAGACCGACAGGTCCATCATGTGAGCTGTCAGCCTCACAGGCTGTTGGTCTTGTGAAACGTCGGGTTACTTTTCAGAAGGCCCACAAGACCGAATGTCTGTCTTATTGCCTGTCAGCCTCACAGGCCGTTGGTCTCGTGAAACGTCAGGTTACTTTTCAGTAGGCCCACAAGACCGACAGGTCCATTATGTGGCCTGTCAGCCTCACAGGCTGTTGGTCTCGTGAAACGTCAGGTTACTTTTCAGTAGGCCCACAAGACCGACAGGTCCATTATGTGGCCTGTCAGCCTCACAGGCTGTTGGTCTCGTGAAACGTCAGGTTACTTTTCAGTAGGCCCACAAGACCGACAGGTCCATCATGTGGGCTGTCAGCCTCACAGGCCGTTGGTCTTTAGAAATGTCAGGCTACTTTTCAGAAGACCCACAAGACTGACATGTCTGTCTTATGGGCTGTCAGCCTCACAGGCCATTAGTCTTGCGAAATGTCGGTTTACTTTTCAGAAGGCCAGCAAAACTGACATTTTGTCTAAAAATTGGCTATTTACAAGATACAGAAAGGAATCTACTATTCCAGGAAGATACCACACATTCCAGAATGACACAAGATGAAATGGATACAGCTTTCATAAAAGGTGAGAGATTATGAGGATTATAGCAGCTTATCTTAATGATGCCTTTAGAAGATTTGCAAGGCTTCTTGTCTAGTGATCATGTTTTGAATCGACAATTCCCAAGGTGATTTCTAACTCTCTCCCAGGCAAGAACGGTCTTGGAAAGACTTGATTTCACCTAAATGATCGAGATGAGTCTGATTTTCATTCAATACCCAAATCCACTGGATTTAGCACCCTCTGTATGATGGATTTACATTACCTCTCTTGATTCTTCACTTATTTTTAAAAAGAGTGAATATCTTGGAAACAAGTCATTATTTACTCAATTACAGTAATAAATCAAGATGGCATTGAGCTAGGTGTCAGTTTTGTGAAATATACACAATCCAACTTCTGAATGATTATTTAATGGTAAATATTTTGAAGCCTTCTTTTTCCCTTTTTAAAAAATGATGTGGCTTCATTTATCCTTGAAGAAAACATTATACACTCTGATTATATAAATTGACAAGCCTACATGAAGAGCTCAAAGAGACTATTACAGCCATCCAAGGGAAACACAGTAAGTGGTCAATGTAGACAGGCGGCCTTTATAGACAGATTCTGCAACACAAAGTTCCTTTTAGAGGGAACCAATATCAGTGACCACTATTAGACAGGTTGCCACCAAGACAGGTTAGACTGTATCTTATGTTAGTATAGGCTCTGTGGTTTCTCAACGACCATGTAATAATAAATGTAGATGATCAGCCAGTTTTGTTTAAGTAAGGAAGATGGCAATACCAGTATCACTCACATTTCCTGAAATAATACCAATGTATACACAGTTAAGAATGTATCCTCATATCATGAGCCGAGAGCCAGAAGGGTGTTAGCTTTGTTTTTTGTTCCGGTATTAAACCTATGGGTAATATGACAATTCAGTAGTCAAGGGGTCGACATCCTGTGAAGGTGTCGTGGTATAGTGGTTCATTCACTTGACTCTCAATTCAAGGGTCAGGATTCAAATCACACCCTGACACTAACGTCCTTTGGCAAGAAATGCCAGAGCACTACATAAGTGGCTGCCAGCTATGACCAGGGTAATAATGCGTTATATAAGAAGCCACCATTATTATTATTATTATTTGGCCCTCTGTAGATTACATCATTGATGCAATGGAACTATTATCCTTAACCAAAACAAACAAACAAGCAACAACAAAAAATGAATAAAAAACAATAAAATATAGAAGATCAAAAAAGAAAGAAAAAGATTTAAAAAATAAATTGATACAACATACCTTATTGCTTGCTTCAACTGATATTCCGTCACTCAAGACAAGAATCTGATGTTTGGTTCCCTCCTTCACATTCTTTTCTGGACCTGTAAAGGAACATCAATGACAATCAAATTAAAGTGGAAATTGGAAAGACTTTCAGATGAAACATATTAATACCTAGATGCACAGCCTTTCATACACTTTCAAGGTTAAAAGCAATTAACAACATGGAATGAAGTACTTAAGTAAAGAAAAAAGTATGTATATATAGGCATGAAGACAAACGAACAATAAATACATAAAAACATAAATAATTAAAGTAAACTGAATAAATAGATAAAATAAATAATTAAAATTAAAAAAATATTAAAAATATATAATTAAAAATTCATGAATAAAAAAAAGTTTTCATAAAAGGAGATTGTGGTCTCCTGTATTTTTCAATTTTAAAAAGATTCTTCAACTATGTATTTTTTAATGGTATTATTATTTAATTGATGATATATATCATGATATGATTATAAAAGTATTGAAACTTTTGTTAATAATATATATATGTACCTAGTTTATTACTTTCTATTATGTTGAACGATGCAGAAATAAAATCAAACAAACAAAATTATCTCCCCCAATTATATTATTTTTTCTTCTTTTTGTTAAATATATTTTATTGCATTTCTGTGCTTCTCAATACCGGTATACATTTTATACATGTATATACATTTAGTTTAGAAGAAACTTGAATTCAAAAGGATAATGAGTTATGAAAAATTCATGAACCAGCATGACTCTTCACTTTAAACTACCGGTACATTAAATCTGACATATAACAAACAAAATTGCTAGCTAAAACATGTTTATGTTCCATAAAGTATTTCACTGGTTAGACTAGATAAATCAACAGCTCATTTTACCCTAGCTTGTCAACAAAAACACCCAGCATTATCCGTCAAATTATAAAATCATAAACCATGTCTAATGATTCTTGAGAGATCAGCGTCACCTACCCCCTGTTCATACAACTAAAATTCATTGTATAACTATAAAACTGTATACATGTAGCTACACGAGAAGTAATAATTCATTTTTTTCCTCGGCTGAATGTGGTATAAAAAACTTTGTATGATGAATGTTGTGAATCAAAACACACGTTTGGACATCATCTCGTACAATACAATTAGACTATAAGAAATCAGGGTCCTGTTCTCACTGAAAGTTCTATCGTACCAAAACCTGGGCAGAGCTTATCGTGAGCGCCCATCAATAATTGGCCAGCTGTCCTCTTGAAAACTACTTTCTTTATACAACGTTTCTTCATACAATATTGTTATCCAGTGTGTACACCCCTTTCGCTATGTGACAATTTTTCATACGTTTCTTTATACATGTTATTATCCAGTGTGTACGCCCCTTTGCTATTTGATGATTCTTTATACAACGTTTGTTATTATCCTGTGTGCACACCCCTTTCACAATAAAATGAATCTTTACACAAAATTTTCACATATAAGTTTCATATACATTTTCTCTAGTCTGAACAGGGCCAGTAATTGTGAAGCAAACATGCCCCACATGGAATTGATATTAGGGATAAATATGGTCCTCATCTCATTTTACCAGTACAGGCCCAAAATGAACTGATTAATTTATAAGATGAAAATAGCTGATGAAGTGTAATGATGCTCGTTTCCTGGAATACCGTTACGTTGTGTTCGTCTTTGTAAGGTATCATCTAACGTCAATCACTTCTATTTAGAGAGATGATGAGGATGAAAGAAGGCTTGATATTTTTGGAAGAAGAAAATATGATCGTTAAATGAAGTGATGTGCCACTGTGGAAAGTTTTAAGATGACGTGCAAGACTGATGACGTACTGTTTTGATATGAGCTGGGTTTGACACCAAACGGTCACTTCTATTTAGGCCTGTCTTTATCAGAACGAAGTTGCAAAATAACCCGCTATTTTAACTAGCCCTAAATTAACTAGCTAATATGCATGTTTATCAGCCCGCAGTTGCAATTAGCAGGCCATTTGGTCAAGAAAATATCCGAAGAAATCTTGGTCTTGTTTCCAAAATAACCCGCTTTTGAGAAATAGCTGGCTAATTTGCGCCAGTCTTCATCTAGTTTGTGATGTGCGTATCGGTCTGGTAAAGATGCAATTTTAAACTTCGGGAAAATAGCGGGTTATTTTACAAGTTCGGTCTGATGAAGACTTGAGGATTGGCGTGGATCAAAGACGGTTTAATAATCTTAGAGGTTGAATTGATGATGATAAAAGGATGTTGTGATGCGCCAATGACCTAATCCTTCTGTTCAAGATTATATACGAGGGTGGGTCAGAAGCTCTGCTGAATTCCCCATTTTTGCAGAGAAGTACATTGTAAACCTCTGATTTAGACATAACTGGTCCTGATTGGGTTTAAAGCCAAGCAAACATTTCTATTTCAGAATTGTTGATGAGCATGAAAGATGGTTTGATATATTTTTAGAGGATATGCTGTCATAAAATGGTGTTGATGCTCTTTACATTGATGTATGGGTGTGGGTCTTGAATTTTGTTATTATTGCCTAGTTTTTCAGAGTTTTAAGCTACTGTAATTGGTTTTGATTAGGTTAGCACCAAAGACGCACTTCTCCTTGGGACTGATGCGGATCAAAGATGGTGTGGTATTTTGGGACGATGATGCAATCATAAAAAGGTGTTGTGATGCGCCAACATGATGTTCTTTACGGTGGAGTGGAGTTCCACTGCACTGCCTAGTTTTTCAGAGAAGCAAACTGCGGATCTGATAATAACTGGTTTTGATTAGATATACCCTAAACACTAACTTCTACTTCAAGACTGATGATGACAATAGAGGGCATTATATCTTGGGAAGATGATACGATCCAAAAATGGTGTCGTGATGTGCCAACATGATGCTCTTTATAACTATGCATAAGAGACTGAGAGTGGGACTAGAAATCTGCTGTATTGCCTAGTTTTCCAGAGAAGCAAACAACTGCTCAGATAATAACTGGTTTTGATTGCCTTATACCAAACACTCACCTCAAATTCAGGAGTGACGAGGGTCAAAGATGTTTTTATATTTTTGTAAGATGATACAATCCTAATTTGCTGTGATGTACGAACGTGTTTCTCTCTAGGAGTGGAGGTGAAGAGTACTGCTGCATTGGCTAGTTTTTCAGGGAAGTCAACTACTGTTCTGGTACTAAATGGTTTGATCAAATTGAAGACAAGCAATCACTTCTACTTTAGGATTGATAAGGATGACAGATGGTTCAATAATCGTAGAGGTTGAACTAATCATGACAGGATGTTGTGATGTGTCTATGAGATCATCTTCACAATGAGACGTTCGAGTGTGGGTTTGGAGTTTTACTGTATAGCCTTGTTTTTTTAAAGAAGGATATCACTGTTCTAGCTTTACGTGGTTCTGATCAGGTCTACAGTCAAGCAAAGACGTCTATTTTAGGATTGTTGATGAGGATGAAAGATGGTTTGATATTTTGGGAAGATGAAAATTGATCACTAAATCATGATGTGATGCACCGATGTGATCATCTTAAAGATGACGGGCCTAAGTGGGTCTGCAGTCTGCTGCATTGCCCAGTTTTTCACAGAAGTGATGGTACTGTTCTGGTAATAATTAGTTTTAATCAGGCTAATGACAAGCAATCATTTCTATTTCTGGATTGATGAGGATGAAAGATTTTAGGTATAGTGTACTTTGGCTAGATGATATAAAATGGTTTTTAAGATGATGTAAGAGGATGGATATGGATTTAATGTGAATTTGTTTGATTAAAAATGAAAAGGAACATGTGATTAAATGAAAAGACAACCCTGCCCCTGGAGAAACCAAGTACAAAACATTTGTGGATGATTAGTACTCTTTAAATGTTAATAGTCATAAATTTGACAGGGGTTAGAAGCCCAAATACTGACCAATGTTAGCTTTCCCTGAGAGTATATAGATGAATGCATTCCAGCCTTGGGGTATCACCTGACTAATGGATGCCTTCTCTTCCAACTCAACATCCAGGAAGAGCGTTGGAGTGAGGGTGGTGACACTGGACTGCATCATTAAAAGAGAAAGAGAAAGAAGATGAAATGGTAAATGGATTAAAACAATCACTCTGTTTAATAACATGGAGTGAAAACAAAGATAGCCCTGCACTGTAGCTGCCCCCCCCCCTACTGAGCAGATGTAGACCTTATTCTCTACATACTTTGATGCATATATCTGTTCTACGACTTAAATCAAAGTATGTTCATGCAGACTAGTATAAGTTTGCAACTTTGCATTATTTATAATTATTATTATTCATGGTTTATTTTATTCAAAATCATCTGTCAGCGCAAAGGCTAAATTGTGTTATTTTTAACAATTTGATATAAACATTAGGATAACAATAATACATGGGAAATCAAACATGACACAAAATGAATTAAATATTTGTTAAAGTTCATAGTAAAATATAAAATATAAAAGTACACTGTATACATGTAAATAAATATGTATGTTCAATAAAATTTCCTCTCAGAATTCATAGATGTTTAACGGATCCTGTGCTGAATTGTTTGTAATTAGAGCCGGCTATCAAAATGTTTATTATAGATTGGAACAGGGAATAATTGTGATTTTAACAGATTGATAGAAAATTTGTTAAGATTCACAATAGCAAAATATAAATATACTTTTAATATCCATGGATTTTATTCGGATCATGTGCTGATCGGTTTCTAAGCAGGACAAAGCTATTTCAAATGGTTACAAAAAGAGAGACTGACGGATAAAGTAGGATAAAGTAGGAGAGAAAGGGGAAATTGAGAAAGATAAAGAGAGAGAAGTGGGAAGAGAGAGAGAGAGAGAGAGAGAGAGAGAGAGAGAGAGAGAGAGAGAGAGAGAGAGAGAGAGACGGAGCATGAGAGAGTACTAGAAACAGAGGAGAGAATGAATGGGGAGAAGAAGTTTAGCAGTTGGGATTGATACAGCAATAATTTGTCAATTAACCGGATAGAATTCATTTACCAATATAATTTCATTTTGCAAACTGGTAAAAAAAAAATATATATATGAAGAAGTGAAAACAAATTGATCGTCTGGTTTTGCGGATAGTGTAACTATGTCTGACGATCATATAATTACATGTCATTCAATAGGTCTACCAAGAATGGAATTGGGCTTCTTTTGTAGGATTATGAGCAGCCTTTCTCAGAGATTGAGAATATCTATTCTCATAAACTATAATAAGGCAATTGTTCGATACACACTTCATGAACTGCACAATTGAATCATTATGCTGCCACTTTTTTCTTCAAAATCAGATTATTAAGAATTCCACTTTCGTAACTGGTTTCTACAATTTTTGTGTTTGTTTTGTATGAACACAATCAAATCCCGCCAGTCCTCGGGGCAGGATTAGTTGAATTAATTCTACATTTCACCCTGTGTCATTATTAAGGTCTTAATCTACTCACTGTAATAATGCTTGTAGCAATATTGGTATTCAATAGCAGCTATTACTATTCATCTGCATGTTCTTTGGAGTCAGTATCAAGAACAGAGAAGGAATGGGATGATCCGATGAATATGGTGAAACATAGGCGAAAGGGATTACTCTGGCAAAATTCTACAAAAGGACAGCTTTCTTTTATTTTCATTACTTGTTTTGATACCTGTTTCAACTGTTTCGTCTAGTTTATCAAACAAACACAGTTTAAAGCTTTATGCTGGATCACATGATGTCACTTCATGACCTGGGGCGTGTTTCACAAAGACTAAGATCAACTTTAAGTTGGACTTAACTATGGCAGGCCATTAATGCCACTGGTTGCTCTCAGCATTGGTCTCTTAATTATGATCTTCAGATAATATTTTTTCTTTCAATAATGAATTATCAAAAAATATAAATTCTGTAAATTTGACACCATGATTTGTACGTCCCTTGAGAGACCAATGCAAGTAAATGGCCTGCCGTAGTTAAGTCCAACTTAAAGTAGATTTTAGTCTTTGTAAAACACCCCCTGATGTGTGATATGTGTTTCAATTCACATCTTACCGTCCAGACTATCTACCTTTCAATTTATAAATCTATCAATCATTTTGTCTGTTCAGGGCCAGAAGGGCATCAAATCGACATTTAAGGATATCCCTCTGGTTCCCAAGAGGACAAATGAGAGCTTGTATTTAAAAAAAAAAAAAAAAAAAAAAAACGTCAATAAATTTACAAGAAGCTCAGGGATTTATACTTACAACACATGTAGGATCAAGCAATTCATTACCTTCTTTAGAAAATGTGTTATTCATGAATAACAATTTCAAAGAAATTGCAGAACATAGCAGAAGAATTTATGCTAAGACAATTGCACATGGCTACATAGTACATGTAGCTTCTTCAGTTAATCATACTTGCTGATATCATGAATGAAATATGTTTACTTTACTTAAAGATACTGTACTTAATGACAAAATTGCCAATCTTTTTGTTAATCAGAGAAAGGAACTACAGTACAACCATTTTATAAGTGAATAGTTCGGAATGTCCCCTTTAACTGATATTAAATCACAATGATGAAAAATAATTCAGAATGATCAAACAACTCATAATCCCTGGGAAATAAGTGATTTCCTGGAGTTTTTGTCATGACATGTCCTCAGGATGGGCTTAGAACACACAAGTACAGGCCGACAGCACTGGCTTCGGAAAGGGTGTTTGAAACCTAACCGCACTCCCCACTCCTCCGACCCTTCACCCCCGTGTCACGACCTTTCCCACTGGCACTTCCAGTTTGTGTCATGGAGAGGGGGAATTATGTCCTTTGAAGCAAAGCATTCACATTAACTTGGCATCACTATCGATTTGACTAAATAGAAACATGCCCTTTCTAAAACAAACACATACATAGCCGAAATATTCAAAATCTTGCAAGCTTCAAATTTCAATCTTTGATTCAAACATCAGTCACATTTCTTTTCCAGGTAGCTTCTTATTTAATAGAAAATATGGAAATGATTTATTAGATTACCATACGACCTCGGGAGGAAAATAAAAGCAAGATGTTAAAAACAACTTTCTGCGGTAATCAACACGTCCACGAGGGCGCTTTACTAAAACAAATAAAAGATGGATTCGGCGCTCTATTGATGATTACCGTAATTCATTGTTTCAAATTATACCCGCAAGCTATCATATGCTACAAATTAGCAGAGTGTACGATGGTTGTAGTTATTTTAATTTGTTATCCTAGAAAGTGAGAAAGCTTATTAAACCTGTTTCCGTTCTGTGTGTGTGCCATTGCTTAGTTTGATCGATTCCAGAAAAGGTCTCTATAAACCGAGAGCTCTGGCCATTCAAATTAACCGTAAATCCTGTTACAAAAAAGATATATATCTGATACCCTGGGCATTGAGTTATCTCTAAAAACTATTTATGAAAGGGTATTTTATTCTTGTAGATGTTAAGCCTATTTGAAATACCACATTCTTTTTCCTACTCACAACTTTTTCTTGTAGATTTCACATTCAACACATTAATGACCTACAATTTCTTTTTACCGGTATGCATCTTTATGTGTTACCTGTTTAATGCTCTATTAATTGAGGGCAGAAAGAAATCATAATTTATGCTTGAGGTTTCAAAATAAAAAAGAAACAAAAAGATATAAAAACAGAAAAAAGCAAATTCTTTGTTCAAAAGTATGTTTTATGTAATCAAAATTTAATTGCAAATTTACTGTAAACTTTGATGAAATTTGTAATTGGCAAATTAGCTGTTTTAATGCTCTTGCAAAATTATAAGTTTACCATTCCAATGTCATAGTAGAATGTAGCACTGATTGTCACTGAAGTGTTAACATTTATAGCCCACAATAACCAGAAATGAGAAGATAAATCTTCTAGCACTTTTTTGCATACATGTGAATAACAATTTCATTTTATTTTACATTAAACTATCAAATGACAGGAACATAAAACACAAACAAGTAATGCATATTGTCAAGCAAATAGAAATGAGATTACAAGGTTGACAAGAGACAGAGCCAGCTAGCATAAGTTTCTGATCTACAAAAGGGTCACAGGCGGTCACCATCCATCCAACACCGCCCTCTTTTGACAGACTGAACTGATGCGACTGACCAGGTGTTACTTGTTGAGCTCCCAATCGTTCTCTAACCCTCCCGTCCGTCCGGTCCGACATCAATATTTTGACACAAGTACCCTATAGATCCTGGAGGGCTGGCGACATGGAATTAAAAAGTCCCGAGAGGGCTTCGCTAAATTGGTGGATTACCGAAGATGAAATTTATTTCTCTCAATATCTCTTTTATTATTTGGCGGTGGTGGAGTTGATTTCAAGGTATTCAATCCTTGGGTGGTACTGACTCAATTATAGGCTTGGATTGCGAGACATGTTAGAGGAGGGATTAGAAAGAGGAACTGTCCTCTTTGTTAAAAGGAAGAGGCTCTTGGGAATGATGCTCAGGTGTACCTGATGATGGTTTTTAAGGTATTCCAGAGGTCTACTTTTTATATATAAATGGATTCAAGATTCAGAGCTTAAATTCATAAATTGACAGCATTAAGCAGAGGTGGAAAATTTCATTTTTTTCCCTCCAAATTTAAGACCTTTAGGCTTTACAGAATAACTTCATCTCTAAAATTTGTATGCTGAACTTGTATGATTCACAACAAGAAATTGGGGAAGACCTGAATATGTCCAATAAGTAATTCAAGGCCTCTTAGAACTCTACAATTCATTCATTTGAATGTAATATGAAGATATATGAGGTAAAAAACACATGTAAATGACCTTTACTGACTTCAACAGTGCCAATTTGTAAACCCCCATGATTACTTAATATACAGCTGTTATAAAAACAATATTTTTTTAAATCACCAATTGATAAAAATTAATATAAAAATGAGGGAGTGATGATTCCCCCAAGTTATTTTTTATTTCTTTCAATCAATTTTCACTTTTCTATAAATATTAACCTAACTAATCATTTATATGTTACAGATGGGTCATATTCTACAAGTTTTTTTATTTATTACAATTTATAATGTAAAATTGGGGATACTATCTAATCTTCCAATTGACTGTACGTCTGTAAGTTGATTTTTATGTTACAAGGCCAGGCTATCAAATTCTTTCAATATTAAAGCGGGTCAGAAAAATAAAGACAGTGGGACTTCAAGGGGAATGGAAAATAAGGGACAGGATGTAGACAAGATAAAAAGCGACTGGTTATAGGTGAAATAGGCAGGAACGGCTGGAATCAAGGGAAGAAGCAAGCCCAGAGAAAATTGAGGAATACATATATAGAGAATAGGAGGGAGAGATGAGAAGGTAAGGATGGAGAGGGAGAGAGAAGAAGGGAGAGAGAGAGAGAAGGAGAGAGAGAGAGAAAAAAAGGGGAGAGAGAAAGAGAAAAAAAAAGGGGAGAGAGAAAGAGAGAGAGAGACTTATACCCTTTTCTAACTGCACTCTATCGGAGTCACACCGATGAAAATACCGATTTAATTTTCCTTATGTAAACAAAGGTGAAACCGCAGTTTTCCCCCTGTCGGTTTCTAACTGCCGGTGAAATTCACTCGCTGTGGCGAGCCCTTGCCGGAAGTGAAGAATTATTACGTAATTATTAAGCCCGCGCTCTATCTAGCTAGCATGCAACATGGTCAACCATAAGTCAACAAAATTTAACACAGCTGGTTACGATAAAGCGCGCGTATACTGCGACCTTTGACCATTTTAATCGCTGTTTTAAACGCCTTTTTCTCCCGAACGTTTTCTAACTGCACGTTTCATCGGTGTCACACCGATAGAATGAGAATTTCTCCTGCTCTTGAGCAGGAGAATTTAATCGCCTATTTCTCTTCTTTTCATCGGCTATCTAATCGCCTTTTTCTCCTCTGTTGCTTTCTAACTGGCACTTTCATCGGATGCGTCCGGATGCATCCAATGAAAATCGGTGCAGTTAGAAAAGGGTAAGAGAGAGAGAGCTCCCTGCCCAATCACTTGCCCTTTTCTCAATCAAAGAAAAAATTTAGGTCAGTAGATGGCGCTATGCAACATAGAATGTGGGATAATCTAGACCAGGGACCAGTTTCACAAAGCATTTTTTCAATGACAAAATTCAGTGACAAATCTGCTGATAACCAATCAGAAGCAAGGTCATTTTTCACTGATGACAAGTTTTGTGAAATGGGGCCCAGGGCAGATAAGTATATCAAAGAAATCTGGTTGTATAAGGTAAATAAAAAAAAATATCACACCTTGATTTATTACACAGTTAATCTATCCCAAAAAATAAAAAAAATAGATTGACTCAATTGAGTGCAATTTAAATATGTGAAAATTCACTCAATGAACAATGTTTCACTGATAAAACTATTACAAAACATAAGTTCACAGATAAGGTTCAAGTTTTATAATCATATGTACCGCTACACTAAATGATAAATAATGGGAACATGAACAATGAACATTGCGTTTAAAAGGATAACCAAGATTCTACCAGCTGGACTGACAATGACATCCCTGACCATTATGGAGCTTTCAGTTAGATTTGTAGAAATAAATTATTGTGATCCTAAATTTCAATAACAAGCTAGAATTTTCTTTGTATATAATTTTTAAAATTCTCTCTGTATTCATTCTGATAAAACACCAATGAATAGTAAAACTCAGAAATCAATTCACAGATTAAGATGAAGAACAACAGAATATATGAGATATCTGTAACAATAAAATACACAAATAACAAAGAAAACATGAAATCTCTTTAGCACTCCTCTTTTAAATAAACGTTTCTAAGGACAAAAGTTCTCTTAGAAAAAAAAAATGAAATCTCAGACTTCTATAACAGAAATGAAAGGTTATATGCATGCAATAAACTTGCATTTATTATAGCATCAAATGAAAACATACAAATCAATGAAGAATTTGTATTCTTTACAAAATGCTCAAGGTACTCAAGGTATGCTCACTGTACAATCTGTACATTATGCACACAATTTTGCAGCAAAGAGATATGCCACCTCCACCACCGACAAAAACAACATAAAATCTACATGTACCTCTGGAGTGTTTTTTTTTTAAGGAGGCGCGATAGCTCAGTTGGT
This sequence comes from Strongylocentrotus droebachiensis, assembly GCA_035222895.1. Lineage (NCBI taxonomy): Eukaryota > Metazoa > Echinodermata > Echinoidea > Camarodonta > Strongylocentrotidae > Strongylocentrotus > Strongylocentrotus droebachiensis. The sequence goes on along the minus strand of JAVYIG010002979.1, from coordinate 68,051 downwards.
AGAGCAGTGGTCTCGTAATCCGATGACTCTGGTTCGAAACCAAGGCGATGATGTGCTAGTGCCCTTTGGTAAGGTATTAATCCTCATTACCAGGTCCCTCAGAGAGGACCTAAAGCTGTCGGGCTTACTAACAAGCATTTTTGCTTTCTCAGCAGTCAGGTAAAATAACCACCACTAAAAAAAAAACACCACTAAACTCCTGCAAAAATTTAACTGATTTTTGCGGTGTAAATCAACCCTTTGGTACAATAATAATAATAATAATCTGTTTTTTTATATAGCGCTCAATACACCGATCCAACGATATGCCTAAGCGCTTTACAGATATATTATTACCCCGGTCATCGGATTCAGGCTTACCCGCACACAATGTGTGCACATTTTCCACTCCCTGGGTAGCATTCCAGCCAGTCGCCATTTTACAAGCGCACACTTGCTCGTCCAACCACATGAACGTTCGCATCCTACCGGGTACCCATTTAACACCTGGGTGGAGAGTAGCAAATGCAGATAAATATCTTGCCAAAGGATATTAGTGCCGTGGAGGGATTCGAACCCTCGACCTCGAAGCATCTACAGTCAAGCGCCTTAAACCACTCGACCACGACAATGTAGGTTTTTCATCACGTGACTTTCCTCGCTTCAGTGCAATCGCATGCAGAGTACTGATAAGTCGGGTATGCGCAATAATCACCATATGATTTTTCAAAATGTTGTTTGGGATGTGAATATGGGCCTATAGTGACCTTTGTTGCGTGCAGCTTCCCCTTTTCCCTTACAATGAACTTTTCATTTTTGTCTTTGTCTTGTCTTTTTGTTGATGCCCAATTGCCCAAAAATAAAGGAGTTGATTATTATGGCACTTTAATGTGTCTCCTGTTATCCTGTCCTGCATTGTCCTTCTACATACAAGTACAGATTAGGCCTGTCTTCATCAGTTTGAGTTTGCCAAATAACCTCCTATTTTCAGACTTGGGATATTATCACGAAGCTTCAAATTAAGTCTTCACCAGACCGACACGCTCATCACAAACTAGCTCAGACGGGCGCAAATTAGACTGCTATTTCCTAAATAGCGGAATATTTTGGAAACAAGACCAACGTTTCTCTGCCAAATATCCCGCTAAATGCAACTGCGGGCAGATGAAGACGCAAATTAATTGGCTAATTTGCGATTGGGAAATAGTTAAAATAGTGGGTAATTTGGCAAACTCGAGCTGATGAGGACAGGACTCTTGTGCAACAAAATGATAAGATAATTTTCATACACTTACCTTTTTACCCAAGGCTTCCCCTGCGATCACTCTGACCCTGGCACCCCCTTCAGATTCAAATGGAATGTCCTCTTTCTTTATGTCCTGATAAGTGGGCTCTACCATCTTATCTCCCGAGGTAAGATTTATCCAGAGCTGAAGGCCATAGCAGCTCTCCTCCCCCGATGGCATTTCAGTATGGACAAAACCCCTGCCTGCAGTCAACCACTGCAACACCACAGAAATGAGCGAAGAATAATGATACATATATTAATGATTTTCAATGTTTTATTTTCTTCACGTAAATTAAGCACAATTTTTAGTGTGAAAAGAGCAAACCCATACAAAAATTATAGAATGTTAAGCAAACAAATCGTCCTTCGTAACATGATAGATTACATACCATATGCCCAAGGACTTTCCTTTCAAATTCAAAATTCTGCTTTGGAAGATAAAATGGGGGGGGGGGGGGGGAAGCGCTCAATTCCGAAATATTGCTGACATAAGTGTTTGAAGGAGTGATCTGGCAAGGAGTTTTGATAGTGGTGGTTATTTCACCTGACAGCTAAGAAAGTAATAAATGCTTGTTAGTAAGCAACCAGAAGACAGATGGCTTAAGGTACTCTCCGAGGGACCTGGTAATGAGGATTAATGCCTTACCAAAGGGCACTATAGCGCATCGACTTGGTTTCGAACCCGGGTCACCGGATAATGAGACCACTGCTCTACCGACTGAGCTATCGCGTGCTTTGTAGGGTTGGGTTGTCATGCCTATCACAGCGGTCACCTCTTCATAAAGTCGCCATATAGTTTCTTTTAAAAGGCAAATACAGTCAATTATTTTGAAGAGATCACTATGGTTACTATTGCCCTGATTGGTCTAAGCATTCATGGTTCATTGTAAGCTTCAGTTTGATAAACAAGAAATTATTCTATAACATTTTCAGGGGTCTTGCTAATTATTTTTGAAGGAGGTAATTTGAATTTTATAGGAGGTACCATCACTGCGAGGGAGCGAAGCGACCGAGGGGGGGAGGGTGTGGGAGGGGGGTATCCCCCCTGCCACGGTAGGGACCTTTTGGGATTTTCCACTTGAAATCGTGCAATCTGGTGCATACCTAAGAAGAAAATTTGTAGTTATCTTTCCTACCTTGTATTACACATATATTGTAATAAACACACATATTGTTCATGTTTAATATTACATGAACAATCATAACTCATAAGAAAAGTTATTAAGTTGATAATTATTTATCACTTTGTACCATTACTTTGTAATTTTTAATTAAACTGAGATGATGTACCATACTCAATCTTTCTACATCATGATTTGTTGAATACATGTACAGTATTTAAATAATGGGCAGCAGAGGCTAGATTTTGATTTTTTTTTTTTTACTTGTGACTTTTATTTGGCTCCCCATATGAATTCTCATTTAATTATTTTTTTTTGACATGAAATTATTGAATACATTTAAGAATTTACTTCAGTTCCTGTTCATTTTATAATGTTATATCACTGTTTTTCCTGACAAAGTGAAGACACTGTATATTTGTTTATTCAACTTTTTTAAGGAAATAAGTTATGTGCGATCGGAAGTTAGTTTTGAATATTCGCGGAGCGCGAGCCTGCATATATCATGCGAGCTAGCTGCGGGGGTCCGCCGGGGACGGCCGTGGCCGGCCTAAACTCAGCCGAGTTCAAAACTCTGTTGCCGATTTGCGCATCTCAGAATCTAAAGTACGTTGTCTCTAGACATTGCACGCACGTGTATAGGCCCCGGTTTCCGTGATCTTCAAATATCAAATCGGCAACGGATAGTTTGGTTACAGCGAGCTAGCTTCAGTTTTGTTATGATCAGTGTGCATCGTCTTCTCGCGTGCACATCGGGATCGCAATGGGGTATAGGGACGGGCGGGCTTGGCCGCCGCGCTGTGGGGGGAGAACTGCGATGTAACGTTAGATAGATAGGTCTAGGTAAGTACGGACGACGTCGCGTTCGTGATCGTAAGGGATTTCGTCGACTGCGGCCGTGTATGTGCGGCACTAATTATATCTTGGACGAAATTAAGGAAATTTTGGATTAGCATTGATTTAGATCTACTTTCTGTGATTTTTGCAAGGTTTATTATAGGAATTATAGCCGGTAAGAAACGAGTGAATAGGCGGCAAGTTTTACCGGTTACCGGCTTTAAACGACAGCCCTGCATTTTAATATAAAACGAACATTACCTGCACATCACCACCTTGTAAAGATCCTTTGTTACCCTGAAAGTCCTCATAATCTAGACAGCCCTTTAGGATATATGTCACCTGAAATATGATGAAACAGAAAGAAGGATATGAAAAACTAATTTGCATACTTTTCTGAATTCATAATTATCATAATTATGTGCATCATTTCCAGAAAGTGACAGCCCTTTAGGATATATATGTCACCTGAAATAAGATGAAACAAAAAGAAGGATATGAAAACTAGTGTGCATACTGTTCTGAATTCATAATGATCACAATTATGTGTACCATTTCCAGAAAGTGTCCTCATTGTCTTTCCCCTTCCTTTCCTCTCCTCCTCCTCCTTTCTACTCTTCCTCCTCTTCTCTTCTACTCCCTCTCTTTCATCTTTCACAGCAGAAGAGACCTACATGTATATGGAAAACCATAATTTTTTAAAACTATCATTTACACTACTGGAACCCCCCCCCCCCCCCCCCCTCCCTCCTCACCAAACAAATATTCTGTAGGTGTTTGCTTACATGGGTGAGTAGTACACATGTGCAGCTTATTGCTGCTGTGCTTGCAGTAGCCACGTAAGCAAAAACCGGAGGATATCACCAAATGTTAAGAGAGTGTGCAATAAACTGCAAAAACCGGCAGAGTTTGGGTTAGAGTTTAATTTTTTTTGTATTACTCCAAGCTATTTTGATTCAGGTATTTTGTCTTGATGATCAGTAGTTGCCTAACAACTTCTGATGAAACATCAAGATGTGACAAAAAGCCAGACGATTTGCATGCAGTGTAAATGTCCCTAAAATTATTCTTACCGTCTCATATCCTCTATGCGGGTGGTCTGGGAAGCCAGCTGGTTTCAATACATCAAACTCATCCAGACGCAGGAATGGGTCCAAGTAATCAAACTATGGATGGGGATGTTGTGGAAAAAGAAGAATGATAACAATGACAACAGCATCAACAATAATAAAACAAAACATAGCAGACCATTGAATTAGGCAACAACAAACCTATGAGATGTAGACTTTAAAAGGGGGAAGTGTTCTTTTACTATTTTACGGCTTTAAAAAAACACCCCCAAAACCCCACTTTGTCCTGAATTCCTTCAAACAAACCAAAAGGATATTTACTAATTGAATATTTATAGATTTCAAAATAGAGTCATTGTTTATATTTTGCTAAATTTGTTATTGTGTGTGTGCAGAATCCGAAACATCAAGTTATTCATTAATTTGCTTGCTAAATTTAAAGAGGCAAGTAAATTGTAGGATGCTAAGCTTCTACATAATATTAAATTTCATGGCATTACATCTAGCTTGCCCCAAATCCTTGATGAAATAATGTGATGTAGTTCAATATTCTGTGAATTTTGTAGATTAAAAATTTAATCCGAAAGTACACATTTATCAAATATACCTCTTCACATCCAATGGTCCTCTGCACCTTGGCTCCAAGGCCTTCTTCTTCTTCTACACTCTCAATAAGTTTCACAACACGTCTTGCAGAACTTGAGGAATCATTTTCATCTGCTTTCTTGTCTTCCTTTGGTTTCTTCGTCTTGGTAAGAGACTTGGCACGGCTTCCCGTCTGACCCATTCAGCTGATTTTGGCCAACGGAGTGTGGCTATAATATAAAGGAAGAAAACACATGGAGAGTGATGTTTACAAATGGATAAAACATCAGAGAAATGAACGTGAACAATTAAGAAATGGTATGCCATTTACAAGGGACACAGCGCGCACAGCCAACCTTATCATTTTTGCAAAGTGGCAACACGAAAAACAGCTTTTTTTGTGTATAGAGTAAAACCGCCAAACTTCGGACGTTGCCAAGCTTCGGACAAAAATCACTTCAACGGCTCGAACGCAAAACATGAGCCTAGCTCAGGCGGGTAACTTGCATGCATTTGATACTACTACTAACCTATATCGTTAGTACAAAAAGTTAGGGCAGGTTGCCGTCTGCAAAATTCACAAAAAACATCGAATTCAGAGACAGATTTCAGGTTACCTAGATTTTTACAGTTCCTTAATAGGGGAGTTAAGGTGTAGAGCCTCCAATATATCGATTACAAACAAATCCTTGGCATATTTCAGGTGGTTTCTGCCAAAATTATGGGAGCTTATGAGATACTTTTTCACTCTATCGCGAAAATTTTCTAATGGCGGCAGTTACCACGGACCTAGGGGTACTAGATAGATTCCCCTACCAGAAGATGGCGCTCTTCCAAGCTTCGGACAGGCAACATTGAGTGTCATTTTGACTACGAAAAAATAGCGCTTTCGTAAGATTTTAGCACCAAAATATTGTACGAGTGTTGTGAAAAACACCTTTCTGATAGTTCTATCTAACTTAAATCTACCCAAAACGAAAAAATAATACTTTTTTTCATGAAATCAACGCAGTCAAACTTACCCCCGTCGTACGATTTTGATCCGGTTTCCAAACCTCCGATGAATGCGCACTTTAGCGCGCGCGCTATACGTGCGCTATGCGCCGTACGTGCGCTATACGTGCGCTACACATGAACGTCCGAAGGTTGGCAAGTGCGTCCGAAGCTTGGCATGAAAACAGGTTCGGCGGGTAAGTAAATAATTATAGTTTTCCATTTCCTTTACTAATTTTCTTTTACATGATATACATAAACAGTATTTGTACAATAATAATATATTTGATCTTTCAATAATTAAAAAAAGAATTTAATGTTTTCCCCGTTTTGTCTTAAGTGTCCGAAGTTTGGCGGTCTTACTCTAGATCTAGTCTACCGTGTGTATTTGCGTTTCTGGCAGATCCAACTGTACAACGTGAACTCTCTTCAGTCTCGTGAGAGTTCAGCGTTTTCGTAATGTAAATCGCAGGTTAGCTCATTCTCATCAGGAACCCTTTGAAGGCAAGCAAAGGTAAAGCGCTGTCACTCAAGAATCGAATTTCACATTTTTGCTTAAAATTATTGACAGATTTCAAAATGCTTTGTATTGTAGACTTCTAGATCTAGATGTCTAGAAAGATTCAAAGAAGAGTCCACTACGAACTCTGAGTCTGAAGCCTAGTTTGCAAGGCTGTTGGTGATTAGGAACGCATTTTAGGTTTTGTTTACATCACTCGATCCTCACGCAGCTCAGGGGTGTGGGTGCCAATTTGATCGGCACCGATATTGCGATAAGGGCGAGGCCGTAGCTTCCGGGCCGATGATGCGTGATGTCTGATGAAAATTGCGCCGTCTGCACGGCAAATAAAATGCAATAATATTCTCTTTAAATAGGCTGGAATATCAAACTTACCCGATTTACAGTAGTCTATATGTTTCTAAAAATGTGTCTTGCCAATGTACATGTTCATCCGTCAGTTCGTTTCCCGTTTAACATGTAATTTTACGTTTATTTTTGAGCTGTCAGAAGAGATGTTTGGTGCCTTGGATTTATGGTGGCTCGCAGAGAAAAAGAGAAAGGAAATTCCTAAAACACTTCCCTGTCGAAAATATATACTAGTACTAGTAGTATATATCTCTATGTAGCCAAATAATCCCAAATATACAGAATTTATTGTCCGGAGGGCTCTGTAAATCTTCAAATTACATTCAGGGGCAGGACCTGTCTATGCTCAAAGCCTGTGCATTACAACATATCTCTGCTTCCCTCGATAGGCCTATTTTTGGGGTTTTGTTTTATTCCATTGAAATCAATATTTTGTACAAACATGAAAAATAAACAATCAAAAAGAAGGTAAACACATTTGTTTTCATTTCACAATAACATAAGTGTTATCTTCATTATAACATACGTTCTACTGGATAATGTGTCGAATGACAGATCTATAATACATTTATAATCAACTTAAAATTAAGTGAGCTTACTTGAATTATACAATGCACCGGACAATGCATATACTGAATTGCAGCTATAAAATGCACCTTTCCCCTTTTTTTTTTGTCCGAAAGAAGAAGTTGACTTGTGCAGTATTCAAGTTTCTCTCCCCTCTCAATTGGAATTAATGTCCTGGATCGACCTTGATTAGGTCTTACAATGCTTGTTGATGCTATAGCTATATAGACCTCGAAAAAACAGGCCTGTGCAAAGCCAAAGTAAAAAAAAGAAACCGGGGAAAGTCTCTACCGTCACAGCCCAAAACTGCCTGAGCCCATCATATGTTATCCACCCATTTTGTTGTTGTAATCAGGATTTTTTCAAGGGGGGGGGGGGGGGGGGGTTTAAAATCGGGTTCAAAATATTTTGCTCCCGAAAATTTGAAAATCGCGCCGGCCGAAAAGTCGGTGGGGGGGGGGGGGGGGGGGGGGGTAAGCGGACATTTTTTTTTTTTTTTTTGGTCTCGAAATTTGAAAATTTGACATTTTTCATCGTTTGGGGGGGGGGGGGGTAAGGTCACCTTTTTAGGTTAGCCGTGGGGTTAACCAAAGGGGGGGTTTTGGTTTTTATTAGGGGGTTTAACCCCCAAACCCCCCCCCCCTGCATACGCCTCTGGTTGTAATTATAGGTCTAAAGCAATATTAGGCCAAATAAAAAAAAAACATGTTTAGCGTCCTGTTTTTTTGAAAAATAGGAAGGAGGGGGCCCTTTTTATTTTTTATTTCAAAATTGCCGCTCAAAATGGCCGCTCGGTACATTTTCCCTGACAGTCGGGGCTATTTTTTTTCAAGATGGCCGCCGACAATTTTTTTTTTTTTTAAATCAGAAATAGAGCCATTTTAGCAGTGTTTTTCATGTTTTTTTCTTTCAAAAAAAAAAAAAATCAAAAAAAAAATCAAAAAAAAATTCAAAAAAAATCAAAAATAACAAATAAAAAAAAAATAGGAGGCGGCCCCCAAAAAGGAAGCGGGCGGGGACGCTAAACATGTATATTTTTTTTAATGGCCTTACAACGGCGAAAAAAACCCAAACAAGCAATACTCAAAAAATGAAAAAACAACAACAGACAACACAACAGGACTTTGAAAGGAATGAAAAGAAAAGAGAAAACATAAGCAAAAAAAAAGAGGAAAAAAAAAGAGAAGAGAAAACACACACAAATCCAACTCCCCGAAAAAAACACCAACAACAAAATAATAACAACAAACTAAAAAAACAATTAAAAAAAAACACAAACGAAAACAAAATCAAACAAACAAAGGAAACAAAACATGTTGTTTTTCTTCAAATTAACACTTATCTTTTTTTGTTCTGTTTTATGTTGTTGCTTTTTACCTGCAAAATTATATTCGCAATTATGTAAACAGGAAGGAGAAAGCTATTATTAATGACAGTGTTACAAAAAGTTGAATAAAAATCACCCCAAACTAACACTGACCACGCCCCCTCCCCCGCCCCTCACTCCAAAATGATATTTCTTTGTTTTTGTGTTTATTTGTTCTTAAATTAAACTTTACTGAATAAT
>JAVYIG010002979.1:0-58976 GCA_035222895.1 Strongylocentrotus droebachiensis | reverse complement strand
TACAATTTTTTTAGATATTGACAGAATGTATCATAATACCCTGAAGTAGTAATATCCGGAGATTCCGTTGGTAATGATGAATCTGAGGACTAATGGAGAGTCATGTGTCGTGCCATCTGTGCTTTCTAGAGTGGCTGTTGCTTAGGGAGCTTGGTGACGTTGGATGTGTGTTGTGGAACCCTAATGGTCATATACAAAAAAGTGGTTGTGAAAATCAGCTATATGTTTTTAAATGTATCATCCATTTTTAACTTCCAGTACTATTAATAAGTATAGGACAATGTACGATGGACTTCACTGAGTACAAGAAATCCTTCTTATATTAGCCAGTCACATAGCAGGGAGATGCTGATTTAAAAAGCAAATATTCGACCCCACTATACACCTCCACCGTTCTCGCATATATCTCCGTAGAATCCATCTGGGACCATAGGACAGGCTTTTACAGGAGGACCTGAAGAAACCACCTATATAGTCGCATGTACCTCCATTCAGACACGTGTTATTATATTTTCAAACATGGGGTCATCTGAAAAGAACAAAATAATTCATTTCGAGCACGTGAATAAAACAAAAAAGACATGACAATGAAGGGATTTGGATCAAATCAATACTTGACAAAATTTACATAAATCTATAAAACAATATCAGGTTAGTCCACCCTTCATACTTTTCAACAAAAAATGTTATTTATTTTTTCATTCATTTAATGTATTCATGGTTTATTCCGATTGTTTAATGACAGCCGATGGATGAACTACACATATCTTACAAAATATGCAGTTAAGTGCATAATGAAGATACATTCAATTTACCTACATACACAATCAAAGATACGATAATATGAAATACGACAGATAATAACAAGTCAAATTGAAACTAGGCATGTAAACAGAAATTTAACAGTAAGAACACAAATCCATGGACAGAAATGTTGATGTAAGGTGTATATTTATATAAAAAAATATACACACAAAACTACGATAAATAATGATGCTCCGTACACGAAGGAACTTTTGCACTTGGGGCTTGATCAAGTAATGGCTTTATTAGACGTTGAAAAATACTGTTGTTTTGAAATTGTAAAACAATTTCTCGTGTTCAGAGCATCTTTATTTATTGTATTTGTATATATTGTCTCGAACTCCGAGCAAAAACCTGAATTTTTTTCAATATACACATTTATATATACATTCATTTGGTAAATTCATCGGATAGTAGGTCTTAAGTAGAGGAAAACATAATAAAGAAACAATGGTCATGGACATATGCTAGTAGGACATTTCCTTACTCACCATATTGGCAAGTCAGGCCGATGTGAGGAGGATTACAGGCGCATGTGAAGTTGAATGGAGTATCCTGTAAATCATTGGTACATATGCCTCTCCCTCGGCAGGGGCTTGATGTACATGGGTAAGCTGGAAAAAGATGAAATACAAATGAAGGGAGGAACTGTAACTAATTCAAATTCGATCAAGGTCAAATTCGATTAAAAAACATAACTGGCACGCATACATGTTTTACAGTGCAAGTAGAATTACAATTATGTACAAATTGAAACAATAAGAAAACATGTAAAACTGAATGTTAATGATACATAAATTAGATTACATTGATAAAATTGGATTTGTAAAGTAATAAAAGATTATTGTGAAAAGCATTATCATTGCATACAATTACTCTATTGTTTTCAATGTAAAATATCTCACGATCATAGTAAAGATGTCTAGGAAAAGGAAGGAGTGTGTTTTTTGGATTTGTTTGTTGTTGCTGATAAGTTGAAGATATTGTGATTATCTTTATCTATTCTAGTAGGGTTACAGCTTGGAATATTATGGACTTCTTAATTCTACACTATCGGGAAATTTTGTCTACAGAAATCTCACCAGACGTCCTTTTCTTTATTTATCTAGATAATTATAAGCCAAATCGACGACTGGTTTTCTTTGAAGAACCTTGCAAATTCGCATGGGCCAAAGAAGGTTACAGTTCTGTTGGAACACAATTTAAGTGTTTTGTCACTTAAAGATGATAAATAATTGAACAATACAATCAGAGAACTAAACAAGAGATGAAAAATGGTTTAAATAAGATATGTATTAAACGCCTAAGTGCTGTTAAATAAAATCATATGATTGACGTCTACTCTAAACTAACCCACTATGTCAATGACTATATTCACCAGTATATACTAACCATTTTCACAAATATCTCCGTAGAATCCATCTTGACATAAACAGGCTTTTACAGGAGGACCTGAAGAACCACCTATGTAGTCGCATGTACCTCCATTCAGACACGTGTTATTAGATATCAAACATGGGTCATCTGGAGAAAACAAAAATAATACAAACATTTAATCGTGCACGTGAAAAAAAAACATATGACAATGAAGGAATAACGACCATAACTATCGATATTTGACATCTATACATAAATATTTATCTCTTAAAAGTTTTGTACTCTTTTATACTATTCAACATGACTTATTATTCATTCGTGGTTTATTTCTATTTGTGAATGGCAGCCGGTGGATGGATTGCTAAACTTACGAAATATGCTTTTAAAATCATCAGGACACATTTAATATAATTACATGTAATAGAAGATACGATAATATCAAATAACACAAATAATGAGTCAACTAGATAACGAATATATATTTTAACAGAAAGCTAATAACATTAAGAACATAAATTAATGGACAGAAAATGTCATGTAAATCAGTCATCGGATACATATAAATAAATAAATAAGTATCGCCAATCTAAATTGATGGGAAAGTAGGTCAATAGTAGAGAAAGGGCCAGAAAAGGCAAAATGATGTCAGTGCAAGGAACAATGTTTAAGTAACAATTGACATGGGCAAATGTAAGTGGGACATTCCCAATATACTCACCATATTGGCAAGTCAGGCCGATGTGAGGAGGATTACAGGCGCATGTGAAGTTGAATGGAGTATCCTGTAGATCATTGGTACATATGCCTCTCCCTCGGCAGGGGCTTGGTGTACATGGGTAAGCTGGAAAAAGATGAAATACAAATGAAGGGAGGAACTGTAACTAATTCAAATTCGATTCAAATTCAATCAAGGTTTAATAAAAACGTGACTGTCAGTCACAGACTGAATTATACATGTTTTCACAGTGCAAGTAAAATTACAATATATTTACAAATTTCAACAATAAGGAAACATGTAAAACTGAATGTTAATGATACATATATTAGATTACATTGATAAAGTTGAATTTCAGTTGTGAAAAGCATTATCATTGCATACAAGTACTCCACTGTTTCCAATATTAACATATTGCACGATAGAAAAAAGGTCAAGGAGAAGGAAGGATTGCGTTTTGGGGAATGTGTTGCTGATAAGTTGGAGATATTGCTCATATCTTTATCTATTCTGGTAGTAGGGTTATACCTTGGAATATAATAGACTTCTCCCAGGCATCTACCCCACCGGACAAGCTTGTCTGGAGATTACTCATCAGTTAACAGCTACGAAACCACCGTTCGGCCATTGAGGAGTGAGGTACAATATATGTCGCCACCCACTTTTCATTCCCAAACCTGGAAGAAGGTCGACAACTGTATTATTTCATTTAGGAAAGTCTCCATTAACAATCCAGTTATTATCTTTTATAGGTCTTAAAGACAGAACGTTGCAAATTTCGATGGCCAAAATTACTTACCATTTTCGCAAGATTCTCCGTAATATCCCGATGAACACGTACATATTTGTACAGGAGGATTAGTCATACCATCTGTGTATGAACAGTTTGTGCTATTGTTCTGACAAAGATTTGAAGAACAGGGATTGACTGAAAAGAAATGAATAACAAATTTATTTTGGGTGTCAAAAGAAATGGTATGGTGGACATGCATTTTATAATTTGTTTGTAGCTCCATCAGTACGTGAATGGCTAGAAAGTGTTCAGCTATATAATTTAAGTAAAATGATTGGATTTGTATTATCTTTATTATTCGATGTTAACAGAGTTATTGGATTGAGAAGGGACATTCATGACACAGAGAGAAAAATTTAAAAATTGTTCAAAGCAAAAAATCCAGTATTTACCATATTGACAAGTCAGGCCGATGTAAGGAGGGTAACAGTCACATGTAAAATTGCTTAGAGCATCTTGCAGGTGGTGGGTACAGGAACCTCTTCCTTGGCATGGGTTCGATGTACATGGGTATGCTGTCAAATACAGAATCAATATTGGTCATAATTAGGCTTATTTTGAGCAATCATCTAACTTTACTTTCATACGGTAAAACGTGTCAAACTCATTACCCGTTTCTCTCATAACATCAAGAATGTTCACATTGAAGGAAGAAAACATGCTTATATAAAGCATTGCTCATCAATGTATTGCTTCTAATTTAACTCTCACCTCCTCTACCCCTTGGAATGCATGTACCTGCACTTGGATGTTGATGTACATGGGTATGATGAACGTGGTAATATAAGTTAGCCTAATGGGGGGGGGGGGGGGGGTTGGCCCATAATATCCCGATAGACGGGGGCACTCGAGACCCACGCCAGAGCGATATCGATCTCGTAAACTCTCAGAACTTGTCAGAAAGCCTACAATAACTACATTTATCTGTTTGGAGGGTGTTGGTTGTCCTCTTGGGCTGTTCCCAGGAAACATTATGCAGGCCTATTACTTGTTAACATTCACAAGTTAACGTTCTGTTGTTTTATGTTGATCTTATGTGTTGGTATTTGAATTGTTATATTCATATACATTTGTTTTCACAATCGTTTTACACTATTTGCATGTCAAAGGCTACAATATACATCAATAATACAAATACAGTGCTAGAAAGGGAAACATTGGAAAAATAACTGTAAACTAGACAGTTTACACATAGAAAGTATATGTTAATAACTACCAAGTGAAAATTATTCATGAGGAAACGAAAACTTATACTTACCATTTTCACACAATGCTCCAAAATATTCAAATGTACAGGTACATGTTGGTATAGGAGGAGTTAAACCACCATCTATATATGAACATGTACCTTCATTATGACAAGGAGTGGTTGAACAAGGATCCACTGAAAGGACAATCACAATAAGCAACGTTTAAACATTTAATTGGCATGTATGATACAATGCTTGTATAAAATGATTTGCAGACGTTGCCAAGCGAAAGAATTATAAGTCTTACAGGGCGTTGCAAGAAAGTTGCAATCAATTGCAAACCCCCCAAAATCAAGCGTAAGCCTTGCAATTAATTGCAAATTTGCAATTGATCGCAACCCCAACTTTCTTGCAATGCCCCATTAGTAAGAGAGAGAGAGGGGGAGAGGGAGAATAAAAGCTAGATCTAATTAATTTAGTTTTGATTGTTAAAATTGTAATCCTAACAACATCCAAGGAAACTTAGGAGACTATTGGGGCGTTGCAAGAAAGTTGAGTTGCAATCAATCGCAACTTTCTTGCAGCGCCCCATTAGTGGGGTAGGGCCTACAGTCTATCGCAACTACCTCTACAACGTCATTTAGCTTGATACGTTAATGGTGACATTAATCTAGAAGGATCCTGACGAAATTGTGTATGATAGTTTTAAAGTAGTGCAAAGAACGGGTGTGTAGTTTTCATCAGATATACATTACATTACGGACAGACAGCAACCGAAACGAATCAAGCTTTAAAATGATTTCATACAAAATACATTTTCCGCAAGCAATGGTTCTCAGTTCTCTTATTATATTTCAATATAAAAAACCTAAGAAAACTATATATTTGATAACATAAAACATTATAGTTGAGTTGCCAAAGTTAAATTTGCTATTATTTTACTTTATATTAATAACCAGATATAATGATTATGGGATGAATCATACCCAACAAGTATTCAAAACTATATATCTCAAATATGTATAGTATTTATCTTTTGTTTATATTTGTGTTATATGTTTGTTTTGTTTTTTGTTTTTAAATCTTTGCTTTACATTATGCTATGCATGACTTGGGAACTACACTTTTACAATGCCTAAGGGCCTTATTTATGTAGTTCCCCATTTTACTTTATATATTTGTTCATGAATTATTTTGTATCTTTTGTATCAGTGTATTTTTTTAACCGAGAATGATATAAATAAGAATTTAATTTAATTGAATTGAATGATACAAGTAATGTTTATCAACCTGCGTCCACTCAAAATATCTTTTCAATGGAGAAGAATGGATGACAATGAAAATACAATATTGGAGAAAATACCATAGAGATATATACTACTAACACTATTAAGTATATATCTCTATGGAAAATACAGATCAAATTCTTCAATACACACCATATTGACATGAGTGGCCGATGTAAGGTGAAACACAGTCGCAGGTGAAGTCATACTGGTCTCCTTGCAGGGTGTTGTTACAACTCCCTCTCCCATGGCATGGGTTTGAAGTGCATGGGTACGCTAAGGAATTTCACATTTAATATCAGAAAATCAAATGAGTATTTCATCATTTCAATTGTTAGTCTCTCGTTTGTTCCTTCATAAATATCATACAATGTTATCTTTTGACTGGAATCAAATAAATAAAAGAAATTAATGTATACATATATTGCTCTTAATATAAGATGCAATCAAAACTGAATCTATTAATTTTGGACATGCAACAACTAAATACACTGCTAAGACAACCGATTGAACGACGTAGTGTTGTCATGCCAAACTAATCAATCGTGCACCACACATTTATACTTCTTGTTAATCAAAAATAACTCTAACATATTTTTCTTTTTAATTCGAATTATCAACCTCTCCATTAACGAAAACATTGTCAAGTGTGAATTAAGTTATTTCTAATTATTTTCAACTCGTATTATTATATAATTAGCGTTTAATGAATGTCACAGATTTATTGCGATCAAATAACGCGGTATTATATACGATTCGGATGTTCAGTATACATGTACACTTCAAGGCATAACAGAAAGAATCACAATATTATACCAGATTGAATTAGTTCGGGAGAGACAATGCTTATCAAATTACCATTTTCACAGTAATCTCCATAGTAACCAGAAGAGCAATGACAAGCCGTAAAAGCTCCAGTTGAGTTACTGTCACATGTACCGCCATTGGAGCAAGTCATATCTGTACATCCAACTTTACAACAAAATGAGACAGAAACAAAAACACATTTTCACAATATTGGATATTACTGTTCTCCACATAAAGTGCATGTTTTTATGTTCTTTTTTCCTTCAAACAACTACTCTATATTAATTATTTAACAAAAGATCAATAGTATGATCATTTTTTGACTGTTCATTACTTGTATTGTTTGAACAGATGTTCGAAAGATGAAAGAAAATAAATGTTCATTTGAATTGAATTAAAAAGTCAACAGAGAAGGTAAAGGTTCCCAAGAGGATTCTATGATTTACCATGGAAAAGAAACCTTACCTGGCAGAAATATCTCATGTGAATTCTTAATATTCTTTTTTTGTTATTATGGAGAATAACTCGGATAAGTTATTGTTATAACAATCTCGGACTTGTATACTGAAGGTATATGTTAGGGGGTCAAGGGCAAGTTGTGCCCCCCCCCCCATAAATACGCCATTGGCCCACTTGTCAAGTCACATGATTGCGCTTGATAAAATGAAAATAATAATAATAATAGTGATAATAATGATAACCATATTCAACTCTGTTTAGTGCTTAATATTACGATTCAAATTACTTTACATTGTAATTATCATTACCCCTGTCATTAGATTCAATTGCAATCTACACATGATAGTGCACACACTCCGTTCCCTGGGGAGTATTCCGGCAAGGCGCCATTTTACAAGGACAAACATGCAAATGTAATAACTTTAAAGTACGCATCCTACCAGGTGCTCATTTTAACAGCTAGAGGGACAGTGACGAATGTGGATAAATTTCTTGACAATTGACATTAGTGCCGCGGCGGAAATGAACTGCAAACTATGTGATCCACAGTCCGGTGATGTATCCACTAGATCACGACGTCTTTGCAAATTGCTCGAGTCTCAGTCGCAGCACTACTTTAATTCCCAATACAAATATGTTCAAAACTCTCAAACCAGGTAGTGTAAATGTACAGGAAGAAATTCTATGAACGCGCCATGAGTAACCTTATAAGAACCAATAATGAATTTGTCGCCACCGTGAGAAACAGTGATGGAATATATGTGCTTATAAACGTAGCTAACACTATCATTCATTTGTCTGCATTCAACCACACTTTTCAAAATTAGGGAGGACCCCCCCCCCCCCCCCATCCCCTTAATACGTACCTTCATTGCAACGAGGACCTGACCAGCCTTCTGTACAGCTACAAGAGAAAGTGGGTTGGGTGCCGGTAAAAGTATTATCACATGTTGCTCCGTTGTAGCACGGGACCAATTTTACGCATGGGTCCTCTGTACAGGCGGAAAAACAAGAAAATATAACAAAGCTGAAGGGCACAACGACCCCGATGACGATCACAGCAGAAAAAAAGGCGGGTCTACTTGGAATATTACCCATGTGACAGTATTAAAATGCGATACGAAAGACTTCTCATTCTCCAGCTAAAGTACTATCAACAACATTTTTGGCGAAATGCAAAATTTTACCTGATAATTTTACCCCAAAATTAGAATATGTCGTACTTTGGAATTACCTCACTGCACGTGTATATATAATTGACAAGTTCATGGAATATACCTGGGGGCACACTAAAAGTCAGAAGATAGGGGAGTTCATGAAGAGCCAAGCGGTCTTGAGGATTGATGTCAAGCTATGTTTGGGTTGGTCCCACCCAAACATATCGGCTGGTTGCACCAAATTTCAAGATTGGAAAATTACGCCTATGTTTATGTAGGAAATAGTCCCTTTGGCTTCTGAATTAAAAGTTAAACAGAGACATGATGTTCCTTACCAAATTCACACACGCTGCCAACATATCCACTAGGACAGTCACATATGTATAACTGATCTATCGTTGGGATACACGTTGCACTATTCAAGCAAGGTTGAGTTGGTTTCTCACAGGGATGAAGTACTGAAAAGAAGTTAGACAATATCCGTTTTTTACCACCAGTAATTTAGTTGCGAACATGTAAATATTCAGTTTTTTGTACATTTATTGTGCATTTATTTCCATCTTCATAGATCAATCCAATATTATACATGTTTATGCAATCATACATGTTAACAGGATCAAAGACATCAACTTTACCAGTCGAAAATGAGAAAAGGGGAACTAAAATATTAAGGCCAAAAGGTAAAATAAGTTCCCTAAAAGTGTAAAGTTATAAGTTTTTTTTTTCTACTTATTCTGTTACTGAAAGACATGTAAACAAATTAAAAACAAACAATGAATAAAAAACAAAAAAATAAGCCAGAGGAGCAGCATAGGGTAAAATATGGTTATGTTTTATGTCAGCATTTGGACAAATAATACATTTTCAGATATTTTAAAAATAATCTTTGGTTATTGCAAAGGGGAATATATTTTGGTAATGAATTCTAAATCACCGGGAGATTACACCGAGGAGATTTTTCTTCATACATAAACATAATTTTCCAACGATGAAAACTGGTTCGATTTCTTGTGTTATAATTATGAATACTAAGATTCGTAGAGAACATGTTCGAAATTGTATATGGAATTGTATATGGAAGAACATTATTTTCAAACAAATCTAAAAAACAAAATCAGGTATGTTAACTACCCCGTGAGATATCCATCGTCATTTTAAAGTTTATTACCATGCATTTTTGAAATCGGATTCTAGTTATACCGTGACGTAGATTAAGCCCCACCTAATTTATAGCAGACTTAACATTCCCAAGACAACTTTGTTTTTATGAACTATGTTAATGGAGAGACTACGGTTGTTGTGAGTAGACAAACAAGGGTATGTAGCTGACTTTAAAAGCTAGATGATATAACCAGTAAGGTTTATCTGAAGTGCAGTTTACCAAGACTGGATTTTAAGAGAAACCAGACTACAGAATAAACATCTAGGCAAAGAAATGTCTTGAAATCCTTGTTTCAAAAGTTGCCATTAATAGTAAAGAGCTTACAGTTCTCGCAGCGATCACCGGTGTATTCAGAGGAACATGTGCAGGCTGCTACGGGAGGATTCGTCCAACCACCAGAGTAGGAGCAAGTGCCTCCATTTTGACAAGGGTTCTGCGTTTGGAAGCAAGGATCATCTGCAAAAAGGAAAGGTAAAAACATGCAGATCGAAACGTTTTTCAGAGGGGAGGGGTGGGTCCTGTTTGGACAATTTTTGTATAATTTATATAAAGCCTATTTGTGCTTCTTTTTCATTTGAAATGAATTGTGGACTAAAAGATAAAAAATATATTAATTCATGGTGTCTCAATTAAAAATGGTTATGAAAATATCTCATTTTCATTTTTGTTCAGATTAATATTGAATTACTTTCCCTTCATTGTGACGTCACGACAAAGTTTGTTTGATACAAAAATAGGTTGTATTTTAGGTTGCTAGTATACTGACCGTATTCACATGAACGACCGATGTATGAAGTAAAGCAAGAACAAGTGTAGTCAAAAGGAAAAGTTCCCAGATTGTTTGTACAAGTTCCTCTTCCGAAGCAATTCTGTAGCGTACAAGGATAAGCTGTTATGGCAATAGATAGAAACGTTGGAAATGGTTACACAATTAGAAACTGATTCTCATGATATAATGTAATTTGTTGAACAATTTGATGCTTTTATAATGTAATTACTATAGGGGAGTACAGGTATGGACTCTGTAGGTACGGAGATTACATGTAAATGATAATGTTGTCAAGTTGTGGAGCGCCCAAGTTGGCAGAAACCGGCGCTACAGAAAAAAATTATGATTATTATTATTATTATTATTTTATTGATTAGTTCTTTATACTACAAATCCCTATCACGGCTAGTGATATATTGACTCTAATGCAGTAACTCATTTCAATTTACTTAACGCCTACATTCCTCGATTCTGATTTTTTAAATAAATATATAAAATGCCTCTATGATCCACAGAGAACAATAATCTACACATTTTGTTGTACTCATATAACCCAAGAAACTACACTGTAAGAGCTCAAAGAAGTAATTTGATAATGAAATTAAAAGATTTTAGTCAATAATCTTAACATATTTTTTGTAAGAAAAGTCAGGCTTTTCTGTTGTTAACTCACTATTGTCACATGTATAGCCATAGTACTCAGGGGTACAGAGACAAGACGCAAATAATCCAGTAAGTTGGTCAGATTGACAGGTACCTCCGTTGTAACACACGGAACCAAGGCATCCAATCGCTGAAAGGGTTAACAGGTATACCAGTATAGTTACAGAGCGTTTAAAAAAAAAAGGGGGGGGGGGACATGGACCCTTTGGCACACAAACCTTGCACTAAGCAAGTTATCCAATAAAGTCTATCTCTAGTATCTTTCCCAGAACTTTGAAAAATCCTCCATAATTGCAATTTTTTTTAATATTCGAATATCATTTATATGTTATTGATTAAAATTATCATTACTCATGTCAACACTTTACGGTTTCGTGAGCATTGGTAACACTTTAAAAGTTCCTAATGAATTGATTTGTTTAGAAATATGCACGGTTTCAAAGTGATTGAACGTGCTCAACTAATCATGAGTTGTTTGCATTACTCAGTGTCATCCAACTTAACAAGCCTCACCTGTATTAAGAACACAAATGATTATTGCAAAGTTTTAACTCCGAACAGTAACGAAGAAATGCTTTACTATATTGATATGTTCTGTATAATTTTGAATGGCGTATTCTACGAATGTTCAAGAATATCATGAATTTCCTTGTAATTCTCTATACAGATAATACAATATTTGTTATAATATATACATATTAATTACATGATGGATCTCATGAAAGGTATGAAATTAATATTCGGCATAATTTGGAGGCAGATAATTTCAATATTAAAGTTCGAAATTATATCACGGAAAAAAAACATAATCAGGAAATTGTAACTGACCGGTTTGACATTCATTTCCAGTGAATCCCCCTGGACATGAACAGGAGTATAGCTGAGATGAATCATCAGCGTTACATGTTCCTCCGTTTTCGCATGGGTTAGAACTCGAGCAGGGATGAACTACAACATCACGGGAGAAAAAAAAAGTAACGTACTTATTCTTTTCTAATCAATCAATATTGAGTAATATAATCGTGTTTTAGTGGATGCCTCTGTAGGTCACATTGTTCGTGGTTTTAGTCCCAACGCGGAACTAATGACTTTTGACATTTGCCACTCTCCACCAAGGTGTTAAGGAGTACCGGTGGGAAGGAATTCCTGAAATGTTGTGTGCCGGAAAATCGGAAGCCTAGCGGAGCTGGGGTAATATTGGAGCGCATTGAGCACCTTGCATGGTGGATTCGGGCGCTACAAGAATATCCATTATTATCTTTATTATTATTATTATTACTAATATACCACTAGCATATACGATTCGTAATGCGCAGAATCCACTTTACATTAATATTCGGCATAATTTGGAGCCAGATGATTATGATATTAGACTCCGAATTCATATCAGGGGGAAAACATATTCTACAGATTTGAACTGACCATTTTGACAATCATTTCCAGTGAACCCCTCTGGACATATACAGGTGTATCGCTGAGATGAATCAGCGTTACATGTTCCTCCGTTTTCACATGGGTTAGAACTCAAGCAGGGATGAACTGCAACATCACGGGAGATAAAAAATAACATACAAATAATTCTTTGCTAACTAACTAATATTAGAGGTATAGAGGTACATGGTCTAATGGGCACGTCTGTGGATCACATGGTTCGTGGTGCGATCCCCACCACGGCACCAATGTCTTTCGGCAAGACATTAATCTACACTTTCCACTTTCCACACAGGTCTGTGGTCTGCACAACCTATCATAGCAGTCGAAAGAAATCGAGTATCCAATTGTTTACAGGAGCCTTGCGGTCCGCGTGTTGAGCCTATGGCAATGACAAAATTTAAACCCCAACGGGTTAAGGCACTTTCTACAAACAACGCAATTCCCCATACCAAGAGATAGAGAGAGAGAGAGAGAGGGAGAAAGAGAGAGAGTGAGAGATGGGAGGGGTTTCTTTTATTTCTTAATTGAGATAAAGTACATGGAAACTAAGATGAAAAGTAAAACAATTTCATGACAATTTTTGTTTTTCTTTCAGGATACACATTTACCATTTTCACATAATGGACCGGTGATGAGTGGTGAACTGCTTGTACATCGTGCTGCATAGGCATCTGTAACGCTACATGAGCACCCATTTAGACAGGGATTCGGTACACATGGATCATCTGCAAACAAAAAATGCAATGGGTAGTGATTTCATTCTGGCATAACTTCCCAAATTGTTTAACATGAGTGGAAACAAATGAAAGAAATCGGCAGTACTTTACGAATGGAGAAACCATGAACTAAATTACTTCTCTTCACTTCACTCTTCAATTCTGGACTTTTAAGAAGAACAGAGCCACGTTAATAATGGCTCTGATCAGAGAATTCCGGGCCGTTTTTAATTCTTGATTTGTATTATATTTGTAAATTGTATTTATGTATGTATTTGAATTTGTATACGGAGATTAAAAAAATTAAAGATTAAACATTCTTTCGCAGTCATGGCAGTAGATTGATTAACTTTCGCAATAGATAAATTATAATCTTTTGTAAAGTGCATAAAGACACTCCTGTGTTTTGTGCTAAAAACATCATTTATAATCGTAATTATTGCTCAATAGAATCGTTTTGAATTCATTAGAATTGAGTTGTAAACAGACCAAAATCTGAGGTCTTAAAAATTGCTCTGGGGTTTACTTTGATTAAATATTTACAAGTGATTGCAAGTTGGTAAAAGATAAGATTGATTCAAAGGTAATGATTTGTTCTTGAATAATTGAATAGAGGAAGGTGACCATGACATTATGTTTGTTTAAATGTGACTTCACAAATTAGAAAGAAGAAAAAAAAACAGGTCAGTGAAGTTTAAAAAGAAATAAAGAAAAAAGGGATAAAAGGTTATTCTTTTTAAAGATGCGAATAATTAAACAAACCTGGCAACTCTATCATTTCCAACTCGGGATAGTTCACATTTGACCTAATCAATTATCACGAATATAGCGCTTGTTTACTTTAAACGAAATACACCGTATATTGCAAAGATATTCAACAAATTATAAGAAAATACATATAAAGATAATATGGTGCTCGCATGTATTTAATCGTCAAGACAAACAAAACAACAACAAAACTCCCTCCCGAAAAAAGACGATGATGATCAAATTAATAACTTTGAAATGTTTACATGGGTTTTTCTCAAATGTCCACTGAGTCCGACTGGTTTAACTATTGTTTTCCACTCATATGAAAAATCACTCAATTGTTACGATACTCGTTCATTCCTTACTGTGCCCAAATGTACTCACCGATAGCACAAGATAGTCCTAGGCTGCCCAGATAACAGTCGCATATGATGTCATTGTTGTCAACACGGCAAGCTCCTTTCCCACTACATGAACCGGGTAAGCACGCCGCCATGGCTGAAAAATATACAATTATAGGTCAAAAACAGTAAATTCCTTTATTCAGAATAGGATTAAAGTAGGAACCACCCGGTTCGGAAAGACAATGGATTAAATGGCAGATTCTTACAGCATTATCTAAATAAACGACGCATGGAATTTGATTAACTGCTTTGCTAGTGTGATTGCAGATCCGACCCCCCCCCCCGAAAACAAAATGAAAATGAAAACTAAAAAACATTCATCTTTTAAAAACTTGATGTATTATTGTTTACATGCATGACTAAGAACAGTTTTGTAGTTTTTGTTTGGCCGCCCCCTGGCCTTTAAATTTTTTTGGGGATATATTTTTAATAATAAAAAATAAATAAAATTGTTTTATATTGTTTTTTTTTAAAGTTAATACTCACACTACTCACACTACCCCCCCCCCCCACACTGAGCGAAAATAACGGTCTCCGCGATTTTCAAATTTCCGTGGGCAAAAACGAAAACAAAATATACTCCTACCCCCCGCCCCCCCCCCCGCCCCCTATCGGCAAATCCTGGATCCGCCACTGTGTAGAACATCAATGTCAATCTTTTGCAAACGATTGCAAATACTACTCTCATATCTTCTACTGCTTTTATTTTTTTTTTCGTATGAGAATAACTAAACTGTGTGTCTACGTTTTCACACTGTTTTGTTGTTTTTCGAGGCAAGCATCCCAGGGTTTGATGGTTTACTTGCTTTTGTCTTGAATAAGTAATCATATAAAAATCAAAGCAAGCAAGTAAACAAGCAAGCAACAAGTAAACAAACATAACGAGGAGAAATGATAAGAATTAAAGCTGGGCATACCAATAGTGCAGAAGTCGCCTGTCCAGGATGGATTACACGTACATGAGGCAGTAGCTGCTGATTCATGAACACTGAATGTGCATTGTCCCAGATTGTGGCATGGATTTATTGGCAAACAAGGGTCGTCTGTATACGTAAGAATTAACGATGATAATAAAGGCTAAAACCATATTACGCATATATATATCCTAAGCGTCTACAAAGGTACTTTGCATTTTGGCCTTAGCCCAGCTGCCCTAAATAAGGACGCTACAGCATCCAAGTAATGAATAACTACCAGGCTCCCATTTACTATACCTGGATGGAGAGTGGCAAATGTAGATTAATCGCCGAAAATATTACAGGGCTTGTTGATTATTCAAGTTCTCGAAAGCGGAAGTGCTTAAGGGGCTAAATTTTTTAGTGCGTATAATCCAACCACAGGGGCATCCAAATATATCAAAACTCAATTTTCGAAATTTTCCCAAAACTTTGCATTACCTTTAAAATAGAATATTGAGCTTCATTTCATTTCTTTAAATACACCCACAATGTCCGCCTTCAACTAGTGACATAATATCCATATTAACCAAATATTGCTTATCATTTTAAGGCTAAATAGAAAAAGTAACTACAAAATGAGATGACCATACCTATATTACAGAATGTTCCAACCCAGTTTGTGTAACAGAGACATACAGAATTCCCGCCAGTCACACTGCAGTCGCCGTTCCCGTTACACAGGTCATCGGGGCACAGTGAAGCTTTAGATAACATTTAAAAGAATTAGTTACAGATCAGGGACCGGTTGCATGAAACTTACCATTGATGGTAACTTTGCCACCAATGGCAACTTCCATGGTAACAGGGCTCAACAGCCAATCAAAATCAAGGTTTCAATGGTAGTTACCATTGATGGCAAAGTTATAATCAATGGTAAGTATTGTGCAACGGGGCCCAGTACAATGTAAGTTAATAGTATTGTACATCAAATCGAAAGCTTTTACGACACAGCTAAACATTCAAATGGGGGTACTCCAGGTTCATTGGAGTATCCATAAGTCGGCCCCAGGAGGAGCAAAACATTTTTTCCCAGTGTGATCTATACATTGTAGTAAGGAAACCACTTTTTAAGGGCCTCGGTTTTTGTTCGGGGGAGGTGCGAAATCGTTTACTCGTTAGTTATTATCTATATAGTTTTTATAAAAGGTGACTGCATTACAAGAAATCTTGATGCTAAGTCCGTCAAAAGAGTAGAATCCCCACCCCCGCCCGTTGCCCCCTCCTTCAAAATAGTAGTCACGTGTACATGTGAGAATACAATAATATGTTTACATACGCCACTGAAAGGGAAGAAACAAAAATGAATATCAATATCAAATTTTTAGATACAGGGTTTCCAGCGTTTAAATCAAACGAAACGAAAACGAAATTCTCTGTTTACCCCTGATAGAGTTTTCAACATTTCAGGATCAGCACATTTCACATTTTGCTAACCATAGGTAATAATTCTGTAGATACGCTGGTTGCACCAGAGAAAAAACTCTAGCAAAACTCCAACAAATGAAATTCCCTGATTTTTCCCCTGATTTGAATGGTTTTCTGTAAATTCATTGACTTCTCCCTGACTAGTAAAACGAAATAGAACTCATTTCCCAAGTTTTTTCCAGATTTATTTCCATGACAGTAATCTACCTGACTATATCGTATCCACATGACTGTATAAACAGACAGTTTTCTGCATTTAGTATGCATTTATCATACATGCATAGTTTGAACAGCTCTTTTTCAATCCTTTTTGATAATAATCCTAACAGTATTTGATCTACATGTATCATACATGCATAGTTTGAACAGCTCTTTTTCAATCCTTTTTGATAATAATCCTAACAGTATTTGATCTACACGTTAGTTTTAGTTACACATTCATTTATAAATTATGTTGACCTTATCTTTATATTTTGTTTTATGTATGCACCAGCCAATATGGAGAGTCTCTAGACAGAATTTTTAAATTCTTTTAGGTGATCCTCAGGCATTGGCTGGTGCTAAATATCATTATGTTTATGTTATCATTTGTCAACCTTGTGATGTTTTGTATGTTATCATCTTGCCTGGAAATAAAATAAATAAAAATAAAAATGAATAAGAACTCCCAGATACCTGGACAAATCAGACTTACTCTCACACGTTGTACCCGTGTACACATCAGGGCAGTTACAATATGATCCTAGTCCAATTGGGACGCAAGAACCACCGTTCAAGCAAGCACCACCAGAAAGACAAACATGAACTAAATGAAGAGAAAATGGACAAAATTAAAGCTCGTATAACTTGTTTCATTACAACTAAAACGTTAATGATATACTGCACAGTGATTTGATATGGTTCAATGCATTGATTATTCAAGTTCTTGACATTTTTGCTGAAAGATCTCTACCTGTTACGTGATATCTACCATACTTCGTCTGGTCGAACAAGGGCCTGTTTGGTAATTAAATTATAACAATTCATATTGAATTTACATATGAGGAATATTTTTTTATAGGAGAGGAAGACAACACAAAGAAGGAGACGACAAAGAAAAATAACAGAGAAAGGAGAACAACAATAAAACAGAGGAGAAAAGGAAAAAGAATAAGAAGATGATGATAGTTATGATGATGATGATGATGATAAAGAAGAAGGAAACATACCATTTTCACAAAATGGACCGGTGATGAGGAGAGAGTCACTGTTACACTGGGTTGTATAGGTAACAGTGACACTACACGTACAGCCATTCTGGCAGGGGTTCGGCCGACATGGATTATCTGAAATCGAAAAGAAACAAGACAAATCTTCCATATCGGAATCGAATCTACTCAATTTTAAAGAGACGTATCCAAACTTTATTTCAATTACGTGCGATAAATTGAAAATTTGAACACGATCGCAACAACTTTCAGATAATCTATCTAGTGGCGATTGTAATGCCATATAGTACATCCCATGGAAAGCATGGTGAGATTACCACTGTTAGTCAATTCATTTGTTTTGCTGCACAAATCAACGGGTGGTGGACATGGGTATTGAAATTGACTTTACAGAGAGATTTATTTGAAAGTCTCTGCGGTTGTGTTTCTATAAGTCATCAAGATTATTAGATTTTGAGCGTTGTTCATATATATAACAGTTGTCAGTAACGAAGACCCTAACAAAACGATTAAGTGTAAAATAAAATGATCTATCATACTCATACATACTGCCAACTTCAATGTCGAGACATGGCCGGTAATGAAACAATAACTACCAAATACAATAGAATCAGGTGAGCACATCCGGTACCCGTCTTATAAAGAGTTGCAACTATTTACATAAGAGACCGAGGACTGCAAATTTGCGGCGGTTGATTAGAGGTCGTCTTATAAACAAGGGTTCTACATAATCGAATTTCGTGACTTAAATATAGAACCTATCGGCTAAAATAGTTTCAATCCTGAGAAATCATGGCAATTTTTTTTTAAAAGTAAACCTACCAATATTACAGAATGTTCCGACCCAGTTTGACGAGCAGATGCATGTCGGTTCGCCGACCACTACACCACAGATACCGTTCCCGTTACAGATATCATTGGAACACCAAGCAGCTTGCCATTAGAGAAAGAAAAAGACAACACATTTCATCAGTTGAAAATAAGTTTAATTCTTTAAAGTAGCCACACGAAGAATCAAAAGTGTTTTGAATTGATGCAAAACTCATATCATTGCGAAGGGGAAGCCTTGCCGATCAAATACAACAACTCTTATCTTCAAAATATGTTTGGGGCCCACAGTAATCAACTCTCGAAAAATGTTAGTTTTGAGATCCAGATTTTCTGCCTTCAGCGGTCTTTTGTAGAGCGTCAATATTTGTGACGTCACATACGGGACACGGCTGGCGAGCTGCATACTGCTACACGGCACTGAGCTGTTCGTCCATTGTGTGACGTCACAATTCAGAGCTCGCTACGCTTGTGTGTTTGACTTACGTTCAGGGGCGTTCGGGGGTCTAAGGAGGGTCTTGAAAATTTGCATTTTACGCCTTTCCATGATATCTATATGATTTCTCAGCAAATTGTTCGTGTTTTTCAAGAGAAAATCTTTCCATCCATATGTAATTTGTTCTAATTATGAGTTGTTAGTGAATTTTCTTTGTGTAGCTCCTTTAAGGACCCTCGGTAATAGCACAGCAGCTGGTAGGGTGTTCCTTCTGAATTATTTTGTCATACGATCGTATATCATTTTCTTTTTTATATCCGGTAAATAGAATCAGCCTATCAATCATTCAATTTTATGATACATTGTAAAATGCAATTTTAAAAACGCAACCACAACAAGACGCAGACAAACAAATAACCATTCCTTTCTTTTACGGTATAAAAGTGCGGTTTTTAAGCGGTAAATGATAGCTGAGAGTCTGCCTGGTTAATGTCAGAAGATTGATTTTTTTCAGCAAATACAAAGAGAAAAACCACACTTTAAAAAAAAACAGGTATCAATATAACCAAACAAGTATCAAATTATTTTTCAAAGTAAACCTACCAATATCACAGAATGTTCCGGACCAGTTTGACGAGCAGATGCATGTCGGTTCGCCGTCCACTACACCACAGATACCGTTCCCGCTACATATATCATTGGAACACGTCGCAGCTTGCCATAAGAGAAAGAAAAAGACAACAAATGTCATCAGTTGAAAATAAGTTTAATTCTTTAAGGACCCTCGGTAATAGCACAGCAGCTGGTAGGGTGTTTCTTCTGAATTATTTTGTCATACGATCGTATATCATTTTCTTTTTATATCTGGTAAATAGAATCAGCCTATCAATGATTCAATTTTATGATACATTGTAAAATGTAATTATAAAAAAGCAATAACAACAACAACAAGACACAGACAAACAAATAATCATATTTATTTATTTATTTTATTTATTTCGTTTTATTTCAACAGGGTGGCCCCATCAGTAGTTAAAATACTGTTATTCTTGCTAGAAAGAAATGAGGAAATGTTGGCATGTGCCCCTCCCCCCCCCCCCCCCCACTGGGACCGCAACTGAATAGCTAAACAAGGAAACATATACCGTTTATCGTGGTGAATAGAATAAACCTAATGATTATGTGAAACTTTTAATAATTGAGAAAAAAATTGCAGTTTTTATTTGTTCCAGGAATTAAATACACCCTTTTGATTTTTTATATTCATCATGATCTGTTAGCCTACCATCTTGACAGCGTTGTCCAAGGAGACCAGCCGGGCACACACATGTGAATGCATTAACTTCGTCATTACAAGTACCTCCATTAAGACAGGGGTCTGAAGAACACTCGTTAATATCTGTGATAATGATCGAGAGAGTAAAGATTCGGGTAAGGAAAGCGTTTGTTAAAGATTTGCTTACATGTCTGTTAATGAAATAATGCTTTTTATGTTTTCACAAACTACAACAAGAATGATGTAGATTATGAACAATTCAGATGTTTTTAATTCATTTTCTACAAACATAAGAAAGCCTACAAGGCCTTTCACGTGGAATAAACGCAATTGAAATTATTTGTATACAGAAAGGTAAAGGTTTATATGGATATTCTCTATAGCATTTATATATTCTGTATGTCCAGTTTTTCAGTTTTCTCTGGGGTAACGTGCCTTTGTACTGGCAGCAGGGAAGGGGAACATTCTCAGGAAAAATGAAAAAAGATCTCGTCTACTTTACTAGAAACTTATCACTGATTATCATGATAACTACACTGCAGATACCGTTCCCGTTACAGATATCATTGGAACACCACGCAGCTTACCATGAGAGAAAGAAGAAGTCAACAAATTTCATCAGTTGAAAATAAGTTTAATTCTTTATAGACCCACGGCAATGGTACAGCTGGGGAGGGTGTTCCTTCTGAATTATTTTGTCATACGATCGCATATCATTTTCTTTTTTATATCCTGTAAATAGAATCAGCCTATCAATCATTCAATTTTATGATACATTGTAAAATGCAATAAAAAAAAAGCAACCACAACAAGACGCAGACAAACAAATAACCATTTCATTCTTTTACAGTTTAAACAATTATATTTGCGGTTCTTAAGCGGTAAATGATAGCTATGAGTCTGCCTGGTTCATGTCAGAAGATTGTGTTTTTTCCAGAGAAAAACAACATTTATTTTAAAACAGGTTTCAATATAAACAAACAAGTATCAATTTATATGTAACCACTGAATACAATTATCATGCTATTACAATCTGTTTAAAAAAACAGTGCAGAGTGTATCTTAGATTGAGTTCAGCAGAGGTAGGCGAAAAGTAACGTGATTGTCTTGCGTCTAGCGAAAATTGAATGGACTTACTTTCGCAGAGATTTCCGGTGTATTCGAGGGGACAGTTACACTCTGAATCAATACCATTCGGGACACATGTACCACCATTCTGACATACGTCATTCCGAATACATATGTTAACTGAAAAGAAAGAGAGACAGAGAGATATAGAGAAAAATTAAATCTATATTATCAAGAGTTTAATAATTTATTATAATCCATTTCAAGTTATGTAAAATGAAATGGGGATATCAAACGGTAGAGTTCCTCTTTAAAGTCTTTTTTCATCCCCTTGCAGTTAATGAATTGTTCGGAGATGATATTGTTCTTTCTATTTACCTTCCATAACAATTACAATGTCGGTTTCTTGCAAATCCTTTAAAGAATGTTTTAGATTACTGGTGAACTTTTGTATGTTTCTGGTCATAGATCTGTGGGAAATTCTAGCTTCTACTCTCTCCTTAAACAAGATATTTTCATTTTCAGGTGCAGTCATTCTATAAACATAAGACGTCAACCAATAAGGCAAGTGTGTTTGAACACACGAGGTTTTTTTCTTTCTACTATCATTATATGTGGTAGTAAAAAGCTTAAGTTCCATTGCTACTTTCATTTTGCACTTCATCCAGAGAAGGGAAATGACCAATTACTTGATTTAGCGAATCGTAAAAAAGATCATATATGAAAGAAGCCCTTAAGTTGCTACAAAGGTAGGCCTACCTTGTTCACAAAATGTTCCAGTAATATAGACTGAGTCGCTAGTACATACTGCTGTCGTATCATCCACCACGCTGCATGAGCAATCATTCATACATGGATTCGGTACACAAGGGTCATCTGTACATGAATATTTAATTAGTTAAACTGATAACTGTGTAAAAACAGTAGTTCAACAATAGGCTCTTTTCATAATATAATCAAATTAAATAGATACGTTACGTTTATTGTATCTCTATAGTCAAAATATAATTTACATACAGTAGGGGTTGCTAGGTCGGACAAATATCGTGGCTTGCCCTATATAACAACACGTAAGGTATTTAATTTCCATTCATTAATTATGGTTGTGATTAAGTTATGATAAAACATCGGTACTTCTCGGTTTCGTTTTTTCTGGGACGCACTGTATATCTGAGAGTTCCTTTCTTGTATTTACTAGCTTTCCCGTCATTTTCTCTTCCCTGCCATAACACTATAAAATGAAGAAAGAAAAAAGTGATTACACCCCGACAATTATATTCAGCCGAGACAGGTGTGGGGTGTAAAAGCTGCAACCCCTAAATTCTTAAAAGTAATATAATTCGGGGAAACATTGCCTTCATATTCAGGCAGCGTTGTAGTGTCTTATATGTTTTTCCTACAGTTTGATTTTTATCACATTAATTTTCCACATCATACATTATACAAATATGACATTACATTCATATGTCAAATAGACCTCTTTAAAACTCACTTGACTTAAGTTGAATTTAATCATATAAAGGACTACACATTTTTGAATAATAATAGGATTTTAATTTCAGAAAATAGAAAGATGATACATTCGGGCAAGACACAGCAACCCTTAACAAGTTAAGCTTTCCATAGACAAGCAAATGTGTTTGTTACATTTCAATGTTTTCAAATTTATCTTAACACAGGGAAACTTCCTTATTATACTGGGTAGCAAAATAGAACATACTAATCTGACAGTTAACGCCAGTCCAACCAGAATAACAGTGGCAGCTGTACATGTTCTGCTCGTCCAAACAATCCCCGTTGGTACAAGGATTTGATCCACATTCGTTTTCGTCTGTAAATAAAAGGGGCAGTCGTATAAATAATAATAATAATTTTATTTACTCAGGAAAACCTCATCAGCATGAAAGCTGTTCTTCCTGACGGCCCTACAATTTGTATTACCCTAGCAACAACCGGGTACCCATTTTCACCTGGGTAGTAAGTGTAAAATGTGTTAATGTGATTTAATGTTGTTCCAAATACGTAAGTGTTGACCTGGGTTTGAACCCTCAACCGGTCTATGATTTAGATTCAAGCAAATAAAACACTGCACCTTTTCACCTCGACGCCTCCACAACATTCTTATAGACTAACTACCCACCGACTATCGCACCAGACAACAACTTAATATTCCTTGATTACTCGAAGAAAATGGGCAGTCCTCCTCTAGGGTTTTCCAGAGGATAGTTGTTCAGGGGCGTTTATCCTGCAAGTAAGCTGTCTGGGAATACTGAGAAGGATTTAAGTAGTAGGGATTACAGGTATGTTTTGGATCTGATTGAGGGATTAATACTTTTCTCAATGAACTTCATTTAGACAATGCATATTGCTACCATGAAATAAAAGGAGTTGCTTTTAAGGATATCACATTTCACGTTTTGGCGTCTATTCAAATTATACAAAGTTGGGGTTCGATCAAAAGAAGAAACAATAATATATCTGAGAGTTCCTTTATTGTATTTATTAGCTATCCTGTCATTTCTCTTCTCTGCCAAAAACACTATAAAATGAAGAAATAAAAAAAGTAATTACACCCCGATAATTATATTCATCCGAGACAGGTGTGGGCTGTAAAAGCTGCAACTACGAAATTTCTAAAGTAATATAATTCGGGGAAACATTACCTCATATTTAGGCAGCGTTGTAGTGTAATATATGTTTTTCTTACAGTTTGATTTTAATCACATTAATTTTCCACATCATACAAATAAATATGACGTTACATTCATATGGCAAATAGACCTCTCTAAAACTCACTTGACTTAAGTTGAATTTAATCATATAAAGGACTACACATTTTTGAATAATAATAGGATTTTAATTTCAGAAAATAGAAAGTTGATGCATTCGGGCAAGACACAGCAACCCTTAACAAGTTAAGCCAATGGTATTAGTCGGTTTCCATAGACAAGCAAATGTGTCTGTTACATTTCAATGTTTTCAAATACAGGGAAACTTCCTTATTACACTGGGTATCAAAATAGAACATACTAATCTGACAGTTAACGCCAGTCCAACCAGAATAACAGTGGCAGCTGTACATGTTCTGCTCGTCCAAACAATCCCCGTAGGTACAAGGATTTGATCCACATTCGTTTTCGTCTGTAAATAAAAGGGGCAGTCGTATAAATAACAACGATAATTTTGTTTACTCAGGAAAGCCCCAGCATGAAAGCTGTTCTTCCTGACGGCCCTACAATTTGTATTACCCTAGCAACAACCGGGTACCCATTTTCACCTGGGTAGTAAGTGTAAAATGTGTAAATGTGGATTAATGTCTTTCCGAAGACGTAAGTGTCGGGCTGGGTTTGAACCGTCAACCCTAGGATTTAGAGTCAAGCAAATGAAACACTGCACCTTTTCACCCCGACGCCTCCACAACATCCTTATATAATAGACTAACTACCTACCGACTATCGCACCGGACAACAACTTAAAATTGCCTTCATTACTCAAAGAAAATGGGCAGTCCTCCTCTGGGGTTTTCGAGAGGATAGTTGTCCAGGGACGGTTATACTGCAAGTAAGCTGTCTGGGAATACTGAGAAGGATTTAAGTAGTCGGGATTGGGTGGGACGAAACCATATATTCAATATTGCATATGATTATATTTTAAAACATCAATCCAAACAATATTGAAAGAAAAAAAAAGAAGATCAATGACAGTTTTGTTTTGAATCTGATTGAGGGATTGATAACTATCTCAATGAACTTCATTTAGACAATGCATATTGCTAGAAAGAAATGAAGAAATGTTGGCACGTGCCCCTGATGCCCCGGGCCCGCCACTGACTAGCTAAACAAGGAAAATATACCGTTTATCGTGGTGAATACAATAATCCTAATGATCATATGAAGCTTTTAATAAATGATAATTTGTTTAATTATATTTGTTCGAGGAATCAAACAAACCCTTTTAATTGCTTATATTTATCATGATCTGTTAGCCTACCGTCTTGACAGCGTTGCCCAAGGAGACCACCAGGGCACTCACATCTGAATGCATTAACTTCGTCATGACAAGTACCTCCATTAAGACAAGGATCTGCAGAACACTCGTTAATATCTGTGGTAATGATCGAGAGAGTAAAGATTCGGGTAAGGAAAGCGTTTGTTAAAGAACTGCTCACATGTCTGTTAATGAAATAATGCTTTTATGTTTTCACAAACTTCAACAAGAATGATGTAGATTATGAATGATTCGGGTGTTTTTAATTCATTTTCTACAAACATAAGAGAGCCTACAAGGCCTTTTACGTGGAATAAACGCGATTGAAATTAACTTTTATACAGAAAGGTAAAGGTTTATATGGATATTCTCTATAGCATTTATATATTCTGTATGTCTTTTTCAGTTTTCTTTGAGGTAACGTGCCTTTGTACTGGCAGTAGGGAAGGGGCACATTCCCAGTGAAAACGAAAAAAGATCGCTTGTCTACTTTACTAGAAACTTATCACTGATTATCATAATAATTGAACTATTCAATGATTGAAATGATTGGTTGGGTTTCACCGATAAATATGAAACTGCAAGATGTATGACATAACTATTTTTTAAATATAAGGAAAAATAAAGTTATTGAAATGATTATTACAATTTTACTTCTTTTTTTTTTTTAAAGAAAAAGCCTTACTTGTTTCGCAATCTATGCTAGTCCATCCTGGAACGCAGATACAACGATAGAGATTTCTGCCGCTGAAGCACATACCATTAACACAAGGATCGGAAATACATTCGTCAGGGTCTGTTGAAAAAATGTCGGAATAAATTAATGTATTAATACATGAATAGGTAATCAAATATGTTTTTAGAAAACGAATAGCTCAACAGCAAACTGTAACTGATATAACATTCTACTTTGATTAATGTTCATCTTTTCATTTCTTAATTGAGATGCCACTGTGTTAAGGCTGTGCAATCTGGGACCCGGAATGCGCTGTTGAGATCCTGATACTCCATATGTCATGAGCGTATTTATAATAGGCCTATGGAAAATAAATATACTTTATATAGGTTATCGAATCGATACAGACGAGTTCTCCAAATACCTTAAGATTTGTTTTCTTTATCGATGTATGTTGAAAATTAATAATAGATAAATAAATAATAATATTGGCCGACTGTGTTTGAATAACATCCATGCAATATTATTTCAGGCATTTCAGGATCTTTATAATCATCAGTTGTTGATATTCAGGGTTATTAATACTGGCCTTACTGTCGATAATCATGTCAAGAAAAAAAGAAAGAAAAAGAAACAACGACTGCCATGTTTTAGGATCTCGTTATTAAGACTTACTCTCTAAACAACGTTCCCCAGTGAGGCCTACAGCGCATGTACAAGTAAATCGGTTTAATTCATCAGTACACGTAGCTTCGTTATGGCAAGGATTTGAAGAACACTCGTCAAAATCTGTGTGATAGTGACCATGAAAAATCCATGTAATGTATAGACATAGGGATTATATGAATTTATCAAATTTTATTCAGAACAAAATAAGTTTTCAACAAGAAGAAATGATACGCACGGACTTTCATGGAGGTCTACAGCAATGATGGAAGTATTACTTCGTAGTACTTTCTTTAAACTACTAAATGTTATCTTTCTTCTGATGTTTCTATCATAATATCCCCTTGATTTGACTAATCATCGTCAATATGTCACGTGCTAGTTTTTCTTCAGGTAGATAATGTGATCTACTGATTTCTTATTCTGTATATATATACTCCTTTGCATATAGCAGAATAACCGAATATATTTTCATCAATTACCAACTATCAGCCCACTCGACAGGGGGTACGCCTGCGTCAGCGATCCTTCGAATTAAGGAATCCTCGGACCTTTGACCGTTCTACAAGATGCATCAATTTCTGACGTAGGACTCCGTCAAATCGTATGCGGTATTTAGCATGACATACGAAATTGATAATATATGACTCAAGCATGCCAAAGTGAAACAAAAAATGACGAGAGCAAACATTGCTTGCGTTGAATAACTGGTCAAACGCAAATTATCTTCGTAGAACTTGATTAGTGCGGGGAATAACGCATTGGAAATAACGCCTCGTGTGCAACTGCAATGAATATTCTTCTCTCATACCTATGTGACAGTTCACACCGGTCCACCCTGGCAGACAGGTACAATTATACATATTCGGCCCATCAATACAGTCACCGTTGACGCAAGGATTGGATGCACATTCATTGATGTCTAGAGACAAAAACAAATATCAACCGAGATAAGACTCGCTCTTATGGGTGTTGATCAATAAGTCACTTATTACATTGTAGCCTTCAAGACAAACAACACATGTACATCGAAACCGATGCTTCCAGAAATTAAATAACAAAAGTATCTTTCAAAGTCATATTTCAATATGTAAAACAAAAACCATATTATAAATACAAGGAACTAAATCTTCAAATAAAATGTTGTTTGTCTAAGTCTAAGTTTGATCAGTTTGCAATTTTTAAAGTAAGGTGAATTCTGTTACCAAACGAAATAAATTTAACAATAAGATTGTAATCATCCACCAGTCTTTGAATTTAATAGGCAATCTTTCTTCCAGTCCTGGACCTCGTCAATTGTATGAATGAACGTGAGTGAAAAAGACAAATAGTGAATGAGAGAAAGAATGGAAGAGGAGAAATACGAGTAGTTACCATTATTTCATATATTGTACCCCCACCGAAAATTGGGAAGCGAAACTATTGATTTTATGAGGCATAATACATCTGAAATGTTTTTTAAAATTTGTATCTCACCTTCCTGACAGCGTTGCCCCAAGAAACCATTAGGACAGGTACACGTGAATGCCCCTATTCCATTGTTACATGTACCTCCATTGGCACAAGGATGGGAGGAACACTCGTCAATATCTATTTGATATAATGGTTGGCATATATCAATGACGGTAATTCTAAACATTTGGACCTCTTCCAGCATTTGATTAGCCGGATGATCTACATACATTGGTGATTAAATGATCCGTCGTTCGAGAGTTACTAATACATCATTCGGAAATACCTCAAAGCATATATAATTCCCGAACCGAGTCAGCGTCCTTTTTAGGACTCCTCAATCCTCTCTCTCTCTCTCTCTCTCTCACATGGTGCACCCGCAAGCCTACTGTATATATAAATCTTATTCAAACAAATCATTGCCGAGTGTTCATTTTCATTTTGAATCAGGTCTAAGGATCTAAGTTAATCTTATTTCAAATCCGAATTAGCTATCATCTCAGAAGTTGTGTATGATCATCATTGACATGGTTATTAAAAGAAAGAATCAATTATAACCCGCCATTAAGGACATGTATTAATGCAAGGAAATGTTATGTATATGTGAACACGGCATGGTATCCATATGTTATGTCCACGGTGAAAACCTACCTTGTCCACATTGTTGACCACTATAACCCACCGGGCAATAACATGAGAATGTATTGATCTCGTTCTTACAGGTCGCTCCATTCAAGCAGGGTTCAGAATCACACTCATTGATCTCTATGACATAAAGAAAAAAGAACATTTTATCAAACCACGACGTCAAGCCAGAAGTTGCTTTGAAATATAGAGTAGCTTTCATTACAGAATCGCCAAGACTTCCTAAAAATTGATTTAAGGCAATTTTAACAGCCATTTCTATCACTTTTGAAATACGGAAACATTACAATGTCGTATTACATAACCCGAACCCGATTAATAGAGTATTGAACACAGGCTCATTCATACAAGAGTAACATTGATGGCGAGAGGAATTAGTTTGTTCTTATATTGTCAATGATGAATATAGCGCGTTACAAACCTTCCTCACAGCGTAAACCAATCACACCATCGGGGCAGCGACAAATATAGTGATCTATTTCGTCATGACATGATCCTTCATTCAAGCACGGATTCGAGGAACACTCGTTAATATCTGTGTAGAATAACAGAGTTGGAAGGAATTTTTGACAATATCATGAGTATGGAGTTGCGGTTTGATTACTTTTGAAACTATCATGTTATTTTAATAGAGTAGATTTAATCGTGAAGTACAAAACATAAAAAGAGGTCCCATTATCATATGAAACCACCACTTTCCCCTTATCGGACACTCACCAATTTAAAAAAACATTCAACAATTAATTTCCTTACATAAAAATGATAATTATTGGAAATTTAACTTGGACTTGAAGAATGTGAGAAGCAAGTATGAGAAGTCTAAAGCTGGAATTCTTGATGAATTTGACAGATTGCTTAAAAAAAACGAATCAAAGGTTTCGATCCGGGCACTACATATAAAAAAAACGCACTTAATACAATGCACAGTGGTGGAACGAAACCGGCTGCACAGAGATACGGGCTTTGTGGTCTCTTGTGTGCACAGAGCATGACTGATGCATTTTTCTTCAATTCCAATAGGGTCCATTTAGCTCAAAATATTTTGATACGTTTCTGAGAGGACTTTAAGAAGGCAATTGTATAAGTGGAAAGCATTTACAGAAGTATTACTTTGTCATTACTATGTAGTGACGGTGACGCCTATTTTGAACACTTAAAGCTTTCGAGACAGTCACTTCACTTTTTGTTTTATTTGGCTCAGTAACTTTTGACTCAGAGCCCTAACAAGGATAACAGATGCAATAAATAAAAGGTAACATATTGCTCCAATTGTCTCATTTTCGCTCGCTGGAACATTGCAAGCACAAACCACTGACCTCTACCTCCTGAACGGATCATCGCCCATTCCCATTCACTTTACGTTACGTACTAAAAGGCTGTATTGTCTGACTGTTCATGAATGTTCATGAATATTCATGTTTTTGCGTACCTCGGCAAAATGTTTGCTTTTTAATACTAAATGAAAAAATTACGGTGGGGGGTTGGATGAAATGGACATAATGAACCAAGCAGAAGTGATCTATGATAACTCATGCTTCTTATCCGTCGTGTGCTTGACGTATAATCTTAAAATCGCTTGGCAAACTGCGTCCAAAGTTCGACTTGTTTCACATGTGTATTATAGGCAATGACGAGCTTGCAACCTATTTTGATCAAATTACGGTGCGTGAACTTTCAAAAGTCAATGGGACATGAGGGTTCCAATGAAAGAGCTAGTGATAACGTAAGTCGGGGTGAATGTGCTTTTCGTTTAAACAAAAAAAATGAATTTTTAACGATTTCTTTTTGGGTACAATTCCATAGGCTAACATGTATGGCTGCTGACTTTGACGATAGAGGGCGTTGTGAAATGAGACTAAACGGAGCTATATGAAAACTGTCCGCATATTGTGCCCAATTTCGTCGAAAGAAAATTGACCTTTAAAATTCCTATCAAATTGGAGGTTTGAGACGTTTTTCGAAAGAGAATTGAGTGTGTTTTTGTTTACTTTTCAAAGCAGTTCACAGTCGTGAATGTTTTTTTAAGAGACGTGAAATGTATTAGGAAATGCAGCCATAAAAGAAAAATGTAATTGTAGCCAATTTTAAGGTGAAATTGTGATTAATTTCCCCCTTTGTCAAAACATTCTTTCCGAAAAGGGTTTAAGGTACTACGTCCCTTCTGCAGGCCAAAAAAATGAAAAGGTTAAATTCCAATGGCATTTGAAAGATAATACTAATTTAGAACTCCCCTTAAAAAAAATGGGGCTTGAAAATGTCTTTAAGTGGGAAAATAACGACTATTAGTTGTCAAATCGACTTAGGAGCTATAGAGCCAAAAAGAAATAGTCTTGATTTTCATACCATTGTACCGCATGGTCGTACATTTTATGCTGCACAAAGATTCAATCAGTTTAATTTTGGCCATTACAAGAAGTGGGTTATTGATATAGACAAATCCTTTACAGCTCATTTTATGTATGTTATTACCAAAGAAGAAGAAAAAGCAAGTCAGTCGCTCAATACTGACAATAGAGTCTGACAGTGAAGTTTAGCAAGTAAACGGGTTTACTTGCATAATTTGAATATTAGGACACTGCTAACGTTTACATTTCAAAGATAGGACATACATGACATATTCATAATTCCTGCAAAGTTCTACAGAATTTGAGGTTGGCTGCAAAAGGGACATAGAATCTTTAATATGAGGACCTACCTTGCTCACAACGAAGACCAATATAACCTCCTGGACAGGTGCATGTAAATCTGATTATCTCATTCGAGCAGATTCCCTCATTCAAACACGGGTTGGAAGTACATGGATTGATCTCTATATAGACGAAATGTTTATGGAAGAAACGTCACAAAGTCGTCAATTTGTATATAATCGATTGCATCTTCATAATTTCATAGCTTTATTATTTTTCAGTGGATTTTTAAACCAAAATTTCACTGCAATCTTATTTTACTGCTTTTATTAATGAATATACGGTATCACCTTTCCAGTTTAACAAAACTACCTACAGACGATCCAAGAGAGAAAAAAAGCCTGTTTAAAGGATTTGTTGGTTTATTTCCTTTAAGCACAATACGAGAACCAACCGATTCCAGGCAGTAGGCAATATGTTAGGCACATCGGTCTAGACGTTTAGAATACCAAATAACACTCGAATTTTGCTTACCAAACATTCCTTTAAACAGTGCGATTAAGCGCATGCATATCTGAAAGATGTAACTAATGTATCCTACAATCGTTTTTTTTTTTTTTTTTTTATAATTTGGATTCGTTTTATCACCTGCATGCCTTTTATAATGGCTAAACCATTTTCATTCAAGCATATTTTATCATGATACTTTGTATATTGGCATCCACAAATTTAATCTAGATAGTAAAATGTTTCAACGGTTTCTTGCATTGTTCTGCAATGTAATATTAGTTTTTTCTTTGTTGTTATTTTTTCCCATTTGTATTATTCTTTCTTCAAATAGGACTATTTAATACGGAATACAGAAGTATGGCAATGCCTCAAGCCTAAGGCATATTACCATATCTCTGTGTGTTATTCCATTATCCAATAATTAATCTGTATTGTGTCACAATAATCTGTTATTGTTTGATGTTGTTTTTATATGTTCACGCTACGTATTGTGATGAGGCATGCAGAAATCACAAAATAAATCAATTGGTCGAAATACACATCTTGCTCTGACAAGACTGGATATGATTTCATGACATACCTTGTTCACATCGCAGCCCCTGATAGCCAAAAAGACAGTTGCAGGTAAATGAGTTGAATTTGTCTTCACATGAACCTCCATTCGTACACGGATTAGAGAAACACACGTCAGTTTCTATGTAGGGATAAAACGTAAAGCATTCACCATTTAGAAGTACAGATAAAGTCAAATATTACATTATCGTATGCAATATATCAAAATATTTAAAATTCATTTTGCAGGAAGCCTTCAAGGAAGGTTTTAGGACACCTAAGCATTTACAGTTCCCTTTTTTTCTTTTATATGCAGAGGCGGCTCCAGGTTGACTACACATTTGATTTGTTTGACAGGCACACAAAAAGTACCAATTTCCTAAAACAATCTGTGACAAGGAAGAAAAGGTTGTTGAAAAAACAACAAAAAAAGCACAATGTCCCAAAACCAACAAAGATAAAAAAATTAAACAAAAATAATAATAATGAGAATCTCGATAGAAGGAAAAAACGGAATGGAAAAAGATCTTTATATGACAAACCTTTTTCACAATTTTGACCCTCAAAACCATCTACACAGCTGCAGTAATAATAGTCAGGTGCAGTCTGAGGTTCACTACAGGTTCCCTTGTTCATGCAGGGTTGAGAAGCACATTCATTGATATCTGATGAAATAAAATAAGTTAAAGAGATTATATTTAACATATCAAAAATGATTAAAAGTCAATATTTTGGAAATAAGTCTACACCTTTCTAAACCATGTGTTTAGATATTATATGAATTACCTAAACAAGCTTTACATTCACTACACCTTGCTTCGCCTTGTTTATGTACATGTCTTCAACTATGTGAAGTGGGTCCCCTTTATGTTGTTCATTTTGAAGCTAAATCAATGAGTTATATAGGTCCTAAACAGTGGAATGTGATCCCCCAAGTAATAACGAAATCACAATTCATATCTTCATTTAGAAAACAATATAAAATCTTACTACTAAATAGTTATTAATCATCACAGTTGTTGATTTTTTTTCATATCTAAACCCCTTTCATTGTTGTTTTCCTTCCCCTTTTCATTTTCTTTCGTCTTATAGATAGTTGTTGAAGTGTCTGTACTTTGCTTATTTTACTTAATTTACTCAATTTATTGTTGTGTGCTTATAATTTATTGTATTTATGTAATGGGCGATCCAACTTTACAAGCTTCCGCAACCTTCATGGAAACCCCGCATATAACCTTTGTAAATAATAATATAGTTTAAATTTACTGTTACCTCGTATACTTTGATTTTTATATTGCGAAATAAATTGAATTAAATTCCGACTAACTTTCATCCTTCTCTATGTTTTTCTTAACTTTCTTTGCCTTTCCCACACCATATTGCTGTACATGCAACTATGATACTACGTATTACAATTATGGGGTCGAACATGCAATATTTCAGACAATTTTTGCTCTTGATCATCATTCATCCACGTTAAACTTCCGTAAAACTGATCACGCATTATGTCCATTTTATGTCCATCATATATGTAATATAACAGCACATGCGTTTTCATTCTAAAGTATCGTTTTTTTTATGTCGGTTAGTGAAAATGAATCTTGTATCTTGAATCTCGAATCTACATTTCACAAAATCATGAAAGCTTACCTGTCTGACAGTATTGTCCTGTATAGCCTCCAGAACAGTTACAAGTAAACGTGTTTATTCCATCCACACACGACCCTCCATTTTCACAAGGATCAGAAGAACACTCATTGATGTCTGTGGATTTTAAAAAAGCCGGTTCAGTAAATATATCGTCGAATTCAAAAAATGTTACCCTTGCTTGTGAAGGTATGAAGAGGTAAACCGCGGCGTTTTTGTTAACCTCTTTTAAATAAACGTTTAAATGAATGGGATATGAGTGGAACAAATGGACTATGCATATTATATTTACTGAGCTTCGTGTTATGAGACACAGGAATGTGAAGTGTATTACCCGTAGGTCATCATGAAGAGAGAAAAAACGCTGCGGTTCACCGCGTCATATCTGAACAAAAATGTTTATGGTTAGCTATTCTTACATTTAATCAACAGCATAGAACACGATATCAAATCAGACTTTCGAAAAAATTCACAAAAATCGATTTGTGTAGCCTTATTTATTACTTACAGGAATGTGTGAATATCACAATGACGTTTTACGGAATTAAAGAAAAGATTGTTATTGGACATACGTAAGGTAGTGAAAATGTCCTGGAGTCACTTCTCCAAAGTCTTGTTAGAATTCTTTAGATCTGCATCGGTATGCTTCAAAGGGAAATACCGAGTGTGATTCATATATGATAAAACACATGTTTCACGAGTAGATTACATGGTTCAACGGACCTGGTGGAAACTTTGATATGATGGAAAGTAATTTAGAGCAGTTTTCATCATTATAAATAGACCGGAGACATGACAAGATAAGAACAACATACAAATACAAAGTTATTAATGGACTTTCAGATTATCAGAATTCCAAGTTTTCAAATTTGCCTCAACTACATTGACCTTTGTATTGATTTCATTATCATTTGTATTATCATTATCATTATTATTATTAGTAGTATTATTATGATTATTATTA
The DNA here is from genome assembly GCA_035222895.1 of Strongylocentrotus droebachiensis. Classification (NCBI taxonomy): domain Eukaryota; kingdom Metazoa; phylum Echinodermata; class Echinoidea; order Camarodonta; family Strongylocentrotidae; genus Strongylocentrotus; species Strongylocentrotus droebachiensis. The sequence goes on along the minus strand of JAVYIG010002979.1, from coordinate 23,564 downwards.
TGATTATTATTATTATTGTTGTTATTATTTAATTTATATTATCATTAATATCATTTATTTCTGTTGTTGTTGTTGGGGGGGGGGGAGAAACTTGGGAATCGGCTTCTGACATACTTTCTTCACAGTGTTGTCCATGCCATCCTTTAGGACAAGTGCAATTATAGCCATTTAGTAGTTCGTTACAAGTCCCTCCACTCCTACATGGGGCCGACGAGCACTCCTCAATATCTGGAGAAAAAAAAGGAATAGGTCAAAGGTCATGTTTTCATCAATATTATCATCATAATTATAATCATCATTATTTCTATTGTCATTATTATTATAGTAGTAGTAGTAGTAATTTAACAAAATAAAATGAAAAGTAATAGCATCACTGTAGAAAAGTAGTAGTGTTGATATCAATATATCCCAGACATGACTCCTATACAAGACTCCACTATTATTATTATTATTATTATTATCAGTATTATTATGATAATCATTATTATCAGTATTATTATTATTATCATCATCATTATTGTTATTAATATATATCGTAGCAGTCAGTTAATCAAACAATCAAACCATCGCCATCATTTTGTATCATTACTAGTACTCGTATCAATAAAGTAAATTGTTATATTGTCTGACCTGTGTCACAGTTGGTACCACTCCATCCATCGAAGCATACGCAAAAGTATTCACCATGTACATTAGCACATTGACCATTACCACTGCATGGATTTGAATCGCATGGATTGATTTCTGTAAAGATAAGAAAGACATTGACAGTATAAACTGTTCTAGTAAAGGTGAAAAGGTGAAAGTTTGTGAACAGGTGAGAAATACAAAGTTTATGACAGTTTTGTAAAATATCGCTGTGGAATTGTCCCCTGAAAACTAAGCGATCTTAAAATGCATTTTGTTTTTTACATGACTGTGATGAGAAAATGCTGGAAATTTTGGACTAAACTGTCAGGCCACATGTATGTGAAGTCCCATATAAACATTTATGTGTGAGGTGTAGTGTAATTTTAGCAAAACTGATTTAATTTCGTATGTGTTTGATGATTACAAAACATCATAGTATACATAGACTGTTGAGAGCCACAACTTTATCCGTACTCAATTGTGTCTAGACACACCTTCTTTCGCAACTTATATCATTCTGTTTCGTGTTTGCGTATGAGAGAGAGAGAGAGAGAGAGAGAGAGAAAGAGGTGGGGGGGGGGGGGGGGAGGTCGCACCCCAGTGACTTTTCTTCATTTATGTTTTATTAATTTAGTTCCATTTGAGTCTGTTTTTGTCTTTCGCACGTTTACATATATATTTACCCCCCCCCCCCTTCAAACAAATCATACGTGGCAAAAGAACAGGTTCGCTATTCTAAGCAAATACACATATTACATCAAAAAATCCCTTTCCATCTCTCTGTCTCCCTTTTTGTCTGGTTTCCCATTGTTTTACCATTCGACTGGGGGGGGGGGGGGGGAACAGATCCTATGTGCACCCCGTAGCTCACTAAGTATGTTGACCCCCGTTTGTGATATGTGGAACAGAGAAAGAGTGACGTGGATAAAGATAGAAGGGATGAAGTGTATGAATATTTGTTTGGTTCGGTGACTACAAGTAAATAATGACGTACCCTCTTCGCAGAGAACTCCTCCAAATTCATCAGGACAATCACAAGAGAAAGCGTTTATTTCATCGTTACAGGTGCCTCCATTGGTGCAAGGATCAGAAGAACATTCGTTAACATCTGTATAACCAAGAAGGGCGAAGGGAATATGTTTATGTAATGAGAGTAATACCAATGAGAATAAACATGGTTTTAAAATACTAGTGTAAAATTGTACTATTTCTACTAAAATAAATCTTCATTAATTATGCAGAGGATTGTGTTGTTAAGAATATAACGTAGATATTAAAAAGTAATGTTAAAGTTCGATATACTACTTTTAATGTTGAACTGTGCATGTATCGCGAGGAACATCTGGGGAGTGTTTCACAAAGACTAAAATCGACTTGTTGGACTCAACAATGGCAGGCCGTTCATGGCACTGTTTGTTCTCATCATTTACTGACATTGGTTTCTCAAGGGACGGACACATCATGGTCATAATTGAAAGACCAATGCTGAGAGCAACCAGTGGCATAAATGGCCTGCCAATAGTTAAAGATAAAGTTGAGTTCTGGTCATGTGATTGCATTGTGAAAGAAACGGTGTAGAAGCTATCAGAAAAGGTTGATCATCTAGTATATAAGTATTTGTGTGTATTTCAAGGTTCTGGAATCATCAAAATGATAAGAAATTTTGTCAAATCTTGGCAAAGTTACAAACACTGTACACAGAATGATGTATATGGGACTACACGAGCACAAGGCGAAAAAAACCTACCCCCCGATTTTCATGTCATATTTAGAATATGAAGGCATTTGAAGAGCCATGCTTTTCAGGGAACATGTTTTATCTGATGTTCTTCCACCCTTGCATAATAACAATGATAACGCTCACAAATTATTTTGTACCTCTTCCCAGAACTCAACCTTCTCTTTAAGTCTAACTTAAAGTCGACCTTAGTCTTTGTGAAAAGGGTGTGAAACACTCCCCTGAACTCATAACTATCGACAAATCATCCTGGTGCTCCCTCCGTTCCTCTCAAGGCATCATGCTGAACCCCCCCCCCCGTCTTCTAAGATGCTTCCCACCCAAGGTGACGGAGCATTCACAACTGCTGCTCCCAAACTGTGGAATAACCTACCCAGATTTATTCGTAGCTAGCAGTCTCTCAATACCTTCATGAATATCTAAAAACTAACCTCTTTTCTTAATAACACAATTGTAAAACTTAATTTAACATGCACATAGAAAATGCGCTATATAAATATATTATCATTGTTGTTAATATTCTTGATATTCGTGTAAATCAGCAGCAACACTCAGTCCGTACACTTTGATGCTGTTCCCGCTGTGACTGATTAAAGTAAGACTAAAAATAAACGATCGCAAAGACTCTAAAAATCAAGGTTAGGTCCTTTATTGTTGCCCATGAGTTGACTTTTCGAATGTCTATTAAACATCAAAACAAAAATACAGAATGGAAAAATTTAGTTGCTTTCCTCGCCTCTTTACACATTCGCTCGTTTGCCTCTCGCGTATTTTTGCACAAAACATTAGGCACACATTCACGGGAGGATTACCTTCTGCAACACGATGGCTTTGGAAAATTACCCATTTTTTGTCTTGATTAGCTCCATGACAACCCAATAAACAGTGTCAATGGTATAATATAATCTTCCACTTGAAACAGTTAAATGATCTTAAAGACTATGGTACATGATAAATACAGTTTTAATGTGGCATATACAGAGTTAACTTAAAATGAATATATTGATACTGTCTTACCAATTTGACAGTTTAGACCACTCCACCCCGCATAACACCAACATTTGTATACACCCAGCAAACTGACGCAGTCGCCGTTTCCACCGCAAGGGTTTGAAGCACATTCGTCAACCTCTGTTAAAACAAGTAAACAGTTTATAATCTATGTGATAATAACCATTTTTTAATATAACAGTTTTGTCGCCTAATAAGAGAGTGGAGTGAAAAGGGAAATTATGATACAAACTAGTGGTCAATTTAGAACACTGTGTTCATATGGCATCCCTCTAGTATATGAGGATACCCTTTTTTCAGTTTTTTCTATTTATCCCATACTTCTCCTTAAGGCCCGGTCACACAGGGAGGACGCATGGGGAACGCACGGCCAGCGCATTGGAAATGTGCAATTTGGGCCAGTGCGTTGTCGTTCGCTAGGCGTGCGTCATCATTCGTTACTCGTTCGTCGAGCGCGCTGGACCAACGCTGGACCAGCGCTATGCATGCGTCGTCATTCGCTGTGTGCGTCGGGATTTTTTGAGCATGCTCAAAAACGTGCGCCGAGCTCGACGCATGAATATACACGCCAAAGGCACGCCAGACATGCGTCGGAGCGCGCTAGACCAGCGCCAGACATGCGTGGAGCGCGCTAGACCAGCGCCAGACAAACGCGGGGCACACGCCCTGTATACGCACAGCGCGCTAGCTACACGCTGTGCATTTTGTGTCAGCTCGCTAGCTTTTCCAAAATCATGACAAAAGTTAGGCACACGGCCTTTTCCGATTGCCAATGCGCTAGCCGTGCTTCGTAGAACGCGGTGCATGCGTGGACCATTCGTCCAGCGCGCTAGCAACACGCTGTGCATTCGTGGAAGTTGTTATCATGTGCGCTCTGGGTACGGTGTGTATGCGTACTGTATGCGCCCTGTATGCGCTCAGCGCGCTAGCAACACGCTATGCATTTGGTGTCAACAGTTGGGCGCACGACAACGCACTGGCCAAAATTGCAAATTTCCCATGCGCTGGCCGTGCGTTCCCCATGCGTCCTCCCTGTGTGACCGGGCCTTTACCGAGGGATGACATCCGTCCTAATTTCCTACATAAGGTACATCATATTCGTTCCTCTCTCTCTGCTCTGCTCTGCTTGATTGTCAAGCTCAGTTATATTGCTATGCAATCCATGCGAGACTTCAGCTCTTCGTTGCATTACCACTGATCTCCGGAATAATAAACATTATAAGAAGATAGAATCATAGTAGGTCCATGATAAAATGTAGTTATGTCCTATTTTGTACAACGCGTATTACCCAAGATGCCTCAATGAGCCTCGGCCATGAAGGCCAGGAAGAACATGTTGGGTTATATTCATCCAGCGTTTTGATTTGGGTTGGAGACCAAGATAGACACATCAAGTCTTGTTACATTATGTTCAGCCATATATGTATTCACATACTAGGCAATTCACCGAAGAAGCACCCTCCTCCCGAAAGGAAGTGTAAATTCTGGATTTAGGGGTCAATTACCGTCCTGCGGCCCCCTTTTGGAACTAAAACTGGAGTACCGTAAGTACACAACCCTTGTGCAACCTTTGGTACTGTGGTTTCCCCTATCGGGTTAACAATTTACATAATAAGAAATATAATAAAGTTATGAATTTTTGAAGTTTGCGATCAATCAAACACAAATTCCCATTCCTCTTATTTTGCTGCTTGTATTAAAACCAACCTAATATTAAAGTGGACTTCGCCTTTAAACATGATATACACTTCCGAATCTTATTCACGTTCATGGGCACTCAGCTAGTACTTATAAAATTCTGCCACAGCAATGGCAATAATTACTAAAGTCAAAATATAGATTCTTTTATAGAAATTTTAACATAAAATAAAGAAGATTTGGTGAATACGCGAACCTTTTGATTTCGAGTTTGTTTATGTTACTATTTTATTTACCATCTACATATAATTGTTATTAAATAGTTCGTCACATTGATATAAATGACATTGCAAACTTTTCACTGGAAAAAAATACTGTCAGTGGCCTTTCTTCGAATCAAGAAAAGATTCGTTTTAGCTGGAAATGTGAGGGAAACTTGAGGGAACTTGAAACAGGACAGCTAATAACTATTCCTACCATTTTAAATGTATACATTATTTAAGATCATTACCTGTAGGTGCAGCTGTAGTCGACATGTGAACATCCTGAAAAGAAGAATTAAAAATATGTTTATATATGAATATTGGGGTAAATTTAGAAAATTAAAATTGAATAAACATGTTATCCCGTTATTATACGTCTTTCATAAACGGCAATACATTCCAAAGTTGATTGCTGTCTCGTTTGCATCGTTAAGAAAAATTGTACACGTTCTGGCTCAGTACTATTTGTTCAATTAATTATCTTTGATGAATGACAACGATACAATTGTATTGCGAATACACCACAATGTATTCCAGTAGTACTTTGAACCAGTTTCATCTACATGATCTTTTATAATGCAATTCCACATTTCGGTGATTTTGAAATATTCAGGAAAACATCTTTTTTTTCTACACTTTGTATAAAACGATCATTTACGAATGACAACGATACAATTGTATTGTGAATACACCACAATGAATTCAAGTAACACTTAACCCAATAGGGCGTACTTGGTCCAGTTTCATCACATGATCTGTTCCTAATGCATTTCCACACACTTTGGTGATTTTGAAATATTCAGGAAAACATCTTTTTATTCAGCGTCCCCAGTATAGAGGGTGCAAAGTTACATATGTGGCATCGTTGCAAGCGGAAAAATTCATTTAGACGAACAAGGGTAAATTAAAAATAGATCTTTTATTTCGGAGGTTCAAAAGAGCACTGTTGATATAGCTGGATCTCATTGAAAGAGCCCACCTCTAAAAATGTTCAACTCTGTATTTTTCCAGGTGATACTATTGTATCGGTTAAGATTGGTTTAGTTGCTTTGTTCCGATATAATGTATGGAATTATGCATAAGATGCATAAGTAGGTCGGGACTATTAGTATTCTTGTTTCAAGTATATGATAATTCATACAGCGTTTAATGTGATAACATTAAAACTAAAAGTAAGGTCTGGTATCAAAATGACATCGAACTTTAACTTTGTCTAGTTGATAGTTATTTCGAGTTGTGTATTAAACGAAAATGGGTTGTTTGACCCAACATTGAAAGCAAACTAAAGGAAACGTGTCCACTTCAAAGCACATCTCATGAGTAACATATTGCGCATTAGGAAAACATGTGACGTGCTTGTAGGAAGGGACCATTAGCTCAGTCTTCCTATATTCCTTTGATGAGTACTTTATGGCATATATTGTAGTCCTGAACATTCATTGTAAGTTTTGAAGACGCGTTGGAAATGTATTTTCCTTCAACACCAGAACTCACGATTACCTTTATATCTGATACCAAGTTTAGCCAAGTACCCTGTGTCTGTCTAGGTTGATGCATGTCCACAGACAGATGTTCCTAGCATTGCAATAACATGCACCCCTTTTCCCCTCTCCCACCCCCCCCCCCCCACACACACAATTTTTGTTTTTGTTTTTGTTGTGAGCCAAAAAAGTGTATGTAAATAGTATTAAAAGATTTTAAATATTATTTTTAAAAGTCGAAATGATGATGAAGGAACAGATAATTGCAATCCAGTCAAATCAAAATAATGTTAACCTGTAAATGATCTGGATTAAATGCAATTTCATAGCATGAATGGAATGAGGTGCCGTGATCGAGTGGTTAAGTCGCCGGACTGTCAATCACAAGGTCCGCGGTTCGAGACCCGCCGCGGCACTAATGTCCTTTGACAAGACATTAATATACATTTGCCACACTCAACCCAGGTGATTGCAGCAATGGCAGCAATTCATTCTTTGAAATGCTAGAGTACCGTAATGGCAGCACAGCTAAAGCCGGGGTAATAATCTTCAAATTTGGAAGCGCTTAGGGCACTGGTTTTTTTAACTATGACCAAATAGCTTAATGACCCTTTGACAGCCTGAAACTTTACAAAGATAAAGAATTAGAAATCAGTTACAACTTTTTCTTGTAGCATGGACCTAGGTTAACCTCCCATAGCTTAACGAAAAATTTTCAGCATTGCTTTATGTGCATGAGGTATCCCTGAACAGCCAATTGTTTACGGAATTTTGTAACAAAATTGACATACCTTTTTGGTTGGAGCCGAAAAAAGTATATACCCACAAGCAATATGTTTTTTTTCTATTGATGATTAATTAGCATGGGTGGATCTTAAAGAAAGTTAACAGTAATCTGAATTAACTCCTGTATTTTGATGGAACAGTGCAATTGAAAATGGTGTTTCGGATGTTACATTTTCCGTAAACAATGTAGGCCCTCATTTAACCCACTAGAATAATCATTTAATGAGATTGTTTATGGTTTGAATAAGCTTATTAGTTACTCCAAGTCATTAAATTAAAAGAAAATATAATTTAATTGTAGTAGCGCTTATATTAGAAATATATTCAAAATTTGAAAAAGTTGTCTCATTTTCCGTAAACAATTTTGTAACGTCCAAAACAACTTTCAATTTGAAGTAGCAAAAAATATATGAACTGCAGGACCTATCTTTCGTAACATTTTTTAAACATTTCATGGCGGCTACCCACCCCAAAAAAGAAATTTGCAATACATCATTACAATACTATTTTATAGTTAAAACAAATTTTCCGTTAACAGTTGTAACGTCCGAAACAAATGTAACGTCCGAAACAAAAAATACCAAATAAATGATGATAATCCATATTTGAGGGTATCTGGAGTGAATAAATCATTATGAAATAAGTTATTATAAGTCTTAACACAAGTCAAATCACAAATCAGGTCTTTCAAATCCAATAATTTTGTGTAAACTCAAGAAGGGTGTTTCGGACGTTACACTATTTGATTGTTAACACATAGTTTGCAAATATCAACTAATTTTCGATCATATGTGCAAGTTACGATTTCACAATGCACACTCCTGTTAAAAACACTATTTTGATAATTTCATTTAGATCTAAATATAAAAATATGAAGAAATATGATGCAAAAAATCAAATTTTCCGTAAAATATCTAAATTTTCTGCAAAATTGACTTATAAAACATAAATATTGAAGCCACACTTTGTGGTGCAAGGTATTGCTGGCTGCTTTAGTATATCCTTAATTGTAATTTTTCAGAAAAAATCTCAATAAAAGTGACTCATAAAAATTATTCAGCCATTTTAACAGCACTTTCTGGTATGCTGTTAGCACGTTTCGGATGTTACATTAAACTGTTAACAGACATTTTCATACTTTAACTAGTTCAAATGAGGGGCAAAGATAGATGTGAGAATAGCAAATTTCAATTTTTCAACCTCTCGTCTTGCTATTTACATTGCTGTGTGTTTGCAAATCATCACGTTTTCATTTTTACAGAGGTTGTTCCAAATTATGTCATATAACCAAAGATTGTATGGTCAACCTAAACTATTTGGTAGGTTACAAAAGCTCAAAATCACCCACTTAAGCAATACCCAGTGTACATTTACATGACACGGGTATGATACAGGTATATAAAGTTGATAAAATCAAGCAAATTAAAATGTTTTTCTAAAAAATTATGGGAAATATGGATTTTCATTTGAAAATACCTTTTAAAAAGGGCACTCAGTACACGTAACTAATCTGTGTAGAAAGTACATACATGTATAAAAGAAAAGGGAATTAACAGTAATACCTTATTTAATGATCCTAAACATATATGTACATGTAGTATCTTCCTCAAATGTATGCATACATACAAAATGTATAAGCTAGTGTAGGGATATATTTTGAACTTCTGAAACTCCCCTTCATATCCATGATTCATCCCTTTCATATTAATAGGTCATCCCGCATTCACACTAACCCTTTTCATCCACCATCCTTTCATCTGTCTATCTCTCTCTCTCATTGGTTTCAATTTTCACCTCATGCAGTCAAGCTTATATAGTTTAATTTACATATACTATGAATATTCAATATATACCCTTTGTTTATGTTTGAATATTCAAGATTACTTTGTGATGTTGATTTATACTTGTATGGGACTATATGAATTTGTATTGATTTATTCTACTTTACATGGAATGGATGTGGAATGCTACATAGAATGCTGTAATGCTTTTACACATTAAAACCTGGTCAGTTAGCCAGTAGTTATCAATCCTACAACATGTCTGCTGGGCTGCCTCTGTGTTAAGAGTGCTAGGAATTATCTGTTAGAACCGCAACCCTACACTATTGTGAAACATAAATGGGCTGTCCGTTTTTGTTTTTTTTCCTCTACGAAATGTCAACGTTGGGGGTGCGGCGCTGCGGCCTTATCGCTGGCAAATACGGTACATGTTTAACCTACACTGTATATTGTTTGTCACCTGTGATATAGGCACATCAAGAGTTAAGATCTATCAACCAACCAACCAATCAATCCATCCATTCATCAATCAGTCATCAATTAAATAAATAAATAAATACTTATTTAAGAGCATTTAAAAATGTTGTCGTTTGAAACAGCCTCCTAATACAAATAGTTGTAAAGGATGATTGTTACTACAGTAGTATTATAACCTAACACATACACAATTTTAAAATACATCTAAAATGTCTCATTCTCGACATAAATTAGGATTCACTTATTTCTTATTACCGTACTTACATGACTGGGGGTACTTTTTTATAGTTTTATTTTTTAAAAGATTTGTCAATGTTTTGCTTACATACATGCATGTGTTAGTGATATTATTGAATGACACACTATATAGTTGAAGGCAAAGAACATTAGCAAGCTGATTAAACATCTATATTGTAGAGTTTGTAGAAATTGATGATCTCATTGAAATGTTAACATCGTGTAACATCCGAAACAAACCATAGTATACATTTCACACTGTTGTTCATAACATGCAATAAAGAGTATGTTTCTAAGTGAATTTTCTAAGGAGTTTTGATGACTACAATTGCTATTAGCTTCATATTTCACTCTGTTAGATCACATAAGCATTTTTAACTACCGGTACACGTTCTTGAAATGAATAATATACCTTACATAAATTGAGTGGTCGATGAAGACAAACTTGGTATACATGTATGTGCTAAACTAATTAAATCTGCACAATTTTTTTCCATAAATGTTACAGAAGTATTTTTCTGCAAACAATTAATGTAACTGAGATCAATAATACCTAAAGAAAAGCAATTAACTTGAATAAAGTTATAATGTTAACAGTGTGTAACGTCCGAAACATCAGTGGTGTGTCATATAAAAATTATTAGGCAATGCACTGGTTCCCATTTTTTTTGCATGTATTTACCTTATATCATCAGTTGTTATAATAAAATAAGTTTGACCTAAGAAAAAAGCATTTTACCTATTGAAATAAAAACTTGTTATTGTCAAAACCCTAATTTAGAGCTATTTTTCACTTTGAAGTGATACAAAATCTGTATTTTTCAAGATAGAAACTCAACAATTTGCATGAATAATCTCTGAAACATATTCTTAAAGACCCAACATATTTGAAGGTGTGGTTAATAGCAGATGAGTTTTATATCACAGTTATTAGATGCTATAGTTCACAATAAAATTGTAAAAACTCAAAGTATTCATATCTGGTGAATAAATAAGGAGATAGATTAAGGTCCAGAATTTGCATTTCTCAAAAATATGATTAGTCCTGATCCTAAAAATACAAGTTTGAAGTGAGTAAACATAATTTCATTTTGGACCCATTTGTGGACACATTTGGTATAAGTTAAAAAAACCAGTGCCTTAGTGATTGTAATAAGCGCTATATAAAAACTGAGTATGAGTATTATTATCATTATTATATTATAACCTTATCTGGCCAATATGATTTTTATTTTACCTCTCACTTTATTCATTTTACATCAACTTTGTTTTCCTTCTTTTACGGTTTTAAAGGGCGCGCTTGGCGTTTAACACAAGGGAAGGGGCCTTCTATTTACTTTGTACTTGAGCATTCATTTCTCTATCTAAAAGGGGGAAATCCCTATCGATGAAGTTCTAGCAATACAAAAAAGTTTGAACAACAGAAATAACAAACACTCTTCGCCTTCTGACCGGTATCCTACGGGCAGAGCTTTAAGTTTCCCCAGTCAACCATAATACTAATAATAATAGGTATTTCTATAGCGCCGTCTATCTAGAAATTCTATTCCAAAGGCGCATTTATTATTACCTCTGCTTTAGCCTAGCTGCCATTATACAGCGCTCAAGCATTTCAAGGAAGTAATTCCTGCCAGGTACCCATTTACATGTGGTTCGAACTTTATTTCTTTACTTCGGGTACAGCTTTATGTTTGGCTAGTGATCCACGTGGTTCGGCCTTGATTTCTATACAGAATATGTCCTATCATAGTTCAAATATATGATGGGTAGAATGTATTATGAATAGAATGGAATTCTCTCAATTGTAAAATGTCCTTCGACCTTATTTTCGATATGTCCGTGAAGCACTCTTATCCTTAATTCTGCATTACATATATATGATACTCGAAATTCTTCTAATTTTTATTTAAATAAAATAAGACTAATTATAACTAAAAAAACTATATTTGTTAAAGGGCCACAATTGTGGAATACTATACCTCATGATATAAAATCTAGTCCATCAATTAATGTTTTTGAAAAGAGATATAAATCATTTCTAATCAAAAAAAAAAAAATAAGATTGATTCTGTAGACGGTCAGGGTTTTATTTCTTCTTTTTCCCCCCTCTATTTAGGCATTAGTTTTTTTTTTTTTTTTTTTTTTTTGTAATCACCTTTTTAAACAACAATATTATACTGTATTACTGTTTCGGTGGCAGCACTAATAAATGAATTTGGCTTTCCTAGCTGTCTCCACATTCAAATGACATTTTTGTTGTTGTTGTATTATATTGTAAATGTTTCTCTTTCACTTGTACGCTGTGTTTTGTATTGATGTTTTTATGATGAATGAAACAAAGATCAATTCAATCCTAAGCATTGTCCAATATCTCTCTCTCTATCTCTCCTTTTATCTCTATTTGTCTCTCTCCCTCTCTCCCTTTCTCTCCCTCTGTCTTTCTCTCTCCCTATCTCCCTTTCTCTCCCTCTGTCTTTCTCTCTCCCTATCTCCCTTTCTCTCCCTCTGTTTTTCTCTCTCTCTCATTCTTCTCGTGGATCCCCTGTGCTGTCTGAATTTCCCCTCCTTACCTATCTCTCTCCATCTCTCCTTTTTATCACTATTTCTCTCTCCCTCTCTCCCTTTATCTCCCTCTGTCTTTCTCTGTCTTTGTCTCTCTCTCTCTCTCTCTCTCTCTCTCATTCTTCTCCTGGATCCCATGTGCTGTCTGAATTTCCCCCTCTTCACCTCTCTTCTTTACTTCCCTTCAACCCTTTTGTTCTCTGTTTTGTCTCTTATTTCGAACGATCTTTTCATAAAATATATGATTGTGGAATAGATTTGAGCAATTATTGTTACCTGTTTAGCGAACTTTATTGATTCATATGTATGTGTATAACACTGTATGTTATCTCTCAATGCGATTTGCTAGATAATGTTACAGTAGTTTATTTATGTCTGTATAATTATTTATGTTTTTAAAGGGATCCGGTAACTTTGTCTCAGATTCTGAAACAAAATTCTGGATTTAGCTCATGATGCAATGATAATTATAAACCTTTAGGTCAGTCAGGAATCCCATGACTTTTACAAGCCGATCGCCTGTCTGATTATCAAGATATTTATGATTGGAATTACAAATTCTGAAAACCGTTCGCCTGACGGTTTTCATAACACTACAGTCTATTGGGGAAAACGAGTTTGGTAAATCCGGTCACTCAAAGGTTTTTACTTTTTTGAGGCACTTCTTGATCATTTTGAAGCGCAATTTTTTTAGGCCTTCAATATTACACCATTTCACAGACACTGATAACACGTAGGGCCGTGTATCTCAGATTTAACATTGTTAAACGATCCCTTTAAGCAATGTACACGATTCTGCAATGCAGCCATCGGGCTGGAAAATTTATGTTCAATTAAACCATTACCATTACCATTTCTATTCTCGCCATTATTAAGACCTGCTAAAAATGGTCGCCTGTTCAGTCACAATGTTTTACTAGAAATTAAGTTGTGTAACGTATTAACGTTATGAATATTCGCACTTTTAATACGAAAAATATTACTTTCCACTCATAGTTTCCCTAAATTCTATAACTATTTAAAACTATTTATTTTCATGGCATACGATATATTACTTTGAGAAGGTCAACTGTTTGAAGATGGAACTCCCTCTCAGTTTACCTCTTTTAAATTGTAATCTTTAAAGGCTTCCATGGTGAAGAAATGTGTGAGCAAAGCTTGCGGTTACACCATGCAAGTATTCTTTCGAGAATGAGTAAGTAGCCCTGACAGGGGCATACTTATGCTCGACGTTTTGATAGGTTACACCAATCGTCTTCAATAATATTGGGTTTTACGTCTTCTTCCTAGTATAATATCAACATGCTAGTCAATGATCCTCAAGATAATTTGTACATACACGTAAGATGATTAGTTCGTTTATGTGAAAAACAAATGGAAGATAATAAGGCAGTTTTCCTCAGAACTACTATAAATGGTCACTCATTTTAAAATTGTCTGATCTACAAAATATTGAAGAACTGTCCTTTATTTTCTACAAATGTAATGCTCCCTGGGAGAAATATCAATTATTTAAACATATTTGTGGCTTACACCCAGTAAATAAGATTGGTTATGGCATTTCCACACAACTTGTTTGCCTTTAAACAAAAACCTCCTCCAATCGTTTTATCCCCTCTTTCCACCAACTCTTATTCTTCACTGCTTTTGGTTTATTACAACCCTTTATAATGTCACACCAGTCTCAACAGTATATGATTTCATGTATGTTTATAATAGAAATATTAGTCAAAATAGCAAATTTTCCACCGATATTTAAAATAAATTACATAGCTTTTGACACAAAGCACTGAAAGCCCATCTGCACCAGTTTGGCCAGAAAGGATTAGACCTCCCTGCATGGTAACTGACAGGTGATTATCTCATCAAATCAGCTTTCAATTAACATCAGAAAGGATGAACATGGGGGACCAACGGTCACCGCTTAGGCATTAGGCATTCATTGTTTGCTATATAGATAGCGCAAGTGGCTATTAGAAGCGCAGTGGGGCTTTAAAACCCCTTTAAAGTGTTGGGAGCCCCAAATTCGCCAAATATTTGATAGCAAATCTTCACTTAAATTGTATCATATTTAAAAGAGGATGTCATTTACATGTAAAACAAACTTCTGCAAATATTTCCCTCAAAAAATGTATTTAGAGACAAATAATTGATAAAATAATACATATTTGGATTTTCTGTTGTATGCAGAAAACCAAAATTTTGTATTCTTCCATCAATCCCTTACAGGAACTTAAGCTTGAGGCAAACGTAATAAGCTTGTATTAAAAATTCATGCTTGCAAAACTTGCTCGCAATCTTACAACAAACTTGCTGCAAGCTTGCAGGAGCGCAATATAAAGCCCTTGCAATCTTGCAGGCCGACCAGTGCACGCCCTGCAAGCTTGCGGAGCTTTCAGGAGCGCTTAGTTCCTTAGTTATTACAAATATGGCATGTTGCAATTATTTAACAAATACTTTCAAACTGTTGTACGAGTGTTTGCATAATCTAATTTGTATAGTACAGTGTACTTTTGTGTAAATCCCATTTATGACCAAATTATTGTCACTGTAAAAATACAGCAGACAAGTTTATTTATTTATTTCTGCACACTTTTATTAATTAAATCATACAGACAATAATAATAATACAGGTCTTATATAGCGCATTATACATTGAAAAAGGATCTCAATATGCTTGATTAGGGGAAAAAGGAGGGGTGAAACGTAGGCAAAATCTGCTGGAAAAATATATAAGTAAGCTTGCACAAGCTTACACGCTTCTCTTTTCTGATTGGCTGAAAAGCTGCCTCATTTGCATTCATGGACCCATGCATGCTTGCCTCAAAGTTGCCAGTTACAAGCTTGCACAACGGCTTGCAGATTTTTTGACCTTCCAATATTTCCTCTGCCCTGATTGGCTGACAGATAACCTCATTTGCATTTTGGAACCGTGCAAGCCAGTAATGAGCTAGAAACAAGCTCGCAACAAGCTTGCAGGGCAGGCTCGAAGCAAACTTCCACTGCTAGCTTGTGTCAAACTTGCAACAATTTCCATAAGGGATATTCGACTTCAAACACATTTGTTTTGAAAATCCTTGCAGAAATGTGTCTTAAATGACATCCTTTGCCGCATTGTGCTACAATTTAAGTGAAAATGTTGGCACCTCATTGTTGGGTCTCCCAACACTTTAGAGGGGCTTTATACATCGTATGCAACAAACTATTTTACAGACAAGTGACATTATCCGTTCCTATGAAACTGTAGAACATATACCCCTGTATACAGTTGCATTTGTTTGTACCCTGCAGTAAGTCTATATTAAAGATTGAATTCAATGTACCTTTCAATTTCAGTTTTAAGATTTCTGACGCTTTTCTGTATAAAATGGCTATTGAAAAGGACCGCTAATTTTTAGATTTCAAGCAATGCAATTGATTTTGACATATTACAGCGCAACTTATGGATATGCTGAATGACTGTGAGCGACACCCCACCTAAAGAAAAGTCTTGAACTTGGAAGGATGAACTGATGTACTTACCCGACATCTCAACATCCACAAGATGACGTATATCCAAATGAAACGAGCCATCATTATCTAGGGACTCGTCTATACGATGACGGCCTTGATGAGATGTGAGGCGACTAAACTACATAGTTATAACTGCTCTCTAGCGAACATTGTACTACACATGGTTGCAGCCAATCAATTGGAACCACAGAAATGAAATGAACTAAAATAGAGCAGGTGAGTTTTCAACCATGACTTGTCTTCCTCTCTTTGTCCGCGGTATGCAAGTCTAGGTAAGTCGATCGTGTTGTAGACAGGGGCACCCATTTCCATTGGCGGGTGAGGTGTTCTTCCTCACACGAGCAATTGCAAGTTTTACCGAGCTAATGATAAGGGGAAAGGTCAGGGATGTGGTTCAGGCTTCTCATCCATCCTTTTCCACTGTCCCCTTTTCCTCCCCCTTTTAAATTGTTTGGTTCACCAATCGGGTATTCTTTTTGGGAGGAGGCACTTGCCCCCTGCAGCTTGCCAATCCCTAATAATTATGGAGCTCGGGAGCAAGGACATTTTGGAAATATAATCGTTTTTGTATTCTTTGTTTCAATTATGCACATGCGCTCAAAGGTCTCAAATACTCAAGCACACATTAGCTGATGATTGCGACAATCCATGGCACTTATTCTGGTAATAAAACGATACAAAGTTTTGGGAAATTTTGAAAATTGGGTGGATAGTGATTCTTTACAATTTTGATATATTTGGATGCCCCTGTGGATGTATTAAAAGCACTAGAAAATTTAGCCCCTAAAACACTTCTGCTTTCGGGGAAAATTGAATATAAAAATTTACCGGTGCTCCCGGTAAATGTTGATGAACTTCAAATAGCGCCTACGGCCGTACAATGGTAGCTGCGACCATGAAAATCTCAGAATATGTAGATGTGATCCCAGGTCGAAAATCCCATAGAAACCAGTAGAGAAAACCAGTACAGATTTCTAATGGTTTCTACAGGTCAATTCTCTACTGGTTTCAATATGGAAAGTGGCGCTTTTCCATTAAAAACCAGTAGAAAAAAATTGTACTGGAACCAGCAGAAGACCAGTAGAAGACCATTAGAAAACCCTAATGGAACCATTAGGAGACCAGTAGGAATCCCAACTGGAACCATTAGGAGACCAGTAGGAAACAGGTACAAATCCCCACTGGAACCAGTAGGAGACCAGTAGGAATTGATACAAAAACCATTAGGAGACCAGTAGAAAAGAAGTGCTGGAACCATTAGACAAGTAAAAAAAAAGTCCTGGAACCATTAGACCAGTAAAAAAGAAGTCCCGGAACCATTAGGAGACCAGTAGGAATCCATTAGGATACCAGTAGAAAACCCTAATGGAACCATAAGAAGACCAGTAGGAATCCCAACTGGAACCATTAGGCTACCAGTAGAAAACCCTAATGGAACCATTAGAAGACCAGTAGGAATCCCAACTGGAACCATTAGGAGACCAGTAGGAATCCATACAGAAACCATTAGGATACCAGTAGAAAACCCCAATGGAACCTTAGAAGACCACTAGGAATCCCAACTGGAACCATTAGGAGACCAGTAGGAATCCATACAGAAACCATTAGGATACCAGTAGAAAACCCCAATGGAACCATTAGAAGACCAGTAGGAATCCCAACTGGAACCATTAGGAGACAGGTAGAAAACAATTTGTTTTGATCAGTTGAAATTCTACTACATCAATGCACTTCCAACACAGTACTCCTCACAAAATCTGCCAGTCCTTGTTTTTTTTTTTTTAATTTAAAAGAGCATGCTGGTCTGCAGAGTAGACACGAAAATGACAGGAGCTGGCATGAAGTTTGCTTCCAACACAATTAACCATTTTCTTGAGGTTCAGCCACTTCTCTCGCAAACATCTGTTAACAAAAGACATCACAATCATGTTGGTTCATCTTTATCATATTTAACACTTAACAGTGTATAATTTTATTATCTGTCAGAATAGCATACATCATATAGTGATTACAATTACATGAACGTTTAAAAACAAGGTTAACAGCTTAAATGAAAAAGGATTTTTTTTTTTTTTTTTTTTTACACATTTCAAAGATAAAAAAGAAGACCCCCCAAAACAGTGTTAAATTGGCTAATTATTGTCTAAAAGTTATGGCCAGCTTTAACAAAGAGAAATCAATCTTGGAAATTTGGAGTAGATGTTTAAAAGAGTAGGTTTGGCAATAGTTTTCTTATGGTAGCCTTCATGAGTAGAAACAATGAGCATGCATTTTTGCTGAGAAATTTCATTTGTAATTTTCTACCATAGAGAATAAGTTCATTTGCACAAATTTAAGTACTTTATTTATGCATTTAAATTTGGAGAATAATTCACAAATGATAACGCAAAGCATGATTTTTACCTGTAGATTGTCAAAGTACATGTAAAGGATTGATATTAAGTTGCAGCGATTGGAAATGAAATATTGTGTACTAACTACTATAAGCCTACTACATTCACAAGAAAACAAAATCATTTATGGCCTTATTATTTTGACAAGTGGTGTGATATTATGGTAACTAAAGAGTGTGCTATTCATCAATAAATGTAACTTGATAGTACAGTGTATTATGACAAATTTCAATTTCCTCCTGACATTTGATAAACAAATGAAATATGGTCCATATTTTAAAAGGTTTGAATTTAGATATGAAATAGATTTCATAATTACGAAAAATAAATAGGAATTCTGGAATTGAAAAAGGGGCGTTAATAACGATATTGAAATAGGGTTAATATTTCCGCAAATGAAATGGTATTATTTTGAAAATGAAATAGGATTCATTATATTGACGGTTCGTAATTCCTAAAAGGATAAAGGGGTTCTATTTGCATTTTAAGAATAATAAACTTTTGGAAGTATATTGAGCCCTATTTAATTTTCTGAATTATGAACCATATTCCATTTTTGGAATTACGAATCCTAGTTCATTTTCAGAATTAAGAACCCTACTTCATTTGTAGAATTATGAACCCTTAAGAACATATAAAATTATGAACCCTCAGAAAACGACATATAACAGTTCAAAGATTTCCTATCCATATAAATACATGTAGGTCATTTTCCTATTGTAATCAAATTTAATGAAGAGGTCCTCGTTAAGTGCCTCATTACCAATTATTAAATTCACCTTTTACGAATAAATGTATTTAAATAGTCAGAATGCAAATTGAATACATTATGTGTTGGTAGTACTAGGTACCAGAAACATTATGACTTGCCCTACCTAACAACACATGTTTGCATTTCGCATTCTGACTATCGAAATCCAATTATGCTTAACGGGTGAACGAAATAATTTGTTTCGCGGCACTTTGCTTTGATTTTATAACGAAAATTGCCTCATCACATTATGTTACATAGGGCTTACCCTTTACACTTTTTAAAGGGAAATCCAACCTTAACAGACAACTATACTTTAAAAAAATACCAAATAAAATCTGACAGAAAATAAGGTGGTTATGGATTGTTGAAAGCTGTGATCACTAAACCTATGGGCATTTTTAAATTGGCTGAATGGGTAATGTCACTATGATGAGCTGCAGGACTACTTTCCCATTTATTTCAAGACCCAAAATGATTATTTAATTTTTTTCCTTCAAAATGTATGATTCAGGAGGGGCTTTTCTATGTAGAGGACCTGTAATAATGTGATATCCATAATATATTTTGAGTAGTTCTCAAAGGGAGAAGGCACTTAAAATAAAAAGAGAATTAATTATATTTCAGTAACAAAAGGGAGAGTTGTCCCATGACTATGTCATAATCCACTGACCAAATTGCCTATTTGAGATGTGCATGGATTTAGTGATCTCATATTTTAAACTTTGTATAACTCCCTTAATATTGGCCCGAGTTATTTCAAACTTTCACCTTTCTATATTTCTCTTATTTTTCAGCTTCCATTTCAATGAACTTATTACAAGGGTTGGATTGCCCTTTAGGGCCCGTTCAGATATGATGCTGGAGTTGACATAAAGCTCTATATGCTTTACAGTTCTGTATATTATAATACAGAGATCACTGAATATGCGCAGTCCCAAACATACAAAAGCATACATGTAGGTCCTTTGTTGCCGTTCACTCCACATAAAACAAAACTGCAGCATTTTTGGAATTTTTTGGCGGTTCACGTGCCATACCTGAATAAGTCTTAAGTGCTTAAGATTGGAATAGATTTGTATTGCATTTACCTCAGTCAATTTTTCTCTATTACCAACTTATATAATTTGCCACAGGTTTTAGGAATTGACATTTTGATACGAAGGGGGTGGGGGATACTACTTCATAAATAGTAATAACAAATATGCACAAATACCGAGATCTTTTACCCAAAGCGTTAATATGTAGGCATACATTTATGTTTGTAAACCCTGTAATTCATCAAATTGGCAAGTGACATGAATGGGCATTTCAGTTCTACAGCTAAGCTATTCAGGTTCGTGACTATAACTCACCCCCCCCCCCCCCCCCCCATCTCTCTCTCTCTCTCTCTGTATCTCTATAATGAAGGGGAAAGTAACCTCTGTGTGTGTAGACCTCATTTTGGAAATATTCCTCTTCAGCTGGGACTCATGGTTTAGATTTTGGGTGGAATCTCCTGTATAATGCAAGTGCTTGATCCAGGGTACATGCACGCAAAGAATTCTAATGCATGAATAGAGCAAAAAGAAAGGAATACAAGTTAAGAAAAACTTTTATACATTTTAAAACTTTAGAACGTAAACAATGAATTAAATAATGAATTCTGTCTGAAAATGCTAAATGAAATAATCTCTCATTGCTTACAAACATAATATAAACATACCTTTGCATTTTAAAAATTTGTTGGCAATGCAAACGTGATTCAGGATTTTTGTGTAAATAATTATCAATACAATTCTAGTTTGCTGATGAGAGCTAGTAGAATCAAAGCTCTATTGCTGAGGAGGGAAAAGAACACTGTTCGAAACTCACAAAATATGGTCGGTTATTGCTACATACTTGCAGGTTTTAGTGATCTGAAATTAATTGAATTATATATATTTGAAATTTAGGAAAAATAAGCCTTTCAAATGAAATGATCAATTCTTGATGTCTAATTAATCAGTGTCATGATCATGGAAGAATGAAAAATATATGTACAGAAATAATACAAGTACATCTGCACAATTACCGATAAAGGCTTCAACTGTGTCATGAGGCTGCTGAATGCTGATCCAGAAGGTTGAGAGAAAGTAGCATGGTCTCACGTCAATATACTGTGGCCACAATGTGCTTCGAATCCACTGTTTGGCGAAAGATGTCAAAAGATGCCTACATGTAATAAGAAAATAAATAAAGTTAAAACAAATTGAACGGTTGATGCATGTGCAACACACATGCATGTAGGCCTACTACAAACTTCTTCGTACAGCATGTGGGTATTTTGTTTACCATTTACGGGTCTAGCCGTTTATTTCCAGATAAGGGCTTCTGTATATATTGTGTGAACACAGTAACACACCATAAATGGATTAAATTTAAAGCCCCCTCCCCCACTTGTCTCGAAATTAGGGTGCGTTGAGAACACAATCTTTTGGGATAAGCGCAGGGGGGGGGGGGGGGGAGTGAGTTATAGCCACGAACATGAATAGCTTAGCTGTAGGGTGCGTTGACTTGTGCGTTGGGTGCGAAAGGGTGCGTTGACTAGTCTTTCAAATCAGTAGTTTAAAACAGAATTTAAGGAATATAAATTGAAGTCGTTTAAATTGAAATACATGTAATCAAAATTAAAAAAGACTAGAAAATTATAAAGTAAAACTATCGTTTAACTTAAGTAGTCTTGCAGATCAGGCGTTTATGCTTCTCAAGCATGCAGCACTTTATTTATTAAAAAAAAAGAATAAAGCACTAAATTCTCAAAATTGACATGGTTTACAGCACAGTTAAGTGACTCGGTAACATTGCCTCAGATTCTGAAAAAAAATCCTGGATTGAGCTCATGCTGCAATCATAATTATTTACCTTTAGGTAAGTCAGGAATCCCATGACGTTTACAATCCAATCGCCTGTCTGATTATCAAGATATCTATGATTGGAATTCAAAATTTCAAAAACCGTTTTCCCCAACGGTTTTATAACACTACAGTCTATTGGGGAAAATGTGTATGGTAAAACCGGTCACTCAAAAGTCAATATTTTTACTTTTTGAGGCACTTCATGATCATTTTGAAGCGCAATTTTGTCAGGGCTTCAATATTACACCATATAACTGACACTGATAATACGTAGGCCATGCATGCATCTCAGATTTAACATTGTTAAACGATGCCTTCAAAGCCATGTGTAGGTGAATGCACAAACTTTGCTTTGAATGATGATCCCATCAAGATGTAACATAAAAATACATAGATGGGACAATACAATACATTTCTCATCTTGGCGGCAGGCGTTTAAAGCACTCCTACTACTAGTTCACAATCATACATTACTACGTTTCAAAACAGAAAACAGTTACTGCACATATTGCAAATAAATTAGGTAAATCTAAGACTTACCCATATTGAAGAATAGCAGTGGAAAACAAAGTAATAAAGTAAAAGGATTTGTCTCTCTGCTCTGGCTCCTGTAGTGTAGCTGTTGATAGGAATGGCTGTCTCGCTGTGTACGTGTGTGTACGTGTGTAGTCTCATAAGCTAAGGCATACATGGGCCTGGCGCGCACGTATACACTGCATGTCCTGGCCTGATACATGTGCACACACACACACAGTGCTATAGTGTAGCCCAGAGGGATGCCATGCTGTGTACCCGTTCAAAAAAGGCGGGAGTCGCATTTGCATTTTGGGGTATTGGGGCTTGTAGTCTTGATCAATATTGCAGACCTTATAGGGCATGTCAAGATGTTGCACAATATTATCTGTAAAATAAAACTATTAATATAATGACTAATGAAATTTGAGAGTTTTTCACCCCTGTTTTGGGGGCTTAAATAAATATGGTTAGATTGATCCTGAGGCGGTGCTAGATATCATACTGGTATCTATTTGTTTCAACTGGTTTTCAAAACCATTGAGCTCGATCTGCATGGTTTATGGTTTGACTTAGGATTTTTTACACCCATGTTAAAACCATTAGATTTATTGGATTCTACTAGTCTTCAAAACCATTAGGCTCTACTGGTTTGTAAAGGTTTCTAATGGTTTGACTAAGGATTTTTACACCCGAGTTCAAACCATTAGATCTTAATTGGTTTCTATGGGTCTTCAAAACCATTAGGCTCCACTGGTTTGTTAAGGTTTCTAATGGTTTGACTTAGGATTTTTACGCCCATGTTCAAACCATTAGATCTTACTGGTTTCTATTGGTTTCTATGGGTCTTCAAAACCATTAGGCTCCACTGGTTTGACTTAGGATTTTTACAGCCATGTTCAAACCATTAGATC
>JAVYIG010002978.1:0-217000 GCA_035222895.1 Strongylocentrotus droebachiensis | reverse complement strand
ATCTTACAATCTGTTTAAAAGTAAGGTGTACTTTGGGATTAAAGGGGAAATATTGTGAAAATTAAACAGTAGATCAGTGAATGGTTACGAGACCTATACGAGGGTTTGATATAATAGAAATAGGCCTATATTAAATGTTTATTTAAGAGACCATGCACTGTACGGTATACTGTGGCATCATATTAAATATGCCTAATGATTATGAGAAATAGCTAATAATAATCGAACATTATTCGCGTTAGTCCGAATCATCTATAGCTGAATCATGGGCCTACATCTTTACGAGCTTGCTTTCATGTAGGTCCCATCATATTTCTCTCAGTTACATCAGCAGGCGCGGATCCAGGATTTTCCAATAAGGGGGGGGGGGGGCGGAAATTCGAAAATCGCGCAGACCGTTATTTCAACTTAGTATGGAAAGGGGACATGTTCACGTCACGTCTCTTGTCCGATATCAACATTCCCCGTTTTTAAGTTATGCTCGCGCGCAATCTTTTGGACATTTCCATCAGTAGGGCTGAAGCCTCTTGCCCCAATATCTATTTCCTGGTTTCATAATATGAGCATATGTATGTTGTTAAAGTGTTATTTGTCACCAAAATATACGAGATAAGATATAAAAAATGCATATTGGTAATTTTAAAATTTTCGTGGAAAGAGAGGTTGCAACCCCATCCCGCATTAACTGCAGATGTTTTGAAATGAAATCAGACTCCCAAAAAAAATAATAACCAAAACGCACGAATCCAGTTTCAAAAATCCAAAAAATGTCAGCTTCAGACTCCCTCTAAAAGTATTAACCGAATCGCACGAATCCAGTTTTTAAAAATTCAGCTTCAGAGCTAGAGATCTTATAAAGAGGGAAAAAACAAATCATGATGGGGTTATAAGCACATAACAGAAGACTGAAAAGACCTCTGTTAAGTGACATATAATTGTATCATCTATAAATGCGAGCGAGCGAGCTTTAGGGGAAATTACTCTTAGTCGCTTTAAATTAGGTGCAAGACTAATGATAAGAGGTAAAGGGGACACTTATCGAAAGGGAAAAAGACACTTATTAGAAAAGAAAAGTAGCATGTGTCAAGGTACAAAGAGTAATTATCAAAGGTTCAAACGGGGCACTTCTTACACCTGAAAAGAGGCACTCACCAGAAATGAGATAGGGCACTTATAAGTATGGGAAATGGGCATTTGTTGACGGAAAAGGGGCATCCATCAGAAATTGATTTATCAGAGGTGAAAAGGGGCATTTATGAAAAGGGGATAGGTCCCTTATTAGAAAGGAAAAGGGGCACGATTCAAAATAAAAGGGCAGTTAGCAGAGGTGAAAATGGGCACCCATCATAGATGAAAAGAGTACTTATCAGGAGGGGAAGGGGTACTTTTCAAAGTAAAACGAACATCTCTCAGATTTGAATAGGGGCAATTATCGGAGGTGAAGAGCGCACCGAAGTGAAAAGAAGTAACTTCTCGTATATGAAAAAGGTCATTTACCAGAGATGAAAAGGGACACTTTCTATTTATGAAGGGCCTCATTTTTCTAAATAGCCCTTATCAGATAGGAAAGGGGGCACATGTGTTGATAAAATGTGCGCTTATCCGAGTTAAAAAGGGGTAGCTCTAAAAAGGGGAAGGGGCAGGGGCCCTTCTTACAAAGTAAAAGTGGCCCTTTGGGGGTACTTGAAAAAGTGGGGGGGGGACTTTGCCCCCTACCCCTGCCACCCGCCCCATCATCTAAAAATCCAAAATGATGTTGTAGGGCGGCCGGGCGCGGCTTTATCATGAGTGCTTTTATGTGATCCTCAGGCTCTTTTTTATGAATATAATTATCCTGGAGTCCGACCCAGATTGCACACCCTAAAATGATGATCATCTCCAATACGCTTGCAGTTCACGTATGCACCCCTTCCTCCTTATCCATCGTTACCGTCACTGCCATTTACGTATGGCCGGTCGGCGTATTTTTTATTTACACGCTAGCGAGGGGAATTTCTCGATTAATTCCAATGTAACCGCTTAATTTCAATGAAACCGCTCGCGAAGAGTCTAGCCTGGATCGGAGAGCTCGCTAGTGCTATACGCTAGTGTAAATTTACATCCAGGAGAAAGTTTGCTTAACTTTTTCTTGAAACACTTGAACGGTTATGGAAACTGTTTGTGTTTCTAATCTTCAAATATTAATATTATTCTGCATCAAATATAATACATTGAAATCTACTGTGGTATGTAAAGGCACAAACTTACATACATACACATATTTTTGTTTTAACCAAGAAGGTGCACCATGGTAATACATTAAAACAAACACATCAACATATTACCTAGACAACTCATCACCATAGCCATTATATTAATGATACATGTAAAATATAGATTGAAGCAATTCTCGTCAATTGGCTGTATCCTGATTGTGATTTATATATTGGATTTTGAGTAACATTTGTATCTACCTGTAGTTGAAGAATAGATACAGTGTATAACATCAATTAATTTGGAGCTCGATTGGAAGGAAGTAACGAGGAATATTAAAGCAAGGGAGACTGGGAGATGAGGAAAGCAAGAAGTTAGAAATTGAGAGATTACTCGCGAGATAGCCTTGCATTAATAAATTCTTTATATAATGTTGTCTTGAGAGAAAGTAGACGATTTTTTTAAAATTGGAGATTAGTGCAAGTATTAGAAATATGGGAAATAGAATTAATGAGAAAGTTATTTTTATCGAGATCAATACATAGGGGGGGGGGCACCATCAAAATAGGGCACTTTCTGGAATATAAGGTGCACCTACAAAGGGAAACATAAAAATGTAAATCTACCATATTTAGACATATAGACGTACACACATAAAAATTAGAAGAAAAGAGAGAATAATGTTATAAAAAAAAGAAGAAGATAGAGGAAAAGGAGAGAGACAGATAGAGGGAGAGAGAGAGAGAAAGAAAGAAAGAAAAAAAGGAAGAACATGAAACTTAACTTTACACTTAGGCCTACAGATTACATTTCCGACTGAGTTGGCTCGAAATGTGCTTAAGAAGTCTGCAGACGAAAGTACATCAATACGAAAACAGAAGTTATATGAAATTGTCTTTAAGAGAGAAAGAGAGGTTATTTCTAAAATGAAATGAAAGGGGCTATGTGACTCTCAAGGAGAAAATTACAATTTCTATCGCTTATGACGACTATTTTGAATTTCCTTTTTATGCAGATGCTTCTTTTACCATTCTTGACCAGAAGTGCGTTTCAAACTCAATGATGTGGGCATCATCCCATTGAATGTTGTGTCCAGTGTTAAGGGTTTGTTTTGCTACTTGCTGCCTAATCTGAGAGCTCTGTTGTGCTCTTTAAAAAGAGGACACAATAGGGGCAGCGCAATTTAAATATCAAGGGATGTATTAGAGTTCATTTCTAAAATGAAATGAAAGAGCTATTTGACTTTCAAGAGCGATAAAAACTCTAATCCATCCCTTGAAATTTAAATTGCACTGCCCCCATTTAGTGTGCTATTTTCAAAGAGCACAAAAAGGCTTCAGTTGAAGATTCCATCTCATAAAATTGTCTATATTGAGAGCCTTATTTCTGAAATGAAAGGGCTATTTGACTTTCAAGAGCGAGAAAAACTCTAATCCATCCCTTGAAATTTAAATTGCACTGCCCCCATTCAGTGTGCTATTTTCAAAGAGCACAAAAAGGCTTCAGATTGAAGATTCCATCTCATAAAATTGTCTATAAGAGAGAAAGAGAGTTTATTTCGAGAGAAAAAATGAAATGAAAGGGCTATTTGACAAGAGCCCTTTCATTTCATTTTAGAAATAACCTCTTATTCTCTCCTAAAGACAATTTCTCTCTTGAAAGGGCTCTGCCCAGGCCCCTCAAGCTCTGTCATGTTGTATGCGTACGCGCATGCATCCCTTCCTCCTTATTCCCTTATCCATCGTTACCGTCAATACCATTTGAGTAGGGCCGGCCCCCACTTCAATAACGGCTCCCAAGCCATCGGAATGACCCCAGAATTTATAGATGACCATTCTGCCGTACTTTGGAGGGGCCAGGCGCGGCCTTTTTAGAAGTGTTTCTACACCATAGAGATATATACTAGTAGTATATATCTCTATGTTCTACACTAATCTTTTTCATGCAATGCAATACGGCTTAACATAAACAAGCACGCTAAGATTTTTTGAAAATAAGCATAATTCCGACTCAGTTTCGCATAACCTAAAAATAAAAATACGGCCAGTCACCCCTCCCCCTCAATGCATCCGCCTTCACGCACCCCCCCCCCCCCCCTCCCCTTGTCTTTCCCTTATTCGTCGTTACTGTCACTAATTTTTAGTGCCATTTCGTTGTCTTTCTTTCTCCCCGGCTCCTATCTTCTTTTTCTTACCTCTTTTTTTTAAACTCTCTCTCTCTTTTCTTTTCTTTTTTCTTCTCTTTTCTTTTATCTTCTCCTTTCTTTTCCTTTATTTTTCTTCTTCTTTTCATCCGGCTCTTTTCTTCCGCCAATAGGGGGGCCGCGGCCGTTTCGGCCCACCCCTGGATCCGCCACTGTATATTGACCACTTATCTTTGTGATGATGTATTGATTGCCTTTTTTTATCACCAACAAAAAATTGTAGGGCCTACTTTATTTTGGAATGTTTATGTAATATGAGAAATATGAAAATAAATGAAATTATATTAAATGAAATGTTTTGAAAGAGACTTATATATAATCTGACTATTATATCTCAATCTCTCTCTCCATCTTGCTATTCCCACATAGATTACGGAGGCCCTTTAAATTATGCCCTATATATGCAAGACATTACGTAGCAAAGGACCAAGAATATTTTCCATTTATGAAAAGTGAACATTGAAGGTCTAGTCTAGTATACTTCAGAGAGTACCGAAGCTGTGACGTCATAAAAATCAATTTTTAGAATTTCTCAATTTTTTCTTCATATTCCGAAAGAACATCAAAAATAATGTCCAAATGTCGAAAACCAATTGAATATGTTAAGTATTGGCTGAGATATGACCATCTGAATAAATATACTCCCCATAGGAACTCAGTGTTATATGCTCTGGCTCCTAATGGTTAGGAGCCAGAGCATATAACACTGAGATCCCATAGGACATATATTCATTAAGATGGTCATATCTCAGCCAATACTTAACATATTCAATTGGTTTTCGACATTTGGACATTATTTTTGATGTTCTTTCGGAATATGAAGAAAAAATTGAGAAATTCTAAAAATAGATTTTTGATGACGTCACACTTCACCACTCTTGACGACAGTAAGGTTATAAGTTATATGCCCTGTAGCCGGAGATATAGATGAGAGGACTTACTAATTGCTATTTAAACCATGCTTGCTATTTTGTTTTCTTCTTCAAATTCCCGAGGAGGCAACCCGTGAAAAATCCGAGTTGACGTGTAAAGCTCACAACATTTTGCCATACTAGCTGCGGTTTAAAAAAAAAAAAGGAGATTTTTTGTGTTCTTATTTTTGAAAGTGACGGCCCAGTGCCCCCGTTCACAGGATCTAGAGGGCTCGACGTACCGTACACAAACCTCCATATGCATAGCACGCCCCCCCACGCGTGGCCTTTTATCGTAAGACTTTCAAGCCTTACGTTGCTAGCTAGCTGCCGCGCCCTAGCTCCCGCACCGACGTTATTGGATGACCGGACGGCTGGATCAAAACTCAGTGCACTTCATTTTCATCATGTTCCGGTAAATTGAAGTCATCTGAAATAAGAGGTGACAACCCCTTACGCATTGTGATTAAGAAAGAGAGGCAAAAAGAAGCAAAAATGGAGTTTGAAATTTTACATCGACTTTGCGACAAAATTGGAATGCGTTACTGTGAGGTGGGTCTATCATTTTTTTTTTTCATTCACTACACTACACTGTCTGTGCATGTGTCGTGACTCATGATATGTGTCTCTGTGCATGTGTGTTTATTTTCCAGTCTCTTTATTATGGACTGAGCTGAGTTACTATAAATACTAGGCAAGATAGACAGGTTCTCTGTCTATTCACTGAAATACTTCTTTAGATCTAGACTATCCTAGTTCCTCGATAAATAGTTATTCACTCTAGATCTAGATCTAGACTACTGAGTACTGTAGTGAGAGTCTAAAGTCTAGCTAGGATCTATATAAGCTAAATAACTTGGAGTGTAGCTTGGCAAATACTGGTTAACGCCATCTAGACCCTACATCTTTTTTTGGACGACTGCACGTAAACGAATGGACTTGATAATAGTAGTCAGCGACTTAATCTCTACATATTAGTACATGATCAGCGTTCGCGAAACAGACCAAAGTTCTCAGCACGCTTCGGATTTGCGTATGTTGCACGCACGTGATTGCTGCGGTCGCGTCGTCCGTAGTTGTATAATACCCGATTGGCCCCGAGTCGGGCCATGGGAAAGACACGTAGTCTCGTCAAGGTACACTCCCTTTGGCTTTGATGGAAACAAAAAAATTCTCTATAGATGTCTAGTAATTAATGCTGAGTTAAAAAAGGTTGGGCCGTAATGTTTAAAAATACTATAGGCCTTCCGGTATTGGCCGACAAAGTATCACTCATTGGTCGTAGTATTAAAATGATAAATTTTTCTTTCCTCCATTGCAGGCCAATTTTGTGATGTGCCAGTGTTTGTCGACGGTCTTCGCGTTCTTCTTCCGTGCCTATTTTGGACTAGGGAAGGCATCAGCCACCACCCGTCATACTGTTCAAGCCGTCTTTGGTCTACTATTGCTAACGCAGGCTATAGGATGGTGAGAAACCTGCAATCTTGTCTCAGAATCTAAATACCATCCTAAGACTTGTATACAGTTCGTATCAAAAAAAGTTTACCCAAATTTGGTACAAAAAGATTTTGACAGTACTTTTAAAAAGCCTGCTGCTTAGTCATCTGTGGCAGCAAAATTATGAATATGTTATCAAGGGTACTATCAGTTACCCTTTAATATGAAATATGATTCAAAGTCACATAGGTTATAACTTTTTAATTAGAAGCTACCAAAGTTGGGTACACTTTTTATAAGCACTCGCTGTATTTGGATATGTTTTAAAAACTTGAAAATTACCTGCATGTAATTTTGTGCAGGGTTGGCTGAAAGAAAGGGGGGAAAAAATCAGTGCTGTTCTAAATCACTGGTGTAATTTATGATGAATGAAAATGAAAATCATTAATTTGCTGATAATCAGTCTAAGGGCTGAACATAAGTTTTACTGTGAGAAAAACATTTAAATTCAATTCATAAATTAGATTTGAATAATTGTTAATATATTTATATTGCAATAAAAAAAAAGGATAAGAATTGTGATCTCTGCGGGTATGGTTCACTGGTATGACTATGCAAAGAGCTGTGATATATTAAAAACAAGAAACCTAACATAACAGCAAGGTAATTGTCATGGTCCTAGACTCCTAATTAATGTCCTTGTTATAATGAGTATCCACTCTACTTAAAGCTTATCTGCCGTAGTTTACAGGAGGGATTAGACTGCCCTGCAAGGTCACTGGACAGGTGGTTATCTCATCAACTCAGCTCTCAGTTAACATAAGAAAAAGAGGATCATGGGGGACCAATGGTCACCGATTAGGCATTGTTTGTTATATAGAGGGCGCAAGTAGCTACAAGTAGTGCAGTGGGCCTTTAACCGGTTGTTTGTTTATGTCTTACCAGGGAGACCTTTCACCTGTTAACGGTAGCTACAGTATCTTACCTCATGATGAACTTGATGAGCCCCCGCACCATGCAGAAGTACGTCGCAGGGTTCGCTATCGCCTACCTGGGGTCCATCCACATATGGCTTATGGTCATCGGCAAAGGTGTCAACAACTTTGATTGTGTAGGGTAAGCAGGCCTAATAATTACCTGATTTAAATCGGTTTCCTGATTTTTTTTTTTTCCTTCCTGATTTTTTTTTTCCCCAATTTGTTCATGATTTTCTCTTTTCCCCTATTTTCCCCTATTTTCTCACTCAAAAGGGGGCAATTGTTGTTAGATGCCATTCCCCCCCCCCCCCCCCACCCCGAAACCTCTTTTATTTTTACTCAAGGGGGGCGTGGTTGAGGGGGAGAATTTTTTTTTTTTTTTTTTTTAGTGCTCACTATCACCCCTGGGTAAGCTAATCGTGTCTACAGTATGTGCTTCCATTGGACTTAAGGTATTATTATCCTGGCTTAAGTTCTGGCAAGTGTACTGGTCAGTGCATTCAATAAATAAATCTATACCTGGTTCCTTATTACTACACCTGGGTCGAGAGTGGAAAATGTAGAATAATGTCTTGCCAAAGGACTTTAGCGCTGTGGCAGGGATACAAACCCAGCACCTTGCGGTTCACATTCTGGCGAATAATAATAATAATAATAATAATAGCCTAAATAGTCCACTCCAAATGTACCACTATTCCACAACACAAATTGTAGGGGTCCTTCTTTTTTGTTTTTTTGTTGCACATTTGTCCCAGGGGCCTGCTAGTTTTGAGCTCTGCTTAAAGGTGAAATTCAAAGAAGATCACAAATATGTCAACTATTAATGTATCACTAGAAACTGGTAAGCTAACAGATGGCCATCGGACAAGTTTTAGGTCAACTACATGTACATATCGGGTGATTTATACAAATACAAATACAACCACCTCCATAGCAGCTGGGATATACAAGAGATTCGCCGGAAAAATAACGATGTTTTAATGATTCACTATACGGACCAACACTGCCATAGCAGACGACATCCCATAGAGTGAATGAACATAATTGCAAAACTATTATTTCTGAAATTATAATGAGTTTTGTGTATATAAATGTAATGGCATGTCAAACCATTCAAAAGGGGATATGACCCGATTCTGATAACTAAAATCTTTTGCTTGTAAATACACAAGATAGGGGTTAGTTAACAATCAAAGAAACAAGACTTTCAAATTGAAAAGCCCCAGAATGATATTAAGGACGGCATTTGTTCCCACTTGAAACGCCGAACATACCGCGGTATGTGCAGCTGAATATACAATGGCGTCTTATTTTGTTTACAAGCGACAGATTCCTTTATTTTTGTATCGTTGCATTTGTCATCAAAATAAAACAATGCGCGGGGTTTAGAGTGAGGCAATAGATTTTAAATTTAGCCTGACGTTAGTGAAGTAAGAGAAAGAACTCAAAGAGAAGATGAAAACACAGGCACTGAAAATGTGTGAGATGTCATGGGACATCGTCTGCTTGTGCAAGTTATGTCCATACTGTGATCTCACACATCACAGCAGCGCTCGGAGAGCTCTTCAGGTGCAATGCCGGGGCTGTATTTAAGCGTTTTTTAATTTATAAT
Organism: Strongylocentrotus droebachiensis; assembly: GCA_035222895.1. Taxonomy (NCBI): domain Eukaryota; kingdom Metazoa; phylum Echinodermata; class Echinoidea; order Camarodonta; family Strongylocentrotidae; genus Strongylocentrotus; species Strongylocentrotus droebachiensis. Next base: position 207,667 of record JAVYIG010002978.1, on the reverse strand, counting down.
AATCATTACTTCGAATGTTTCCATACATTGAATTTTGATAATCTTGTCGAATCAAAGTTTCAACTTTGCAATAATGAAAATAAAGTTAGTTTTTAAAATCAATGAATATCTACTTAGGCCTAAATAAAAAAACTTTCTTCCTCTAATTCCCACTGGTAGTCTTTATTACTTTCCACTCCTATGCAATTAAAAATTGTATAGAAATGAAACAATGTGAATGAAAATTACTAAATTCTACAGAAAATTGCCAATTTGTATAAAAAAATAGTGATTATTTTACACCGCGTTGTCAATCTAGAGACTGTAATGTCTATTAAAGGTAAGGACCAGTATTGGAAACGCCCCAATTTCAAAAAACGAAATGGAAGCTCTTTATTACCAATCATGTGGAAGAATATGTTTTGACTAATACATGATGATACAAATTTTGCCGGGAAACTGCCTACTAATTGATATATTTGGTAAATTAGTTTATCTATTGGACTGTGAGAGATGCGCGTAGTCCCATATACATCTTTCTGTGTACAGTGCTTGTAACTTTACGAAGACTGGGCCAAATTTCTTATCATTTTGATGATTCCAGAACCTTGCAGTACACACCAATAATACTTATATGCTAGATGATCAACATTCCACGACGTTTATTTCACAATGCAATCGCATGACCATAACTGGTCTTTATCTTTAAGCAAATTATTCTTATCTATAAAAGGTGCAATGTACATTAGGAATCCTCTCAAAATATCGGTAATTATGCTCTTTATGCTCATGTTCAGTGTGTTATTCCCTTGATTATGGATTGAAATATATTTATGAAATTTCATTGAAAGGAGGCACTGACCTGCTGTGGATTAAAATAATAATAATAATAAATAACAAAGAATGATAATATAATAATACAAAAATGAATGATAAAATAATAATAATAAATATAGATGATAATAATAATATTGATTTTTTGTTGTAATTTATTGTTTTTCCAGACCCCTAATGGTTGTCACAGAGAAAGTCGGATGCCTTGCTTGGTCGCTACATGATGGTAAGAAGCATTTCCACCAAAATTTTGTTTACCTATAGCAATTCACAATTTTGTTAAGGTTTCAATAAATCACTTTTTCCTCCTCAAATTGACACCATTTAAAAAAAAAAAATTGCACTCCGACATGGTTTAAACAAATACAAATATATACAATGAACTACCAGTAATATAAATTCAGATTACTAACTTCACCAAAAACATTGCCAATTTGTACACAAATATATAAATAAATTTCACACCACATTGCCAATATAGACTCTGTAATGATTACGTACAATTGAATTGTTTTAAATTCTTACAATTTTTAACAATATACTGCATTAGAAACAGTCACAAAATTGTATGTAATTTTTTGCTCTTTCTTCTGATGTACAATGTGTATTTCCTGGAATTATGGATCAGAAGACATCAAGAAAAAACGACCAAAAAACTTAGAGGCATCGTTTAACAATGTTAGATCTGAGATGCATGGCCCTACATGTTATCAGTGTCTTTGAAATAGTGTAATATTGAAGCCCTATAAAAAGGAATCATCAATTAATCTGGAATCTAGCTTTAAAAATGACGACTCAGAACGCTGAAAAAAAAGCCCAGTGTCGTAGCTGTATTGCGCATAGCATATGACGTCACTGCAGGAGCCTCTCCCGTGAATAGGAGGGTGATTTAGGCATTAAAATGTCTTTAAAAACTATGATATTAATTGGAGAAAAAAGAAATTTATCCGAAAAATAATATGCACTCGATAATCCCAGTACGTTTCTGGCAACTTTGTCATTCCTAAATATGAATTACAATGACATTGTAAGATCCTTAGTTGTAGGACAAATACAAGGACATTCCCGCAATGACGTCAAATGTGTCATCAAGCCACGTGACCGTATTACCCTTTTTTTCGAGGGGCTTGGCGTAGCAAGCGTAAGATCTGTGAAAATTGGATGGTTATTATATCATTTTTTGGTTGATTTAGAGATTTTCTGAAAAATCAGAGGCTGGAATATTAATAAGTAGAGGTGTATTCATGTTTTCAAGGCTATGTTAGTTGGGTTAGAGTGGCCCTTTAATTAACTTTCTGTTTCGGATGCAATTAAGTTTCATTGCCAAGCAACAAACTTATAAAATAGTCTCATGCAGTTAAGTTCAGTTTTGATCAATCATCATAATTGTTTGTCCCATGTGCATCACAAGGAGGAAATTAAAACGGTGAATTTAGATATCATTTTTATGCCTCCGCCACCGAAGGTGGTGCCAGAGGCATCATGTTTTCGGGTTGTCCGTCCGTACGTCCGTCCGTCCGTACGTCCGTACGTCCGTCCGTCCGTACGTCCGTACGTCCGTCCGTCCGTCCCGTTTGACCGTTATCACAATATCTCAAGAACCATTTAAGATTTAAACTTAAGACTCGGGAATAGTATTTATCACCATAGGAAGACGATCTGATTAGATTTTGGAGTACATAGGTCAAAGGTCACAGGTCACAGAGGTCAACTTATGAAATTCCTTGTATTGAGTTTGTTAGCGCGATATCTCAAGAACCATTTGAGATTTAAACTTCAAACTTAAGGATAGTATGTATCACCATAGGAAGACGATCTGATTAGATTTTGGAGCACGTATGTCAAAGGTCAAGGGTCACAGAGGTCAACTTATGAAATTCCATACATTGAGATTGTTATCATGATATCTCAAGAACCACTGGAGATTTAAACTTCAAACTTAGTGATAGTGTGTATCACTATAGGAAAACAATCTGATTACATTTTGGAGCACGTAGGTCAAAGGTCAAGGGTCATAGAGGTCAACTTATGAAATTCCATACATTGAGATTGTTATCATGATATCTCAAGAACCACTGGAGATGTAAAAACTTCAAACTTAAGGATAGTATGTATCACCATAGGAAGACGATCTGATTAGATTTTGGAGCACGTAGGTCAAAGGTCAAGGGTCACAGAGGTCAACTTATGAAATTCCATACATTGAGATTGTTATCATAATATCTCAAGAACCACTGGAGATTTAAACTTCAAACTTAATGATAGTGTGTATCACCATAGGAAGACAATCTGATTAGATTTTGGAGCACGTAGGTCAAAGGTCAAAGGCCACAGCGCACATTATGAATGCAAAAACAGCTTGTGATCGCATTATCTCAAGAACCGATTGATGGATTCATGCCAAAATTAGGTCATGTTTGTTACTTGCAGAGCCAATGAACTGAGTAGATTTTATGGTCATGAGGTCAAAGATCAAAGGGTCATATATGTATATGAGAAATTGCTTGTAATCACAATATTCTGAGAACCTGTCAATGGATTACCATTGAACGTGAATTCAATTTTTTTTTTCTGTTTTGGTTTGTAAAATTGCTCTATAACGGAGGCATCATTTTCGACTGCGCGCAGTCGAATTCCATCTAGTTTTAAACTGTACTCATCTTTTTCTGGACTCAATCGAATGCGATGAGTTTCTCTACACTAATGTTGAACGACTGGTGCTAAGTACAGTTTGCGTATATTAATTGCCTTACAGAATAATGCAAATGTTATCAATTATTAGTGCGTTAATGAGAATGCACCAGTGAATTTATTATTCACAGATTTAATTACAAACTCAGGGTTGGTGAGGGGCATTTGACCATACGTTACTCGCATAAAAACAAATTATAGAAAAACATGTCTCAGATGAAGGGGATCCAAATTATGGAATGTAATCGAGAAATCTTCATCTGTATACACATTCACAGCTCAACAATTTAAGAAGTATATTATCTACCTTAATTGGAAACGTATTATTACCCAAATGCACCCATACTGACCTTTCTTGTATATCTCGTGTATTTGATTGTTTGTTTGTTTATATTTCATGTATTTAATAGTTTATTTCTTTGCTTGTTTGTTGACATAAACACAGGTTTGACTGTACTTTCATAATATTCATATATGTCGATTCATTTCTTTCCGCGATACTAATGTGATGTTTCTTGATTATTCTCAACACAGGTATATCAAGAAAAGAGTCGGACCTGAACACGTTACAAAAGAAAATGGTCGTCAGGTAATATTCAAACCTTTCTGTTCTTATTTAGACTCTGTAATTAAAATGTATGAAACTCCTTCCCCATCACACTTTTGTGAAAGTCCATTACTTTATTTTCTTCATATTTTGGAAAAGGCAGTAATTTTCATCTTCGTGTATGTTTTTGTGCTTAAAAAATCTAATTTCCTGAACGTTATATAATTTTATATTAGTGCTGCTCTATAAAATACATGGTTTCAGATATGAGCAGCTAATGGTATGTTTTCAGATGCTGTTGAACCGCAGACTTTGTGAGCCACTGTCCGGTGACATATCCAATCATCCATGACATCTCTGATGATGATAATGATGATAACGATACTACTACTGATACTACTTATGATAATAATGATAATAATAATGATGATAACAATAGTAATGATGATGATGATGATAATTTCCTTTCCTTTATTTAGGCGTATACCAAGTATAGTGGAGTACCTGAGCTTCATGTTCTACCCTCAGGGCGTCCTTATTGGTCCCATCGTCTACTATGCCAACTACAGTGTCTTTATAGAGGGGACTCAGCACAAGGTGCTAGAGACCAATTCAGAAGGGAAGGAGGTGATTGTATACCGAGAACCGTCCGCCGCCGTAAGTACCCGCTTTGTGTATTCCAAAACCCGAACAAAACCTTAGGGTGGCAAATCCCGCTCATAGGTCGTCGACACCTTCGCTTATTTTAAATAAATAAATTCTGAAAAAAAGTTGTTAAGGGGAAGATATTCAGAGCCAAATTTAATATTGGAATATAGAAGTAAACATGAATATATTTAATAGGAAAATGTATTTGTGATTATTGTTAGAAAACGTTATGGTACAGAAAATGTATTTATGATATTTGGTGTAAAACTGGCAGAGAAAGAGGCATATTATGCTACATCCCTGTTATAGCTTGGCACCCAGACTAGCATTCCATTATCAATTGCAGCCAATCAGAGGGCAATAATTTCTTGCTTCATCATATATGTGACCAGGCACTGGTTTGCTACAAGTGTGAATATGACATTGTATTTAACTTGATGTCAGTGGGAAGTCTGGAGCTACCTCTAATTGCGTGTAAACCCCAGTCACACCCACAAGACCGACACCACACCAACAAACCTGCCAACAATAAACCAAATAAAAGATTACATTACCCCTAAATGGTCGTTGCTCAGTTTAGTGTCGGTTCAGCATTGTGACTAGGTTTTATTAACCTGAATTTTTGTGATTATTTTGTTGCTTTATTTTTTCCAGATGGCAATCACTAAAAAATTAATTATTACAATACTGTGTGCACTAGTATTGCAACTGCTAGTTCCCAAGTACCCAATCATGGGCAATATCGGTGAGTCATCTGCTGTAGCATAGCCTATTGATAGAGATAGATGTAACAAGTGTATGCATCGGGGGTCATAGGTTAAATCATGGAGCACCAAATGGTCCCTCCCCATGCAATCTCTATGGGACGGAATTATTTCAGGCCCCATGAAACAACTGACCAAGGGGAAGCAAATTCTAGTGGCATAACTATCTCTCTCAACCGGCTATGTTGTTCAGTGTTCTTAAAGATTAAAAAGGATTTGGAATTTCTTTTTTGGTGCATCTAGATTGTCCAAAATGGACGAATAGTCTGTTCTATTTTTCTGAAAGTTATAAAGATGTATCTGTTTTGTCAGGCAATTTTATTTACTCCTTTATTTTAGAGTGTTCTCTTCTTTCTTTATTTTAAGATTGATTATTGTTACTTGTAAATTCAATAAGTCAGAATCTATTACTTTTCTTATCCCCTCAACTCTTTGATCTATTTGGGATCTACTATATATGTATATGGGAGAAATACCTTTGTATGGTTCTCTAAACCATTTGCCTGGTTTCACAATGGTTGTCTTTCATTGTAAGTTAACGGAGATCAGAATTACAACAAACAAAGATACTTGTAATTTAAAAGTACTCACATGGTGAGGTGAAGTTCTGTGATGGTCGCTGTTGAGAATCGTCTTAGTAATGTTTTGTTGTGTGTTTTTTTTTTGCTGTAGATGATCATCACTTAGCCAATAGTTCTTTCTGGTATAGGAATTTCTATTTGATGCTCTCAGTGGAATTTGGGAAGTCCAAGTACTATTTTGGATGGACGTGGGGTAAGTTGATTCCTCTTAAGCCCGTCTGTACTAGTTTGACTAGGCGGGATTAGACCTCCCTGCAAAGTCACTGACAGGTGGTTATCTCATAAATCCGCTTTCAATTGACATAGAAAAAGGGGATCATGGGGGACCAACAGGCACCAATTAGGCATTGTTTGCCATATAGAGGGCGCCAGTAGCTATAAGTAGTGCAGTGGGGCTTTAAGACAAGATGTAGCACGGAATTGGATCTTGAGCAAAAGCAGGAATGCATTCAATGGCATGTTAAATGCCAATGGACCACACATTTTGTGCCTTCATGAATGTGATAACAGTGTTAATGATAAATGTAAAGATAATAGCACTCATCAATATATACTAATCATTTTGCATAACTCTTCTCCACCTCCTCCCTCCCCTTCTATCTTCCTCTTCCTCCCTCCCTCTCCTTCCAATTCACTTCCTTCTTCTCTTCCCTCTCGTTCTCATTCACCCCTTTCTCCTCCTTCTTCTCTTTCACCTTCCTTTTTCTTCAACCTTCTTTTTGTTCTTTTTTCTTTTTTCTTCTTTTTGTCCCCCATCTTATTACTGTTCTCCTTTCTTCTCCTGTTTTCTTTCCTCTTCTTCTTCATCTTTTCTTTTTTTTCTTCTTCTTCCCTGTCTTCTTCTTCTTACTCTTCCTCTTCTCCCTCCACCTCTTCCTCTTCCTCTTCTTGTTCTTGTTGATGTTGTTCATCTTCTTTTCTCCTTCTCCGCTTTCTTCTTCTTCTTTTTCTTCTTCTTGCTCATCTGTAGTAAATATTGTTGCTGTTGCTTGTATGTTCTTGTTTGCTGTTGCCTTTTCCAGCTGATGCCGTTCACAATGCTGCGGGTATGGGATTCAGTGGTTACGATGAGAGGGGAAACCCCAAATGGGATGGCGCCACCAATGTCAATATCTGGAATTTTCAAGTAAGTCTTGCAACATGATGTTATAATGTTTTCAGTTGTTGTTTCCTATAAGGCCTAAAAATCAAAGATGTTGTATTGCCCTTTTAGGTGCCAAACCATGGGTTGGTCGGTCAGAAATCTTTTTTTTTTTTTAAACTCTCTTTTTGGCCGATATTTCTCAGTTTTTTTTCTCTAAAAAACGGTTTACAAAAAAAAAAAATTGGGTCGGTCGCAAAGGGCAATACAACATCTTTTTTGTTTAGGCCTCATTGCCCCTTTTGGCCGTTGCCTTCTGACACAGTTTAACCTCAATAAATGGACAGGTAAACGTAAAAACTATTGTGGTAGGAGTGTTATCCTTACTGCCATATCCCACTGCTGCCACCATAGTGTCAGTGAATGGAAACTGCCCACTTTTTGTCTTTAATAGGACACCACAGGTCTGGACCAAAGGCACCTCATTTCCCAGTATAACCGGGTAAAAAGGGGGAAGGGTCCTTTGGATGTGTATCAGGCCTGAATCAGTACTTCAGTATGAAACATCGCCAAATGATTTAAGACTTAGAAACCCTTTACTATCCTCAGATCTTTTGGAACCTGTCATGCTGATAACTTTTTTAAATTCAAAAACAAAAATAGTTTCCTCTTTACATGTGATATATTTGCTCTTCTCCAGTTCCCTGCTAACGCGAAAACCTTGGTGGACAGTTGGAACCGAACTACCCTCGTGTGGCTGCGACACACTTGCTTCGACCGGGTGACCTTTCAACCTGCCCTCATGACTTTCTTGCTCTCGTCACTGTGGCATGGCTTCTTCCCAGGGCTATTTGTAACTTTCATTTCGGCTCATCTCGTCTTAATAACTGCCAAGAAGGTAAGGTTCATATCGGTATGTGCGGTTTCCAGAAGTGCTATTGTCAAAACGGTTAATCATCTGGTAAACGACCGTCCATGGCACTAACTGTTTTCAATTTGACAGAGACTTTACTGTCGGTCATGCATTGGAACAATGACTGGGTTTCACTTTGTTTATGAAGCTAGTAAATCAAGTTTTGCCGACATTATGGTCATCATAAGTCAGCCCCGACTTGCAATGTTGGATTGCAGAGCAACAATCTACACCATAACAATCAATTGCAAGATTGCAGATCGAAAAGTTGGCTGTTAAAGGTATTACAAAGTTTTGGTATGGGGTCATGAATTTGGTTCAAATTAACATATTGGAACCATATGCGTTCATACAATATACATTGATCGTTGTCGCGGTTGAAATCGAGTCTAAAGTTATGAAATTATAAAAAATAAACTCTTTATGTTGTATAGCTCCCTCTCAAGGTCAAGATATTATTTTAGCTATGAAACAATGTTTCTTGACTGAAATCGACCGCTTAGCTATTCCCATTTGAAAATTATATATCCCAACTACATATTCTGAGATTTTCATGGTCGCAGCTACGATTGTACGGCCATAGGCGCTATTTGCAATATATCAAAATTTACCGGGAGCACCGGTAAATTTTTATATTCAATTTTTCTCGAAAACAGAAGTGTTTTAGGGTCTACTTTTTTTAGTACTTATAATACATCCACAGGGGCATCCAAATATATCAAAATTGTAAAGATTCACTATCCACCCAATTTTCAAAATTTCCCAAAACTTTGTATTACCTTTAAAACTAAGTTTCCAGCCTCAAAATACATGCACAATAGTTCAAAAGTCAACTCATATTCTGTCCTTTCCAAACGTTCCCTATTCTGTTGTTTGGATTCTTAAATGATCACTTTGGTCAGGAAGATTCTTAAAAGTTATGGTGTCTGTATAGTTGTTTCCCTCTTTCTGACATTCCTTATTGGTAGCTGAGACTCGTAAGTTTAGATATATGCCAGAAACTTGACAATTTGTCATGGTGTTATGCTAATGAAAGTTGAATTCTGTTTTGAATTTGAATGTGTATTTCCGATTTAGATCCAAGGAAACATCAGAAATAAGTTTGATTTGTCTCTTATGATTTGTCTCTAGCTAGGAAAAGCTATTCCTCAAAAGAAATGCTGGTTCAGAAAATTATTAAATGGATTGTTTAACAATGTTAAATCTGAGATACACGGCCCTAAGTGTTATCAGTGTCTGTGATATGGTGTAATATTGAAGCCCTAAAAAAATGGCGCTTCAAAATGATCAAGAAGTGCCTCAAAAAAGTAAAACTCTTTGAGTGACCGGTTTTCCCATACTCGTTTTCCCCAATAGACTAGTGTTATGAAAACTGTTAGGTTTCGATTTCTAATCATTAATATCTTGATAATCGGACAGGCGATCGGCTTGTAAAGGTCATGGGGTTCCTGACTGACCTCAAGGTTTATAATTATCATTGCAGCATGAGTTAAATCCATAATTTTGTGTCACATTCTGAGACAAAGTTACCTGATCCCTTTAAAGCTTCTTATTAACTATTCTTATGCGTAAAGTGTATATGCCCTCAGTATAATAACAAATTATCAAGGAGTTACTGTAACAAAAGTTGCTGTCTTATTTCCCAATTCAGATTCGAGCAAACGTCAGACCTGTTTTCCAGGGGTCAGCCCAGAGTAGGGCGTTATATGATTTCTTAACTTGGGCAACAACCTATGTAACTCTGTGCTACGTCATCACGCCTTTCTCCTACCTACGCCTTGATCTATCCATCAAGTTTTTCAAGTGAGTGTCTTTGATCTTATGTGACAAGGTGCCCCCCCCCCCCCCCAAAAAAAAAATCCACCAAATTAACATGGTGGGATTTTCAGCTAGAACACAATAAATGTGTCATTGGTCAGGATGTTCAAATTTTATTTTTCATATTTCATGAAAGAGTAAACTTTCTTCTAGTTGTAATGTTTTCACAGCCATGGCTACTGGTCTTATTTTGATCTACATATTCAAATTTTCAGAGATGATGATTAAAGAATGATAATACCCTGAATAGACCAGTTCACGGTTAGCACCTTACTGCAATGACCCTGAATATCCAAAGATCTTCAAAACATGAAGAGGTCCCACTTTGTACATTTTGAAATAATCACTCCTACAGCGATGGAGGTGCTATATAAATAGCCTTTGTTCCCCCTTTACCATGGAGTGCACTGAATGTGCATGAATGAATAATGTTACATAACTTTCATGAGCACGTGTCCAGTATTTCGTCTCTGTGTATTTCAAAATTTGTTCTGCAATGACCTTTATCTGCTCATGCTCAGACTGCAACCGTGAACTGGCTTATTGAGACTATGCAAGTAACAATCAAATGTATTATTAACATTTGGTTAAACTGATTTGTATAAAGTATTATTAAAAATCATATCATCATTTGCTCATTTGATTTATTTCATTTTTGCCTGAAATGTATCATAATGTTCAATTATTTTTCCTACTCCTTCCACTTTCAGTTCTATGTACTGGTGGCTCCACATCGTAGCTGCGATCGTCTTCCTGATCCTACCTGCACGTAAGAGGTTGACAACCACCGAGACCAACGGCAACGGAACCAGTACCAAAGAGAAATTGAATGGTACCGCTGAGAATGGAACCACTGAGAATGGAACCGCTGAGAATGGTACCGCTGAGAATGGTTCATCTGTCCATGTCATAGGTCAAGGAGAGGTCGTTAGAGAAGAGGTCAAAAAGGACTTGTAGAAAACTCAGTATGTATGGTGTGTAGTGGTAGTGAATATATTTTGGGAAGATAGTTTTTTTATTAACATTTTTATGGTGAATTGCAGGACGGTTTTGAAGATCTTGCCTGTGTTTTTGTTTTTTTTTAATTTGAAGGAAAAGAAGGAAATGTGCTTTCGCTTGGAAGGCTTTGACTTCAAAAGAACATCCCTACAGTGGAATCTCGACTCTTTTTATTCCTTTTCTTCCTTTAAATTTTTATTTTAGCCCTGATATATTAAGATTTCAATAAAACAAACCCAAAGTACCAAGGAGCAGGGAGTATGTATGTTATAACAGGGTTCTTCTGTAGCCAAAATCTGGCTTATGTTGTGTCTGAATGTCCTGAATTACAAAGTATTCATTTTGATGGAGTTATTTGAGAGACTTTGATCTAGTTCTTGTTTAGTCCACTGCCTGGACTGTTTCCATATCGCTTAATAATCCATGTAGAAAATCATACATCCTCATCGCTTAAAGGTATAGACCAGTTTTGGAAATGACCCCCTCTCAAAAAATGAAATGGAAGTTCTTATTACCAATCATGTGAAAGAATATGTTTTGACTAATACGTGATGATACAAATTTTGCCGGGAAACCGCCTACTAATTGATATATTTGGTAAATTATCATATCGATCCGGCCTGGATAGATATCGCGAATGCACTTCAACATTAAACATTCGGGCATTTATATTTTTGCTTTTTTGCGAATTTATGTAGAAATATTGCCATCTAAACCTCTGAAGGCAATATTTAAACAATATTGAATGGATAATTTGGATATTACCACTACCGGTCTTTACCTTTAAACTGAGATGGTCCCTCCCATTCTATACTTATATAGTATATCGGTGTGCTACCCTTGAGTGGTATATCAGATATATTGCATTCAGCCCGCGAATATTGCACGAGTCCAAACGAGTGCAATATTCATGCAAGCTAAATGCAGTATTTGTGATATACCACGAAAGAAAGCCAATATTATTATGATACGTCAAAAATGTGAAATACAGTAAAATTTAATGGATTGAAAAGATTTATTTACCAATCCATGGCAATTCACTTATCCAACAGTGTTTCGACAAGTCTTAAAGCAAAATTTGGAAAGTCTAAATGAATGAAGATTCAGGATTTAAATATAAATTGGTGTTTAAACGCAACACCAGCAACGCATTTTACATGATATACTGGGGCCGTATTTATTTCAGTATGTGGATCAAGTTAGTATTTTAATTAGAATTTTACTCGGCTGAGTTATATGTATTAACTCTTATTTAGATCATATCTTAGCATTTAGCAAGTCGTCTTTAAAGCAAAATACTTGCTGATAAGCATTGTGACATCACATGATCAATAAAAAAGTGCGCGCATTTAACGTGTAGCGTTAAATGACCGCTGTTATAATTGGTGCAATATCATTACAATATTGCACGCTGATTATCCATTTGTGGAGTGTCGTATTGTACAGAGGAAAAGCAATATGCTAACAATATTGAACATGATCAAAGAAAGGGAATAAAATACATGTACATGAATTTATTCTCTAAGGAAAGATCGGAGGCAGGTAATAATAATCTTGGAAATACAGTTTTGAGGATCAGGCAGTTAGTTGTTCTTGTTGTTCTTGTGATGAAGACAGCTGTGGTATAAAACAAGAATAATGAAGGTTTTATCTAGTTTCTAGACAATGTAAATTAAAATCTGAATCACTTTTTTTTTGTATTAATAGTGCATGTACGTTTAATAATGTATTGAAACTCACTAAACTTTTCAAAAAAATCATGACCGTTACATGTTTGCTTCCTAATTTTTATTTTTATATATGGAGAATCAGTTGTCTTTTGATTATAGGACAAGTGGGGAAATTAAGTATTTTTGCAATTGTAGAGGCCAAGAAAATTATATTTATGAAATTCATTTATTGTGGTGTTTGTTTATAGGCATATTTTGCATGAATATACACGTATTACTTTTTCAGGTATCTTTATACAGAAGTGCACTTTATATGTTTGACTTGATAAGCAAATGCTTAATTGTGATTAATTGTGTGAAACTTGGATACAAATATATACCAAGAATGGATATATCCATTGATGGGCTTTCTTTTTTATCTGATAATTATCCGTCTCAGCTATTTAATGTTAAATTGTGATTATATTTTGTATGACGATTTGCAGCTTTATGTTGGTCATTCTGAGCCTTAAGTTTGTAACTATCTAGTTTCTATTTTAATCAGCAGTAGCACCAACTACATGAAAATGTACAACAAAAATCAGTGGAACAGCCATTGAAAGCTTAAGAGAACATGACTATGTTTCACTGATTTGTAAGAAATAATTAATCTCCAATTATTAATGGTGATCGTAATAATTTTTTATAATGATGCATGATTTTGAATTGTGAATTTTTCATATCCAAATGTAGAAGCCTTATCTTGCATGTTAAAATAGTGATGGTCAGAGTCGTATACATGTAGGTATATGATGAAAAATAAAACAATACCAAATCAAAACACTTAACCAAGAGCTTAGAATGAAAACAAAAATTTGCTAAATATTCAATCTAAGCCGAAAACTGAGTATTAAGACACTCACATTTCTGACATTAGTATACGAATGAATGCAAGTTCTAATGTTCAAAAGACGTTATCAAGTGTTTCTTTTGCCCCTCATTGGTGTTTGTAAACAAATGTAGAGAAATATCTTTTTTTTTAATTGATATTGTTGACTAATTACCACATTATTTTTTTTCCTCCAGCAGATGAAAGATTTTATGAAATACTCATGTATGTGCTTAAAAACAGTTGACGCAAGACCACGCCATACAACCTTATTTTGCCTTATTTTTGTTTTTTTTATAAAGTATTTTATTTGTCTAAATGATGTACTACCTCGTTAGGGAGCTTTTTATTAGGGTCTTCATTTCAGATCACTCTCGAAGTAGGCCACATATGTGTATTGGAGAGATTAATATGACGCTTTGTCTGTATTGGTCAGATAATGGAATAAACAATGGACTGCTACAGCCAACATAAATGTCTCGTGCACAATGTGTTAAAGGGGGTTAAGCATAGCAAATACTGGTTAACGCCATCTACGACTTCTTTTGGACAACTGCACGTAAATGAATGAGCTTGATTAACGGTCAGCGCGCTAGCATTTCCTAGCGCTCTCGAAACAGACCGAAGTTCTCCTCACGCTTTGGTTTCGCGTATGTTTACACGCACTCGAATACTGCAGTAGCGTCGTCCGTAATCGTATTACAATTGATTTGCCCCGAGTCGGGCCATGGGAAAGACGCGTAGTCTTGTCATGCTACACCCCATTTAACACTCTGAACGTTGCTTCGAGTATTATTATTCAGAGCAGTTGAGTTGGCAAGTGAGTAATGTATTTGTGTAACATTTATATTATCATTTGATATTCCCTTGTGCAGTTTATAGCAGAGTATTATATTTATAGCATTTTTCTTTTGTAGTGCATTATTGTAGTTTATGACGTAGAGAATCTTAATAGTCTGCGGCATGACTGAAATGGTGAGAATGAATGAATGAAAAACGGCTGTTCATCGTTGTGTTTACATGATGGGAACACACTACCGGTAATGTTTTTGTCACAAATTAAATGTAAAACATAAAGATGTTTTTTATTGTAGGTTAGCAAAATAGGATAATTATTACCCCAATGTTGTGTTTACTTGCAGTAAACCAATATTATCCGTTTGGAGCCAGAAGGGTGTTTACACTGTCTTGGAGTTATCGCCCTTCTGTCTTCAAACAGACAATGTTTCGAATTGGAGCCAAAACACAAGATACGATATAGGTATATCATTTTACAAGGTTATGGAACCTGTTTCTCAATAAAATTGTATGACATGACTTCCATAATTCATTTGAGTCTTGGTTATGTATTTTGTTAAAGTCGTGCTCAGTCGGTCATGAAAAAAATGGAGTCAAGGTCTGCAGGGTGTCAGGAGGTTATTGACCAGGGGGGGGGGGGGGGTGTTTCACAAAGATCCTAAGTCGAATTTAACTCTTAGTTGGACTTAAAAGTTATGGAGAGCCATTTGTAGCCTTAAAATAAAATATATTAAAAAGCGAAAAATCAAGTATTTTAGACTTTTTATAAATACCACATCAAGATCATGAAATCTCATTGATAATAGAAAAATGAATGATTTGAACTTTGAAATAACATTTTATGCCTTTTAAAATAACTTTAACAAAATATTTTCAAAAATACTAACGGCTTTCCATAATTGTTAAGTCCAAGTTAGAGATAAGTTCAACTTAGGATCTTTGTGAAAGACCCCCCCAGCTCAATGCATACACACAGCGCTGACGATCGTGAAATTGATTGTCTCTCCGTACACTAACGACAATCTTGTAAAGTTTTAAATGTGACCAGTTTGTATTTAAAGCGTG
Source organism: Strongylocentrotus droebachiensis (assembly GCA_035222895.1). Taxonomy (NCBI): domain Eukaryota; kingdom Metazoa; phylum Echinodermata; class Echinoidea; order Camarodonta; family Strongylocentrotidae; genus Strongylocentrotus; species Strongylocentrotus droebachiensis. The sequence goes on along the minus strand of JAVYIG010002978.1, from coordinate 192,411 downwards.
ATCATTCAAGCATGACTTGTCAAATACCTCTGATTTGCACACAATAGTCGCATAAAAACCACAGGCATAGTCCCTTTCGGAAAAATTGTTCAAAACTTTGCGGTTCAGAAACTGTGCATAGTCGCTCAGAGGGGAACTTATTTAGGTTGTTTTTTAGATCCACATTGTTGCATACAAATTATATACACAAATATACCCGCATTTCTCATCTTCATCATTAAAGGGAAAGTCCTCCCTGATATTAGTTTGGTTTTAATAAAAGCAGAATAATGAGAGAAACAGATTAATGAAATTTTGAGCAAAATCCAAATAGAAATAGGAAAGTCATGCAATTTTTATGTCATCAGTGAAACATAAATTGGCAACACTATGATGTATCATGCAAGCTCCTCTATATGGAAAATTTCATGAATTTTAATTGTCTTAGTTATTCATGACGGAATAGAATTGTCTCATACAGGGGTTGTATAAAAATAACATATTTGTAATAATTATATTTAGGGCAAATGTATGATTGAAAAAATTTAGAAGGGAAAATATAGATTTTTGAAGTTTTTATGTACAGGGTAAATGGGCTCACAAGATAAATTACAGAGTTGCCAATTTGTGATTTTTCTTCAGTATTTGCTCAAACTTCAACTGACCTGTTCCTCTCATTTTTCTGCTTCTATTAAAATCAAATTTTTATTTTGAAATTCATATTTTTGACCATTCTGAGCCTCAAGTTTAAGTTAATAGTCTAGTTTCAGTTTCAATCACCACTAGTATTCAATCTATCACATGATTATATTTCAATAAAAAATACTCAAATTCTAGAACTTTGGTATTTCAGTACATACATGTTCAAGGTGTGTGTTTAAATGTGCAACACCCAGAACACTCTTAAAAGAAATGGTGCCCCTTCCTAAAAAAAAAAAACAAGAACAAAAACAAATGTGTATTGTAAATTATGAAGACTTTGTTGTATGTAGATCTATTGATTTTCCCCCATTATTAGTTCAGTTTTGAATTAGCAACAGTGCACTAACTAGTCTATAGGAAATGACAAAACGGAAACAACAGAGAAATGAGAAGTATAAACATTTATTAAATGACTATAATCTGGATACCAAAAATATGTGTATAAAAGGCAAAAGCGCAACCATACGCCTTATGAAAGTATGACAGAGTATGAAGTAATACATGTATATCATCATTTACACTATTAAAAGATCATATAACTTTTCTGGATTATCTAATTCATAGAAAAATAAGCACTAATTTTTGCTAGAAAAAGACAAAATCAAGCCAGTTTATCACTCAACATATTCAAAGAAAACACATATGTACCAAATATTGATTTCGGCAAGATTAATTCTTTGGCACGATTAATTGGTTTTTGTCCAATACAGCAAAATCTTTTCTCATCTTACAAAAACAGTTTGAAAAAAGAAAAAGAAAATTCTAAGGCACCATGAAGTACTGTATATACATGCATATACATGTAATTATATAAGAGGATAAAAAAGAAAATTCTTACATCCTTAAATTTCGGTTTCATTCCCCAAATGCATGATAATTTATTACCTTGTATTATATTAATTTCTGCGTGAACCACACCCTACAATAACTGCTACTATAAAGGCTAATGAAATCATTGGGTATGATCACCTATGAGAAGATATAACACACAGTTGTGGCTCTCGTGATTAAAGTCAGACTTATAAAATGAAAATCTAATTGTGGAAAGACCTTCAAAGTAGGGAAGCGATTATAAAGTCAATATTCAAATCTGAAAAAAACTTGTACATATACGTGTCATCTATAGAGTGGTGAAGTGTGACGTCATCAAACATCTATTTTTGGAATTTCTCAATTTTATCTTCATTTTCCGAAAGAGCATCAAAAATAATGTCCGAATGTCGAAAACCAGTTGAATATGTTAAGTATTGGCTGAGATATGACCATCTGAATAAATATATGTCCTGTCCTGAGTTCCCGTAGGACATATATTTATTCAGATGGTCATATCTCAGCCAATACTTAACATATTCAACTGGTTTTCAACATTTTGACATTATTTTTGATGCTCTTTCCGAAAATGAAGATAAAATTGAGAAATTCCCAATATAGATTTTTATGATGTCACAGCTTTGGTACTCTATACAGCGGTATTTTACTCGTCACCATATACATTTCAAAACTTAACATTCATGATACTGCATTCTTTAGCTCTTTTGGAGGGGGGGGGCACAAACTTTTACAATTTAAAATTTAAAACATGATTCAACTTTTTGATCAATTAAAAGCACAACCATCTGAAATATAAAATAAAATCTAAGTAAATACCTCCAACTACCAGTATCTTTTGTACTTCTCCTCATATAAAAGTAACAGATTTGTTTGTACACGAGGGCTAAACGAAATTCAGCAGACAGCAAACAAAATATGCAGAGATTTGTAAACGATCAAGTCCCACCTAAAATATTTGAGAACCTTTTTTTTTCTTTGCTCATAGACTTTGGAGATACACAATGCTTCAGAAAATGGTATGAATAGAGAGTCGAGTCCCCTAACAAAATACTCTACTTACAAAATCTTTCACAAGATAATACAAAAATCCAATGTTAGTCAACTTTGTTAGTACATATGAATTCATCCATATATTACAGTACATGTACATACGTCTGGGCCACTTAGTCTAAAGTCGAGTTGTGGTCGTGCGATTCTATTATCCAAGAAAATATCTTAAATTTATTGTGAAAGGTAGATTATGTACATGTGGTAAACTAAGAGTAATTGTACATTGCAAGGTTTCAGATTTATTGATGATTTCTAACCGGCACGCAATCTACCTTTATATGACATACAATGCATACAAACACGGGCAGATGGGACTACACACACGTCGCATCAAAATTTGGTCCAGAGTTTTCAACTAATTTTAGTTCTATTTGTTACCGTATATGAGGTCATTTCAAGAGAAATCCATTTCATGTGATATTAGTACAAAGATATATTCCACATACATGTATCAAGCAAATATACACTGGTATAGCTCACAATTTTTCCCCCTCCATCTTTAGCACAACACAATAACCTTTGGCATACGCTTAATGTCACACTAAGAGACTACAGCTGACAATTACGTCGTTCTTGTAGGCTTCTACTTTAGATCTCAGCCTCGCAGGTGTTGTAACTCTTGAAGCCAACCAGAGCTGTAAGAAAAAAAGAGGAAAAAAAAGGAAAAAATTACTGCTAAATAGCAAAATCTGAGTTTGTCTTTCATTATAAATACCATGCACCATACACCTTAAAATTCACTTCAAATAGAATTTGGAAGAAATTGCAATATGGAGATTTTAAATGTTGTTTTTTGAGGTCCAGAAAGGTCAAATCATTACGAATACCAATATTGTCTATATTGGTTGACCTGCATCCAGTCACAGAAAAGATTGGATTGGCTGCGTGTGCCAGTAAACGTCACAACAGTCAAACAATTGCCCCCCATCCCATAGCTGATTGAGTCATCTCTTCCTATTGGAAGGCTATAAAATGCCATATGTCATTCTGCTACTATACGACCAATCAGAGCCTCAATCAGGAAGAAGTTACAGATTTAAAACTTGAAATGCATGGAAGCACAGTATTATACTATGGATGCATCTTCTGTAAGTGATATATCGTACAAAAAAAGAAGAAGGCATAGTTGTGTTCATGTATAACAAATAGATTTTCATGTGATAACTTTTCAGCCAACAGGATGGTCTCTGACAAACTATTCTATTTCACACCCAGGTTACACCGACAAGACCGACATGAGACTGTACAAACAATTTACCTTGCCCCCTATGGCCTAGACTAGGTCGGTTTGGAGTTAGTCTGGAGTCAGTTTGGCTCTGGTTTGACTTGGGTATTACATAAAATCATTCATCATCATCACAATCATTTCAATTTCAATTTATTTATGTTTCCAACAAAACATTACAAATCAATTATAAACATTTACAACAAATGTAGAAATACATATTGGAAACAGAGGGGTCATCTCTTGACCTGTGATCTCACTCACTTGGTTTGTAATAGTCGTAGACCTTGATGACTGCGTCCTTGGTCTCCTTCACAAAGATCTCCTGCTTCAGGTTGATGGGAACGCAGCGTGATTCATTGTCAAACTGCAAGGATCAGAACCAAACAGAAAACCATTCAATGCATGACTACATTTGCCTCCCACACAGTATGTATTAACACAGGAGATGACTACACACAGAAATACAGGAAGAAATTGTGACTGCTGGAACAGATTTCAGAAACAAATTTAGAGTGTAAGAATTTTCCTAACCGTTTGATTACTGAATTCTTTACTTTGCATTGACTTAACAGAGGGACCATTCTTGTCTTGTCTGCAATGGGTTAAGACCAACATTTGCTCTAGGCTTCATCAGGGTGAGAGTGATATTCAAATTGTACTATTTTCAATAGTATTTGATCCCCCTTAACCCTACGTTAACAATTTTTTCCTTTCATGACTTTTTTCTTTTGAGTCTTACGCATCTTTTAAAACAATTTTTCCGAAAATCGGACGTATAGTTACAAAGTCACGTGACCTTTTGTCTTCGCATGTCAGCCCGAAAATCGCTCATTTTTGTGATTTGTGTACAAAACATATGGAAATGTCATTATTCCTAAAAAGAAATAAAACATTGGTTATTTAGTCTTGTTTAAAGTTTAGGTGTTTGTTTTGGGGTCAAAATAGTTGAATTGTAGTTATAAATGAAATAAAACAACAAAAACAACAAAAACAATAAAATACATAAGTTAAAAAAACAATGAAATACATAAGAAATTATCAAAACAAGAGATAACATAAGGAATAACCTGGCTCTTCCAATTTGTTGTGTTGTAATATAATTCCAAATGGTCTAACAAATATATGTAGTGAAAAAGAATGCTTAAATTTGAATAATGTATGATTTATGGGCAAAAATGTGAATTTTATGACCTTATTTGCATAAATTACCATAAATATGCAAATGAGTGAATTTTTCAAAAAATTGAAATTACCATAGTATTCTATACACTTCACTTGACATGTATGCAAATTTTCTTGGCGATCGGCAGTGAAACGGCCGAGTTCTTAGGGGGGTCAAATTGACCCCCCCCCCCCCCCAGTAAAAACCTGGTCTGAAATAGCCCAGTTAAAATAGGGTTAAGCCGTTGATTTTGTAGTTGCATTTTTACACTAAGTTATCTCGGGTTTGGTATTCAAGGGTCTAACAAAAGGTTTAACAAAACAATAAATAAAGCAAAATACCTGTGAAACCTGTGTAGATAAAGACTGCTCAAGGGAGACAAGACATGCTTTTTTTCTGTTCACATTCTTTAAAAAAATGTTTAATTAGAACATGGTTCAAGGGAAACAAAAACAGCTGTCTTTAAAGGCAGGCGGTCTTTCTATACAGGTGGTTGCTGAAGCAGGTTTGACCGTACCCACCTTATCAAAGTAGAGTGAGAGGGGTTGTCCAGGCTTGTACTTGTCGAAGCGCTTGAGGCCGATGCTGTTGCCATCCTGGAACCTGTTCAAGGATTGTTCATGAGGAGCGTAACCAGACACCATCTTGACTTCCACGGTGGCCATTCCAGTCTCCTCACCGCTTCCCACGTACCTACAAATCAACAACGTTATAATAATAATAATAATAGTTCGTTCTTATATGGCGCTTTTCAGGACCGCAGGCCCTCTCAAAAGCGCTTTACAGATATTAACACACTTGCTCATCTAACCAAATAAACTTTCGCATCCGACCGGGTACCCCTTTAAAACCTGGGTGGAGAGTGGCAAATGTAGAGTAATATCTTGCCAAAGAACATTAGTGGCGTGGCAGGACTTGAACCGCGGACCTTGTAATCCACAGTCTGGTGACATATCCACTCGACTAGGACACCTCTATTGAAAATGTGATAAAGGGATACCAGTTGGTTTTACTAGATGAGCCTAGCATATAGCAAGCGACTCAGACATGTTGGACTCCCTCATGTGCTGTGCAATATAAAACCTGAGGAAGTCCGAACGGGAAGGTGTCATGGATAGAATTAACATAAGAAAAAGGGGATCAACGGTCACCGATAAGGCATTGTTTGCTATATAGAGCCTAGAGGGCCCAAGTAGCTATAAGTAGCGCAGTGGGGCTTTAAACAGAGTATAAAGACTCCTTTGCTTACCTGACGCAAATCTCCAGGATCTTGTCCCCGCAGGCGGCAGGATCTGTGATAGAGTTGGTTTCCCATTCTCTGAGGCTTGTAGTTATGTTAAACAGGAGACGGTTGGGAACTGCAACAGGCACATTGTACATTAGCTCGGCCTAAAGTAGAGAAAAGAAGGGTCAATACAGCACTGTTATGCTATTGACTTTAAAAAATACAGCTCATCTTAAACTACGACAAGATTTTGGAAAATATTACAGTAGCACAGGATTTGAAGATTTAACGATGTACCGGCATATTCTTTCTTATTGATTTCCCGAATAGAAATAGGAATATGAAATATAAGAAATATGCAATGTCACAAGGCTTCCAGACAGCCAATCATATCAGCCGCATGACTGCCTACCAAATGATAGCCAACTGGGCCTTTCTCCGACTACAACAAATTTTGCTATGCATGCATTCATACCTGAATCATATTTTGGATGTAAATCTGGTACTCCGTTCTTTCTGTTTCTCTGTATTCATTTTCTTGTTTTATTTTTCTTTATCAAAATCTGTATCTTCCTCTGGACCGTAAGCATCTGTCTAGATCTATTTCTCTGATTTCACACTTCTCTTTGCTAATACATTTATGTTTTTCTACATTTTTAGTGGGGTCTAGTCGTCTCTCTGTATTCATCTTTCTCATTGTTTCTCAGCATCAATTTAAATTGTTTGTTTTTGTTCTATGTATCTGTATCTGTATTTTTTCACCTTTCTCTGTTTACTCTACAGTCCCTTGTTTTTTTCTTCTTCCAAACTTTATATTTTTATTTGCATTATCAGTAGGATATAACCCCCTCTCTGTGTTTATCCCTCTCTTTATTTCTCTTTATCAGTTTATCTCATTCCTCCCTGCCAATAGCTTCCTTTTCCCTTTCCTTCTTTGATTCATTCTTCCTCCTTTCTAAAATTGTTGTTGTTTCTTCATGTCTGTTAATTAGCTATTCACATGACGAGAACAGCCCATTAGAGCTCTGACCGGGCCTGTTCACAGCTGCAGGCCTTCCTTTACTGTAGGCCCCTCCACTATATACTTGATACAATGAATGATTTAAAACAAATTAAAACATGAAACATTTAAACAAACTGATTCATTGTGTTGTACTTGACTTGTATGCGTCACTATTATCACTGCTCATACTATTTAGACAAAATAATTTGTATTGTCTTAGTTTATAAATAAAGAATATACAAGTCATTGTTTGTATTGTTTTAGTTTATTAATAAAGAATATACACGTTAAAAATATATTATGAACCAGGTATATGAAAACAAAACAAAATTATGTGGTAAATAAAAATGAACTTGAACTATTGCATTTCTTTCCCCATACCTGGAACAAGACACATCCACTGCCTGTAGCTGTCACTTCCAGCTCCGTCGGCACTTCCTCTAGCTCTTCCCTCTGTAGTACCAGTCTGTTGTGGTTGGTTACCTCAAAACTGACCTCCTGGGGTCCACTAGCGAGTGCCCTCGTAGCGTCCACGTCGATGCTCACGGCGAGAGGGACATCGGGGTCGTAGGCAAGGCTGGCGAATTGAGACAAGGCTTGGAGTCCTAGGACGGTGTCCTGTAAGATCACAGAGGAGTTTATTTACAGAATATGTCTTGTTGGTGCCCTTTCAATTAAGAGGCAGCAAGGCTGCATGATGCATGCTCTTGCTCTAATGTGATAATCAAAAAGCCTCCTGTTGAAATTATGGATTCTCTGAGGTGACTGGCATAGCACTATGCCAATCATCGAAGATCTATGATTTTACCGTTGATGTGAAAAGACTGCATGGGATATTTGATTTATATTCCTAATTAAAAAATGAAGAAAGAAAATGTAAAGTAAAAAGAAATACATCTGAAAATGGATATCAGCTCACACCTTTGTCCAAAATACACAAGTACACTCCACAAAGAGCCCTGCTACAGTGGCTGTAGTGGCGATATTGTGAAAGGCCTATCGATAGCTTTGAACGGCGACTGCATCCAGGATAAACCCTGTTTGAGGTCAAGCAATATCCATTTGCTCTTCATGTGGGAGGTATTTTATGTCATGTGAGCCATCTGTGGCCAATCCTTGTAACGGTATATTTTGATGTGAGATATAATAGCGCATTTTTGCAAACATGACGGAAGGCAAAGACGATGGTAACGCGAGCGGGAAAACAATATGCGCATGCGCGAACAAGAATTTTCTCCATCCTGTTGATTTTCATATTATAGCATTCGTTCCCTAAATACGACGGAAGAGCTGTATCCCTGTTATTCTCCCGTCTTCTTTGCGAAAGCGCTCTAATATCCGATCACGTACCTGAGTTGAAGAGAAGCCACCGAGGGCATTACGCTGCGTGTTGAGCCACTTCACCATCGGCATGGTTTGAACCAGAACGTCACCAGTGGAGGCATTCTTGTTCATGTACGCAAGAAGGACGTAAGAGGTCATCTCCACAGCAGAGGAATCGGCCCTGCAGAAAGCGTGACAGTGGGCGTCTTCTTCTACTTCTGTGCTGGGGCTGGTCTCAGGCTTACTCCAGTATCTCTGGCTAGCTGGAAATTTAAAAAAAAAAAAAAATCAAAATCCAATGACATGCACAGTTCACTTCATATCACCAAACTGCACCACAGGAATATTCCTTTTAGTTTCAATCGATAAATCATTCTTCCACAAATCAATCTTTTATAAACCAAATGTATATTCAGATGAACACATAAATGAATGGATGGTTCTTCATTTTTCTTCAAATTGAACGCCACTGAAGTGAACTGATGTTCTTCTGAACACGTTCAGCCAAAGGACTAAATTACGCCTCATTTGAAATTCGCCTCATTTGGATTTGAGCGGTATACACTGCAGCATTTTTATAATTAAAATGATGATGTACATGTAGGAAAAATACACTTCCAATTTCTCTATCTCAATTACACAGAGCTCAGTGAATATGTGTACGACCTTTGATGTACTCGGCTGCCATTCATTTACGTGTTTTTAAAAAAAAGGGGACGTATACAAATGTGACTTTTATTATCATTATGTGACAAGTTCTTTGTCTTCTTATGAGATCATACATAGCTTACCATCTCCGACAGCCCTTGTGTTCAGGTGGTTGAGGGCAATGGTCTGAGTCGCATATTCTTCACCCAACCCCAGAGCATAGCTGCTGATAGCTAGAGTGTAGGTGTCCATGGTCTCTCCTTCAGACTCGATGCCATTCCTGATGCAGGTAAGACTAGACACCATGTGGGTATCCTGCCAGGGTGTGGGTGAAAAAAGGGAAAATTGTCATTTTTTTGTTTGAGATATGCATGTGTGTTCAGTTAGAGAGTACATTTTAAAAAGTGTTTACTGTTATATCACTTTCATACTCAATGCCATTCCTGGGACCCGTTTCACAAATCCTTTTTTCAATGACAAATGACAAAAATCAGTGACAAATCGGTTGACAACCAATCAGAAGCAAGGATTTCAGTAGCTTATGACAAAAACTGTCATTTATCACTGATGACAAGTTTTTGTGAAACACCCCCCTGATGTCACTGAGACCCAAGATCAGGAAGAGATGAAAATAATAAGGGGGGGGGTGAAGGGAATATTGCCCTTTTTTTGTTCAAGATATGCATTTTGTACCAATCTCCCCCCCCCCCCCCCCCACAAAAAAAAAAAAAAAAAAAAAAGAAAGAAAGAAGAGAGTTGCTCTTCATATCAGGGATTACATATCAGTATACTATACTCTATCACCTTATATCACTTTACTACATGTATATTCAAATATTGCTTCTACGAAGAGATGTTGCAAGTTGTACACTGTTAACAAATGTAAAGGTGAACTCTGAATAGACTAGTTGACTTGGGTATTGTGTGAGGAGTTTTATGTTATCCTTCATTTTCTTCATACTTCATATGAAAGTTAACTTATAGAATGCCAGGAAAAATCTTTATTTCATAAATTGTTGTTGGAGCATTAACATACATAGCACGTGAATTATATCATCCATTTCTAGAACGTTGTGGGAAGATACTAACTTTCATATATACTTCCTTAAACTGGTCTATTCTTGTAATCATTGCCAATTTGAAGAATACTTACCTGAGGATTAGCACCAGCCTCTAGTAATGCTATGGTGACAAAGGCGGTCATGGTTACTGGACTCAACACAGAACCCTAAAGAAATCAACAACAAACAACAATGAAAACGGCCTTTAAATAAGGGTGGTTCACGAACAAAAACTCAAACAATCAAATAAAATTGCAGTATGAACTGATGTATGCGAAGCACAAAGTCCCTTGTGGCCAGGCTCCAAACGCTGTAAGGTTCTAATATCCACTCTGGTACAATCTCATCCATATTTTGAAGCATTTTCAACCACATTTCATAACTAACATTTGATAAATACTTTGCATAAATTGATACTTATTTTTGTAGCTAAAATTTTCAAACTATGATCTCATTTTCATCATCATTCAATTTCACACTTTTCATGGGGAAAATCGGCTGATTAAGTGCATGGATTTCCCCACAGTAACATCATTATCATCACCGTTGTCATCATTGTCATCGTTGTCATTGTCGTTGTTGTGGTCGTCGTCTGGTCATCATCATCATCATCATCATCCTCCTCGTCGTCGTCGTCATCATCATCACCATCATCATCTTCATCATCAACATCATCAACATCATCAACATCATCATCGTCATCATCATCATCATCATCATCTTCATCATCATCATCATCTTCGTCATCAACATCATCAACATCATCAACGTCATCATCATCATCATCATCATCCGCATCATCATCGTCATCGTCATCGTCATCATTATCAACATCATCATATAGTAACAGACCTGCATCTCCCTGTGGATGACACGCCCTTTCTTCACAATGCAGCCGTTCTCGTCTCGGGGGTTCCTGCTCAGCCAGCGTCTTGTCATGTCCAGGTTGTCCTCATCGATGTCCATGAAGTCTTGGGCCTGGCTGAAACACTTGAGAACAAAAGCGGTCAACCAGGTGCTTCCCTCCCCATCACTCTGACCGAATGCACTGTAGGAGTGGTCCCTGAGCTGGTAATTGAGCTCCCGTTGATAGCCTGCAAATAAAAACGGTAAGAATCATGCACCCCCGTGAAAATTCAAAGTAGGACGAAAAGACACTGAATTGAACCAATTTTGAATTTTGTTGTTTTGTAAATTTGGCATTGAAAGATGTTAAAAATCAAGGCTATGTGATTCATGAAAGGTCTTCCGCCCTTCCACCCACCCTTCAATTATGGCAAAGCATAGTAAAATCATTATTTTCTAACTAAATTTTTGGATCTTCCTTTTTCCACTTTGTGTCTTCGTGAATAAAGTATGCAAGCAGCAATAGTGAAGGGAAGATACATTTGCTAAAAGATTTGTGGAGCCAATGCTGATTTACTCAGATCTTAGAAAAATGCTGTTGCAGTGTGCGCTAATTAATAGCACGTCCAGTTTAGGATTATTTTGATAATATTTTCTTTAATCAAATGGTTTAAAGCTATAATCATGTGGGGCATCTTAGGACTTGAAGCAATCACATTGCAAATATTGACACATCCTATTTTGATATTTTTTTATTTATTTTTGTTAATTCAAGAATATCATGAATGCTTACCACTAGTCATAAACTTGAGTGCCTTGTCGTTAATTTCTGCTGTAAGCTGGCCGGTGCGAGACAAGTACTGCATGACATAGATGTTAGGAGCCATGAAGATCATGTTCTGCTCTCCGCATCCAAACGGCATCCTCAGCAGACCGTCCAGGTTTGACATCACAGGTCCCATGATGTCGCCTGAAGAATAGAAGTAGGTTTAAAAAGACAGAGGAAAGAGAAAAAAAAGAGATGGAGAGAGAGAGACAGAGACAGATAGAGAAAGAAAGAACGAAGGAGAGACAGAGAAAGACGGAAGGAGAGAGAAAGACGGAAGGAGAGAGACAGTGAAAAGAGAGAAAAAGAGAGAGAGAGAAAGAAAGCAGAGCGAGAGAGAGAGAGAGAGAGAGAAGCAGAAGGGAGAGATAGTGGGAGTGGAAGAGACAGAAGGAAAGAAAAAATGAAAGAAAGACAAGAACAGGAGACTAGTAATTACACAATGAATATGAAATAAATGTAACAAAGATTTGAAGAGAAACTCCTGAAATACATTCATTATGTAGTATGTCATATGACAGAATTAATTCTTGGGGAAGTGAGACAACTGAGGAAGGGAGAGGGGGGGGGGGGGGGCGGTAGGCATGCGGTAAAAACTACAGAGGTTATCAAAGAAGTAGACATGAGACTAAAACTTACCAATAACCTGTATTCTTCCACGAGCAGATCCTGGAACTACTACCGAGGGTAGCCCAAGAGGGATGGTCTGCTCAAACACCCCATCACTATCATCTAATGTGAGAAGAAATGACAGTAGCTTAAAATGACCAGTATTCATAGAAGTAGTTTAACTTTAGGCCAAATAACAGACCAAACAGGTAACTATACTACTCTTTAATAATACATACATAATGAGCCCTATGACCTTTGACCTTGTGACCCCAAAATCTAATCAGTTCACCGGCCCTGCAAGATACATACATGACCAAAGTTTGGCAGGAATCCATCAATCGGTTCTTCAGATAACGCGATCGTGAGCTGTTTTTGCATACATAATGAGCCCTGTGACCTTTGACCTTTGAACTTGTGACCCCAAAATCTTATCAGTTCATCAGCTTTGCAAGATACATACATGACCAAAGTTTGGCAGGAATCCATCAATCGGTTCTTCAGATAACGCGATCACGAGCTGTTTTTGCATACATAATGAGCCCTGTGACCTTTGACCCCAAAATCTAATCAGTTCATTGGCTACGCAAGATACATACATGACCAAAGTTTGGCAGGAATCCATCAATCGGTTCTTCAGATAACGCGATCACGAGAACGGGACGTACGGACGGACGGACAACCCGAAAACATAATGCCTCCGGCTACTTCGTAACGGAGGCATAAAAAGATTCATTGGCAAGAATTTACAAAGGAGGTTTAAATCAAACCATGGTCTTAAACCATGTGTTTAAACCTCCACCATGGATTAAAATTAGCGTATAAAAGCATATAATCATTAGCGTCTTTTTGGCAACTGAACATGAAGACACAGGAATACTATGCTAAGGGAGGTTTAAAACCTCCCTTGTGAATTTGACTTTATTTGATTAGGTATCCAATAAATCAATCAATGCTTTACGCATCTTACCAGGTTATAATGCAATACACAGCTCATAAATTCAAATTATTCAATGTAGAAATGAAACTCAACTGAAAAGGTACCTGCATAAACAAAAACAACCAAGGGGCAAATCGTGCCATGTGTCTTGTATGACAGATTTATCTTTTATCTACATGTAAGTATATATATTCTATCCAAGATTGACAAATCTCTTTGATATGATGGCTGGTTAATGGTAGGGATAATTAAAGCACTTTTATTTCATGATCGTATCAGAAGAGTTATTGATTTTTGGACGAAATTAAAGGATAAAGTCATATGTTGTAGAGGGAACATGGCAGAGAGCTGCACCACAACGTTTCCCCTAGCTTCAAGTTGCTTACCACTTGGACAGATCAATTCACTGAAAGTCTCTTCTCGCTCTGCACCTTCAGGCTGAAAAAATAGAGTACAAAAACACAATCATTGCGGTTGGATGAGCATGTGCGCGCCCGTTAAAAGGCAGCGAGCTGGAATGTAGTATAGTAGTAGTGGTGGTTATTTTACCTGACTGCTAAGAAAGCATTATAATTGCTTGTTAGTAAGCAACCAGAGGACTGACAGCTTTAAGTCCTCTCCGAGAGACCTGGTAAAGAGGATTAATGCCTTACCAACGGGCACTATAGTGTATCGCCTTGGTTTCGAACCCGGGTCGCCGGATTACGAAACCACTGCTCTACCAACTGAGCTATCGCGGGGAGTGAAGATTGTACAGAATAGTAACTGATCCAGTAACCGGGATAATAGTAATACGCTAAGTGCTTAATATAAGAAACAATTATTTTTTATTATTCCTTGAAAATGTTGATTACCATAAGTGCTGATCTGTACACTCTTTGGCTTGTCAATTGTGTTGTTTAGTCTTCTGCAAGCACACACTCTGCTGTGACATGATTCCAAAGCTTTTCAACAATTCTAGCATCACTTTGTGAGTTTCTGGCTGTGACCTCTCAAACGTTTGAGCCCCGAAAACTAAGTGTAGCTTATAACATACAAATGGCATCATTTAATTAATATGGTTACCCTACGCATTACCAAAACCTATTCCTGATTTTGTGGGCTAAAGACAACCCTTTGAAAATAGAGCTTTGGTGATCCAAGTCTTTCACTTTTTTCTAAATGCCATTGACGCTTATTTTTTACATCTAGAACTATTATAAAATGGAAACATATTAAATCGTTATGTGGCATGATAGTTTTGAAAATGCTAACAACAGTTTTTTGCTTCAAGAACTATTACAAAAATTAAAATAATTATGGGACATGAAACTTTTTTGGATTAGGACCGGTCACAAGCTTTGCAAAGATTCTGATTTTACAGTATATAAGCTCATGCAAGCAGAAGATTGAATCTTGAGCCTCGATTTTTAGCTCTATTTCTTCGTTATTTGTATCAAACTAGGAACCTTCATATTTTATATGGTTTAGAAATCACAATCTCTAGCAGTCTTCGGGGGCTACCTACTTTGTCATTGTTGCAATAAACCTGTGAAATATTTATTCTCAAATTTCTGCATTACACAAAACAAATGGCAATTGTATAACAACAATGAAACTTGAATTGCATGTAAATAAACATAGTACTTGTTCAGTTTTCAATATCTTTTCATGTGTAATCTATGTATTTTTTAAGCCCTGTACTATTAACTCTGTAAATTGAACAACTTCAGCTGCATGTTCGACGATTTGTTTTATCGCAATAAACCAACACAATGCGGAATGATAATGATCTGCGCATGTGCGGGCGGGTTCTCATATATTCTCAAACAAGAATTATGAAGTAAAATAAATATTTTACCTCCACCAAAATGGTGTCTTCAAGAGCATCCGTGACAGGGAAAGTGATGTCATCTGGAGGCATATCGCCACGGTCCTCGTTTGGCATGGCACTGGCGGTAACTAGGAATATTACAATATACAAACAACAGAGTGAGTTGGTCGTTCTGGAGATGGTAAGTAACTTTGTAAGCACTTGGCTTGGTACTAGCGTAACTAGGAATAGTACAATACACAAACAACAGAGTGAGTTGGTCGTTCTGGAGACGGTAAGTAACTTTGTAAGCACTTGGCTTGGTACTGGCGGTAACTAGGAATAGTACAATACACAAACAACAGAGTGAGTTGGTCGTTTTGGAGACGGTAAGTAACTTTGTAAGCACTTGGCTTGGTACTGGCGGTAACTAGGAATATTACAATACACAAAGGACAGAGTGAGTTAGTCATTCTGGAGACGGTAAGTAACTTTGTAATAGTGCTGTAGCCGAACCGCCGAACCGAACGGAAGTTCGCCGAACATGGCACTTCCGAACCGAGCCGAACCAAACCGAACACAAAGGCCTGGTTCGGATGTTCGGCAGAAAAATTTTAAATGTTTTTGCAGGCTAATTAACTTGTCATTTTATACCTAATTTTCATGTCATGATTGCTCATTCTATATTTACTTTTTTCCCATTTTACTCCTTTGTGATTCATGCCTCTCTGGTCGTGGGCGCGACTTCACTGACGCCATTTAAATCCCAAATCCTGACCTCTGCAACGTCGCGATCGCAAGCTATAAACAAGCTAGAATACACGTGCCTATTAGGCACTGATCAAAACAAGTTCGGCTCAAACCCAAAAAATACAACAATTTAAAAAAATGAATTGTAATAATATCGGACAAATTTTACGATCTAAATAACGAAATAAATACATATTATAGTATTCTAATTTATTTATTCAGGAAAATTAGGAATTTTATTATTTACCCCATTAAAAATAAAAATTTATAATAAAGGAAATCGAACGAGCCTGGGCTGCTATCTCTGTGTATTATAACGTATACATCGGTAAATTCAAGATGGCAGCTTTCATGACTCGTAACATTAGACAACAACCGTCTCGGCAAATCTTTAAAAATATCATTTATTTTCACATTGAAAACATGATTCTTGTAAAACTGCAAATAAAACACGATTAAAAACGGAAATATGAATGTAAGTACTAAAATAGTTACGTTTAAAGCAGTTTTTTTATGTGAAATACGTGCCGGTCGGAAGCAGTGTTTTTCATCAGGAGTGGGGCAGAAGTCCTCCGTGCTGGTCGGGCCCGCCCGGCCTGCCCGCCCAGCGCCAACCACCGTAGATATTAGGCTACTTGCTATTATATTACCGAACCCCGAACCGAACCAAGTTCGGGTAAACAATTGCCGAACTCTGCCGAACCGAACCGAACCCGAACATGGCGCCTGACTTACAGCACTACTTTGTAAGCACTTGGCTTGGTACTGGCGGTAACTAGGAATAGTACAATACACAAACAAGAGAGTGAGTTGGTCGTTCTGGAGACGGTAAGTAACTTTGTAAGCACTTGGCTTGGTACTGGAGGTAACTAGGAATATTACAATACACAAACAACAGAGTGATTTACCGGTAGTCATTCTGGAGACGCTAAGTAACTTTATAAGCACTTAATTGGCTTGGCACTGAAAATAACTAGGTACATATGTATAAGATATATGGCAAGACAGCAGAGTAGTAATTCTGGAGACTAAATGCATCTTTGCCATCACATTAACTCTCTATTAAAGTGCTGTTAGTCTTGAAAATGCCTAAATGCCAACAATGGATCTAATTTGATTTGACCAAGAAAACCTAGTCTTTCTTCTTAAAAATTCTGAACTACTGTAGGTAATGAATTATGTGGGGTAATATACATGTATATGTATATGGTATGGAATAATATCTGTAGCTAGATGAACAATAAAACAGGGAACTAAACTTAAAAAACTTGTCTCATCATGAAATAAATGTACATACAAGTTCAAACAAAATATTTAAGAGGGTGCAAATATACTAAGATACCTGGTTGGCTGTCTGACACATGTTCCCTTGACAATATCTCTACAGGCATATCCCACACGAACATAACCCTTAACTTCAACCCTTGGCTGAAAACTATACCTTAAACTAGCCCTTATCCTATACCTCAACTCAAACACAATTGCAACCCTAAGCCTAATCCTACATCTTTGACAAAATAATAGAGCGCAGAGAAATTGTCGCCGGAGCAAATATCAGAACACCATCTGGGGGGAGTTTCATAAAGCTGTTCGTAAAGTTACGCATGACTTTACGAACGACTTGAACATGAAGTGCTAGATAGGATGCCCAAAGTTTTTCCTGATGTTTTAACAAAGTGTGACTATATTTTCCAATAACCTCAATTAAATTATGGCAAAAATATACTCTGCATTAAAAATGTTTGTTATGATAAGAATGTTAATCTACATCTGCACAGTTCAACTTTAGTTGATGCAGTTAAAAATCATTGAGTATCCTATTTGGCTTTTCATATTTAAGTAATTTGTAAAGTCATGCATAACTTTACGAACAGCTTAATGAAATACCCCCGGCCCTGGATCATTGTTACCTCTGATTGGCAGGTCGCCCAGCTCCGTAGGTATGATCTCATACTCTAGTGTCTCAGCAGAGTTGCCACACACTTCTATGATCTCCGAGACAGGGCGGGCCTCAATCCTGAAATCGGAAGACTCCGTCATGGTGAGCTGGATCTAAGTAGCATAAATAAAATAAATGAATAATAAACGCCATGAATTTAATATTCCACAGAGGTGTATTTACATCTGAAATGTGGAGTTCCAATAATAAATAATAACAACAACAATAACTATAACAATCATATAAATAGCAATAATTATAAAAATAGTAACACAATATTGATTGGCTTTGAGGGCAATGTAAGAATAAACTGCCCAAGAATAATAAAGCAAATGTTACATATTTTGGATCGCCATAAGCCGACGCTGTCATTTTCCAATGGGAATTCCTGGGACGATGTTTTTAAAGTATTGACTTGTACTCACGTTCAAACAGCTGCTCAGGTAGTTGAAGATGGTAACCTTGACAGGGACCTTCTCCCCTCGAATGATGGAGTACGGAAGGGTGTAGGAGAGGAAGAAGGGCTGGAAGGCTCGGATGGATGCAGCCTCCGCCACGCCTATACCATGCTCAGATGAGAGGCAGAAGGCATTAGCTACCCAGTCAGTGATGGTGTGTGGGATCGCTTCTTCTATCACACTTCGCCCATCAGATCTGACAGAGAGAAAAACAGCATGAAAGAAAACGCTCAGTGTTGAGACTCTCGACCTTCTAAAAAAAACTTTATGCTTGCCTCAATACAAGAAAAGTGCTGAGGTTTTCTGGATCAAACGTGAACAAGCCTTTTAAAGGCATCGTTTAACAATGTTAAATCTGAGATGCAAGGCCCTACGTGTTATCAGCGTCTGTGATATGGTGTAATATTGAAGCCCTAAACAAATTGCGCTTCAAAATGATCACGAAGTGTCTCAAAAAAGGAAAGATCTTTAAGTGAGTGGTTTTACCATACTCATTTTTCCCCAAAAGACTTAGTTTTATAAAAACCATTGGGAAAACGGTTTTTAAAATTTCGATTTCCAATCACAAATATCTTGATAATCTTGATAGTCATGGGATTCCTGACTGACCTAAAGGTTTAGAATTATGATTGCAGCATGAGCTAAACCCAGGATTTTGTTTAGAATCTGAGACAAAGATACCTAATCCCTTTAAATGGTGCTTCTAAGAGAAACATCAAAAACCTCAGGTCTCTGAAAGTCTCTCCTTACTATTCCTCAAATTGGTCACGCTCTTTGCATGTTGCATCTAGCCCTTTGGAATAAATTGCCAATATATATCAAAACTTGTGATACTGTCAGCAACTTTAGAACATGTCTCAAAACGTTTCTTATTAGAAGCAATTTCAATTGTTAACCTAAGTAAGATATGCTGAGCATAGACCAAGATCAACTTTAAGTTGGACTTCACTATGGCAAGCCATTCATGCCACTGTTTGCTCTCACCATTTACTGGTATTGGTCTCTCAAGGGACGTACAAATCATGGTCACAAATCTACAGAATTTACATTTTTTAAATAGTTTATTATTGAAGGAAAAAATATTATTTAAAGGTCAAAATTGAGAGACCAATGGTGAGAGAAACGAATGGCATGAATGGCCTGCCATAGCTAAGTCCAACTTTAAGTCGATCTTAGTCTATGTGAAACACCCCCCAGGACCATCACAGACATGTGCGCTACAAAAGAAGCTACCGTTATAATTCCTTATCATCACCTACCCCAGTCTCTTGAGTTCCCAAAGCCATGTTTCGGGGAAGTAGCTGCGCAGCTCTGTAAGCGGGGCTGCCTGCTGTACATCCTCATTCACATCATCAAAATCACTCTCTATCGGCATTGCCATGGGAGAATCAAAAACCATTTGAGGTATCGACTCTCCACGCTGAACTTCGGGCATTGGACCTGGTAGGCCTCCTCTTCTTGGAATCGGACTCATAAAATATACACATGCTGGTGCTGTATGGAAAGAAAGAAAAAAAAATAACTGTATTTATATAGCGCATTTTTCCAAAGGATACAGAGCACTGTAGAATTGCAGAGGTATGTTTTCAAATGGCTTTTGAAGATTGCACATAAAGTACTATTTCTAGCTAGAAATGCAGAAAGTTTGTTCCATACGTATGGGGCAAAGAATCAATGGATTTGAAGCCAGCCTGTTTTTACGGAAATTGGGAATGAGAAAAGAATGAGCTGATGTAGATCAAAGTGAATATGAATACAAACACTCAATGTCTATTTTGTACTACCTATTATATCATAGTGCCAGTAAATATTAATATCTCCTTAGTTTTTCATTCCATTTCTGATTTATTTCCATTAAAACCAATTGACTAATACATTTCTCACTTCCCATAGGCTTACTACAACAGCCACCCGGTTCCCGGTAGGAAATGGGTAAAAACCATAATATATACATACTTAAATAAACGAATATGTGAATAGGATAAAGTAAGTAAATCAGAAAAATAAATTCAAAAAATATGTATTATAACTAAATAAAATTTGGATGTGTCGTAGAACTCATTTCTATTTATCCAAACTTTCCAGACAAAATTGTTAGCAACCTTAGGAAACACTTACGGCACGACATGATTATGCTTCTCCTCTCCCAGCAGGGTCTGGTTTCCAACTTGAGATCAGTATGGACACCTACACCAGCAGTCTGAAAGTGGGTAGAAGAATCGTCATAGCAAAGATTCACAAGCCAGCCTGTTTTGGGGATTTGGGATCCCAATGCAACCATAAACCTAACATGTATAATGCTATAAAGCCAGTAGTAGCTTTAATAGCAGGGACCAATATGAAGAGGGGGGCACCGGTCTTGCTCGGTGGATTAAATGCAAATCAATACAATAATTCATTGGGGAGAGGGTGTAGGAGAGGTTACTAATCATTTTCTTAAAATTCATTTTTATGTCCCCTTTCGACCAACCCTCCCTTTTTTCCCTGTCTTTTTCTCCTATTTCTGTTTCTGAAACATTTTTCACAACTCTCTAGGGGCACATGCCCATGTGGCCCATTTAAAAACATTCCATACAATAAAATAAAATTGAAGGATGTAACTTACCCTGAAGCCTTCAGCGCTGTCCACATGCCTGCTTGAGAATGAAGAAGATAAGCTCTCTGGGCAGCTTAAATCATGTGATCCTTGGACAACATTCAGGCCACTCAAGGGATTCAACACCTGCAGTAAAATCACAAACAGTTATATCGTAGCAGAAGAAGTGTAGTTGTTGTTGTAGAAGTAGTTGAAATAGAAGTCGTAGTAGTAGTAGTAGCAGTAGCAGTATAAGTAGTAGTCATAGTCGTAGTAGTATTTAAGTAGTGGAAGTAGTAATATCAAAAATTGAAATAACATAGTATAAAGAAAGAGTAAATACCAATATAACAAGTTTTAGTCAAGAAAGCCCTCACGCTCATGTAGCATTGCCTTGTGCAATTTTGGACACTGATAGCTAGGTAGCCCTTTCAACAGTGTTAAACAATTTTCTCAATAATGTTCTTCTTTTTTTCTCTCAAAAGTAAAAAATGTGTAGAACTCTCAATTCATGAGAAGGGTGTAATATTTATACATGGTTGCTTGGATCGCTGAACTGAGTTGGTATATGGCAATGCGTTTAGGAGAGAGGACAGTCATTGGTTTCAGACAACTTCCATCCAGGCTGCTGGCTCAAAACCCTATGAGAGACTTTGCAGGACCGGGAAGGGTATGCTAGAAGAAGTCATGAAGCATCTGGGTCCCAATTCACAAAATTTGCCATCAGTGACAAATGACAGTTTGTGTTATAAGCTACTGAAATCCTTGCTTCTGATTGGTTATCAGCAGGCCTCATCCAGGTAGATGCTGAAGACGTCAGGAAGGCTTGGAAGAAGGCCATAAGGGAAATAAAAAGTTTGACCCCACATCCTGGGAGAAACAAATGCAGAACAGATGTTAAATGATGATGCTGCTTACCTTTGCTTTAGAAAGCTGATTGTTCCCACCCATTATGTGCACACTCCTATCCACCACACCCAAAGCACACAGCGAAGAAGGTCGTGCGTTGAGAGCTATGGAAGCGGTTTGGCCCGGTCTTATCTCCCTCCCATCAAGGAACTCCAACGATACCTGAAAGGAACACAAGACAGGTTGATGGTTGTGACTATACACGATTGGTCTGAATTCCAGAACAGGATTAAAGCTGCCATACAACCCAAAGCTTTCACATGCACGAAAACTTTGTGAATTTCATGAGTTATAGTTTCCACCACTTCTGTGTCAGATTTTGTTGTTGATGTCTCCAATGTTCAAACCATGCTTCATCTACTTGCTTAATTCTGTATCTCTGTAACCAACTTTTCTTTGATAAACAAATGATTTTAGCAAAAAAGAATGTCCATCGTTTAAAAGAAAAATTCAACCTTAATAAACAACTACTCTGAAAGCGGAAAGCAGAAATTCAGAGGAGCAGACTGGTAAAAGTTTGAACGAAATTGAACAAACAAACGGGAAGATATGAATTTTTGAAATTTGTAATCACTATAAGAATGGGCACTTCAAATTGGCTGAATCAATCATGTCACTGTGATGTAATGCTGGACAACTTTCTTATTTGTTCTAACATACAAGATGACTAAATTATCAATTTTGTCAAAATGTATAAACCAGAAGGGTCTTTTCTTTTAAGATGACCTATAAATAATATGCTATCCATAATATATTTTGAGTAGTGTCCTCAGGGAGAAGGCACTTTAATAGGAGACTAGATGGAACTTCGACTGCGCGCAGTCGAAAATGATGCCTCCGTCATAGAGCAAGTTTACAAACCAAAACAGAAGAAATTTTTCAAATTCAAGTTTCATTGTAATCCATTAACAGGTTCTCAGAATATCGTGATTACAAGCAATTTCTCATATACATATATGACCCTTTGATCTTTGACCTCATGACCCTAAAATCTACTCAGTTTATTGGCTCTGCAAGATGTCCTGAGTTAAAAAGTAATCCATCTGTCAGTTCTAATGAGAATGCGTTCACAAGCTATTTTTGCATACATAATGAGCCCATGACATTTGACCTTTGACCTCATGACCCAAGAATCTACTCAGTTCATTGGCTCTGCAAGATACATACATGATCTAAGTTTGGCAGGAATCCATCAATCTGTTCTAATGAAAATGCATTTACAAGCTATTTTTGCATACATAATGAGCCGCATGACCTTTGACCTTGACCTCATGACCCCAAAATCTAATCAGTTCATCGGCTCTGCAAGTAACATACATGACCTAAGTTTGGCAGGAATCCATCAATCGGCTCTTGAGATAACGCCATCACGAGCTGTTTTTGCATACATAATGAGCCCTGTGACCTTTGACCTCGTGACCCCAAAATCTAATCAGTTCATCGACTCTGCAAGATACATACATGACCAAAGTTTGGCAGGAATCCATCAATCGGTTCTTGAGATAACGCGATCACGAGCTGTTTTTGCATATATAATGAGCCCTGTGACCTTTGACCTTTGACCTTGTGACCCCAAAATCTAATCAGTTCATTGGCTCTGCAAGATACATAAATGATTAAAGTTTGGCAGGAATCCATCAATCCGTTCTTCAGATAACGTGATCACGAGAACGGGACGTACGGACGGACGGACGGACAACCTGAAAACATAATGCCTCTGGCTACTTCGTAACGGAGGCATAAAAAGCAGAAATTAATATTTGTGTACATAATGTTAGAGTTTTCAGTGACTACATCACAATCTCGACTAACCAAATTTCCAATTTGAGAATCACATAGACTTAGTAATCCCATATTTCACACATTCATACATGTAACTCTCTTATTATTGGTCCGCATTCATTTCCAACTGATTCAAAGCCTTAGATTGCCTTAGAAAGCCCCACCACACTAGTTTGGCCTGGAGGGATTAGACCTCCCTCCATGGTCACTGATAGGTGGTTATCTCATCAAATAAGCTCTCAATTAACATAAGAAAAAAAGGATCATGGGGGACCAATGGTCACCGATTATGCATTGTTTGCTATATAGAGGGTGGAAGTAGCTATAAGTAGTACAGTGGGGAATTAATAGGAGTGATTGAGTTTTGTAGTTAGAAGTTCGAGGAAGCATAACGATAGTTCTACCTGATTTTTGAAAGCAGAAGCCATTTTGAAATGAGTGCTTGCACTGACCACCTCCGTATCATTACGGATGTAATAGACAAGGATTTGGCTTTTTGGAGACATCTCGGTGACAGCGTCAAAGGAAAAGACAGTGCTGGTCCTTGTACCATTGGTCGCATAGTCTTGCAACTCAGGCTCAATCGTTTCTAGAGACAAAATATTAAAGAAAGGTACACCTCCTATAAACTAAACATGACTACTTTATACTGGAACACAATAAATACACATGTAGCACTGTCATAAAAAAAGCTGAATAATAAAGCTTTTAACAGTCACAATTTTACAACGCTTAATACTACATTTCTCAGCGCAATACATCGTAATAATTATTACCCCGGTCATTAGGCTCAAGTGCTAATCCGCATATGATCGGCTTGTAAAAGTCATGGGGTTCCTGACTGACCTAAAGGTTTATAATTATAATTGCAGCATGAGCTAAATCCAGGATTTTGTTTCAGAATCTGAGACAAAGTTACCGGATCCCTTTAATATTGATGGCAACGTGACCATCAATGGTAAGTTTTGAGCAACAGGGCCCTGATCAGTTCGCAATAAAAAATGCTTTAAAAAATAAACAATTATCATAATCATTATTATCATGATCACTCCTTACACCTACCATGACCATATCGGTGGGGAGGCCAGGAATGTCGCCGGAGTTGTCGTCTAGCTCGTGAGGAGGCCGAGGTAGAAGCCGCAATTTGAGAGACGAGCTCAGAATGAACAACAGCGGGCAGTTCTCCTTGAGTTGTGCTCTGGCCATCCTTGGTCCAACTGTAACTGCCATTAGCTACAATTCTTCCTCCAGATATTACCTATGAGAGGGAAAGAAGCAAAGAGATCCAGGTTACAAAGTTGCAACAGTAATGTACTCTCACTATTTGTCAACTGGGTTATCGTGATAGCACAGCATCGAACTGTAGAATCGAACTACAAAAACACTACCTGTATGGCCGGATTTCTGTTTTGACTTAAAGGAAAATTTGTCTGTCATGTTTAATTTTAAAAATGACATTGTTACTATTATTTGTGACAAGTTCACAAGAACAAATCGGCACCTTCAACTGCACAGGGGTTCAACAAAAGTAAATGAGCTTGTGCCATTTGATTAGAGGCATCCATCTCCCAGACCCTCAGATTGGTCTTTTTAAAGCCATAGGTCCCTTGGAGCTTATCTGCAAGCAAATACATGCTTTCCACTATATACAGTAGGCATTGAAGAAACATTCAGCCACCAACCATTCCATGTACATTAAGCAGGGCTCCACATGAACATTTTTCAAAGGGGTCTGGATTTAAAAAAAAATAAATCTGTATGCATGAGCATTGTGTAAATTTTTTGAAATGTTGGGGTCAGGACTGAGAATTTGGGTGCCTTTGTGTTAATTGAGCCCAGCATTAGTTATAAGTCAAGGTAAATACTAAGAAGATGACCCATTTAAACCACATACTCTCGTCCGTTTCCCTGGTATTCAATGTACATGTACATATAGCTCCATTTGGTAATAGTGGATTACAGATAGTACATGTTTGATTATTACTTGTTTTTAAATGTTTGTACAGGTTTTTACTACCTTACCCTATAGAAGAACTCAATCTGTGTTTCATTCTCGGGCAAGGTGAATTCTAGTTGGACAGGAACCATCTGATTGATAGATACTGTCCCTTCGATATCAGAGATTTGCAGAAAGGATCCACTAGGTGAGTACCATGCATTGACTTCCTTGGACTTGGATGCTATATGTGGCATCGTTCGGATCAGGCCACCATGGGGCATAGCAAAAACAAGTGGCTCAAGTAGTTCAGCCTGATAAGGGGTGATAAAAAGAAAGAAATAGACGTTATTATAACAGAATCATGAAGGAAATAGGGTGATAATGAAGGCCTGATCACACTAAAGATTGTTAAAGCCTATCTGCACTAGTATGGCCAGGAGGGATTAGACCTCTGTGCGTGGTCACCGGCAGATGGTTATCTCATCAAATCAGCTCTCAATTAACAAAAGAAAAAGGGGACCATGAGGGATCGACGGGTACCGCTTAGGCGTTGTTGGCTATATAGAGGGCGCAAGTATAGCTACAAGTAGTGCAGTCGCGCTTAAACATTGAGCAATGTGTTAACTGTTTGGGCTAAGAATATCTACACTTTTCATCCAGAAGTAGAAACAGGTTCATGTATCAACCATTATAAAAAAAACATGTCATTTAATCATTTAGGCTAATAGACATTCGATCTAATATCCAATTAGCCTACTACCCACTTGGTCCATTGTTTATTTAGTCTAAATCCCAGTTTGTCTAATTCCCGTGTCTCTACCATCCATAAGGTCTAATAATCATTTGATGATTATTATTATTCATGATTAAATGAATATTAGGCCATGTGTATAGTAGATGGGCTGGGTGTAGAACATATGGCCCGGGGGGGGGGGGGGGGGGGGTAATCAGATTTGGTTTGGACGGGGGTGTGCCGCTCAAGCCTCGAAACCCCGCTACCCATTATTAGTGGGACCCATGTTTAGGGATTTTTTGTGAAAAAGTCACCCATTAGAGCGGCACACCCTGTATGCCCTAATATATACCCCCACCCCAGTAGACAAGCTGGTAGTAGACCGAACAGCAATAAACCATCATTTCCAGGGCACGTTTTGATATCTAACATTAAAAAGAGAACAGGACAGCTCACAAATTATTTTTCACCAGCACCATGCAGCACCCAACCTTCTCTTTAAAATACACCATGGATTGCCATCGAACCCAGTTCATTACTTGTGTACGCTGAATGGGCCTTGGCGGGGGAGTCTCTGGTCTCTCTGGGAGCAGACATGTGCAAAATTTGATGCACGTTGTTGATGGTCCATTATTTAATTTATACTGGGAATCTCGCCTAGCTTTTCTGAGATTCCCTTTTTTCCCCTCTCAGTTAAATCAAGCAATACCGGTATAAAATATTTTGTCTAATTTTCAAACTTAAATGTACTCTGTAAACTTATTTGATTATGAACATACTTGTCAGTATTTCGTTACTTGTATAATTAATTTGTGCTATTATATATTGTATTACTGTATGGTTTATATATGTCATTTAATTTGTAGATATTTGAGTGGGAAACAAATTTTAAAAAATAAAATAAAAAATTACTGTAATTCGGAATGAGGTGGTTGTAGATGTGCGAGGTGTATCGAACACAAAGTCGACCGTGCCATCGGGTTGGGTATCGAGGAGCTGAGCTGGGTAGTTGGGCCGTGAAACTCTCACACCCTGAACACCTGCTGGTGAGCCATCTGGATGAGTCAATACAATCTGAAATAAGGAGAAAAAAATTGGCTTATTGAAAGTATAATTCCATGTGAAATTCAGTCATGACAACACTATAACGTATGGAGTCTTTAATTGTACATCTAGCATCGAAGTCTCTACCTAAGCACCATTTTCTCTCATCTAAAAAATGTTAACAAGTCCCTTTAAAGGCATCGTTTAACAATGTTAAATCTGAGATGCACGGCCCTACGTGTTATCAGTGTCTGTGATATTGAAGCCCTTAAAAAAATTGCGCTTCAAAATAATCAAGAAGTGCCTAAAAAAGTAAAAATCTTTGAGTGACTGGTTTTACCATTCTCGTTTTCCCCAATAGACTTTAGTGTTATGAAAACCGTTAGGAAAACGCAAAATTTGGTTTCGATTTCCAATCATAAATATCTTGATAATCAGACAAGCGATCGGCTTGTAAAAGTCATGGGGTTCCTGACTGACCTAAAGGTTTATAATTATCATTGCAGCATGAGCTAAATCAAGGATTTTGTTTCAGAATCTGAGACAAAGTTACCGGATCCCTTTAATCAATTAAGTCTCTGAGTATTCTCATGGCTTAATTTATATATCCAGAACACAACAAACCAACCTGCCCATTATCCTGGGGCAACCAACATTTTCAGATCGGCAACTGAATCAATATCACTTTCTTGATATGGCAAATTGACTACTGGTATGAATTTACAAGCAAAATATTCTCCTCATTAAAGAAAACAATTGATCAAACACATTATTTGTAAATTAACACCGATCCCTAATTTGGATAGAAAATAGAAAAGCCTCTGGATTATATAGAAGGGGCAAGTAAAATGTGGGCTGGCATGAAAAAGGGATTTCATGTTTAATTGCCTGTTTGGGCAAATTAAAACAATTTTTTTTTGTAGCATCCAGCTTACCTTTCCATGGTAGGGTAATAAAGGTTTGAAAACATCAGGACCTTGAATCTCTACTTTGACGTCATTTTGCTCTATTTTGGTGTCACTGCTGGTGGCATTCATAATCACACCTGCAATTTACAAAATAAAACAAGGCAGAACATGATATCTCCACTTTACAACATAATATCCTACACTGAAAAATCTACACTATACAGAATAAAATATGGCAATATTCTCCATGTACATGAATAAACACTTTTTCAGTTTAAATTTTACCGTAAGATTTTTTTTCGAGGCCATCATCCTAGTCAACTAGTCAAGCATCGCTTATGATTGCGGTCTCTTGCACTTTTTCCACAGATAGTTCCGATAATACTTTAAATTTATGGCAATATGTTATAGAAATATTAAGTTTTGTTATTATATGCATATATGTAAAAAAAAACTTGTTGACATGAAGATATTATTGTTTGTATCATTCCTTACGTTTATATGATCTTTGCTATTCAGTTATTAAATTTGGAAAAATGCAGAAATTTAGACAATTTTAAAAAATCAAATCAATACTGTACAACATAAAATAATGAACATATGTATATTAAGGGATAATGCAAAGGTTTGTGAAATTTTGAAAATCGAATGGATAGTAATTCTTTAAGTTGTTGATATATTTATATTTCAAACAGGCCTAAGGCCATTCCATGGTAGCTGTGACCATGAAAATCTCAGAATATGCAGTTCTGGTATATAATTTCCAAACAAGAACAGCAAATTGGTTGATTGTGGTCAAGAAACATTGTTTTAAAGATAAAGTAATATCAGTCTTGAGAGGGAGCTATACAACATAAAGAGTTTATTTACAATTTCATCACTTTAGACACGATTTCAACCGCGACAAGGATCATTGAATATTGTAAAAATGCATATGCTTCCAATGTATTCATTTGAACCAAATATATGACCCCATACCAAAACTTTGTATTACCTATAACATGTTGCAATAACAAGAACATAATGTAGTCCATATCTTTGTACTGCATATTAATACAAAGCAATATCTACATATACATTGTTCAACATAAAATAACCATGGTTCACTACCTTAGCTCCCATTTGCTTCCTTTTAAAGGTAAAACTTAAACCTTTTCAGGTTAAAAATGTTACTGGTTGAACTTTGTACATGAATAGCTCTGTTTGAACTAGCATGGAAAAACTTTAAAGAGTTTCAGGGAAAAGTGTTGTTGTAACCTCTAGCTATGAGACAATATCACCTCTTTTGCATTTCTTGTTTTCTGAATGCTTTTCAAAAGAAATTTTCACTCTGTTTGTTTTAATAGATCATCATAAAAATGACACACTGTAGCTTTAACAATACAGGAAACTATGGGGCCAAGGTCTTTCATTCCAAATAAGGGTACATTTTTCACAAGCTACAGCTGTGTTTATGGAACAAATTATAAATTAAGAGCCAGAAGGGCATCAACTCTGTGTGAAAGTATTTGAGTTCAACTTAAAGTCCCTTTCGGCTCCAAACAGAGGAAATCATCTGTGTTGAGTCGGGACAAAAGGTCTCCATGTACTTCTGTTTCCTTCCTAAGCAATTCAAATCAGGAAATGTTTTTCTCTCCTCGAGCCAAACGACATCCATATACTTGTACTTGTATAGACTGTAATTGATAAACAGCTTGGAGGGAAGCTGCTAAATTGCATTACCATCTTTACACATCAAATGATAATAATTAATAACTGGATTTATACAGTGCCTGTTCCAGAGGATACAAGGTCCTGCCCCTTAGTCTACTGACAAATTAAGAAGAATTGTAGAGGCTGTATGTTTTGAGATGTTTTTTGAAGTATAGTCAGGTGAAGTAATAGCTCTTTCAAACCTCAGAAATGCAGCAAGTTTGTTCTATTGGCATGGGGGCAACGGATTGAAAGGATTTGAAACCAGCCTGTTTTTTGGGATTAGGGAATGAGAAAGGAAGGAGATGGTGTCGATTAAAGTGAATATGATGATCACTGATGTTATTATCATACAGAAAGGACCTCAGAGATATATTATATAAAACAAATGATGCAAATCCTCATTCATTGCAAGATCTATCGGCTCTCAAAAAGCCTGTGTCCATCTATTCAAAAGCATGATTTCTATATAATGACACATGGCTACTGGGCTAGTTTGCCTACCTGTGCCTCTTTCTGTAAAGTTAGCGAAGACATGCAAGTTCTGCTCAAGGTCAAAATGCCGCCCTCTTATAACTTGTGCGGTTAAATCGGCTTCAAAAGTAATGTCCTTGCATCCTGTGTCCTCATCAGCTTCCTAATTATCATACAAAGATCAAAACATTTATTAATGCACACAGATTATAGCAGAGATTAGGGATAGAGTAACATTTATCAATGTACACAGAAAACACAACATACATATAGGTACATTGCAGAGGTTAGGGAATAATGAATGCTAGAATATGAAGATGGAATTATCTTGTGGAGTATCCGATTGATGTTCTGTTAATATTTCATGATCCTGCACTTAAAAATATAAGATTGTGATGTAAACTGATGGTAACCCTCTGCAAACAGTGTTGATTGTCTTCTTCAAGCCATTGCTGGTCATGCCAAAGCATCAATAAAGAGTATGCACCCCCCCCCCCCCCACCAAAAAAACCAAAAAAACATTATAAACTCAACGATTATTTATGATCATAATCGGTGGCAGCGGTGGGATTTGAAGCAGAGTTATCTTTATAAATGTGCATAGTTTGGCCAGCACGATTCTTTTATGGCACAATATGGCTAATATAACTTTGGCAGGCAGCATGAAATGAAAGAATGTGTGTCATATTATGACCAACTGATACTAAGTAGGCCAAAATATGTGTACCGGTAGATGGCTCTAATTCAAAGCATCAAAGAGTACACAAACTTAAACTATTCCTGAAGAATTCTCATCATTCTCTCTAATTCCCCCCACCCCACTAAAGCATACAAGATCAGTCACTTTATAATGAAGTTAGCATATTCTTTGTTGATTCTGTGACCTGACCAGGGGGGTGTTTCATAAAGCTGTTCGTAAAGTTACGCATGACTTTACGAATGACTTAAATATGAAAAGCCGAATGGGATGCTCAATCATTATTAACTGCATCAACTAAAGTTGAACTGTGCGGATGTAGATTAACATTCTTATTATAACAAACATTTTTTATGCAAAGTATATTTTTATTTTTTGCCATAAAATAATTGTGGTTATTGGAAATATAGTCACACTTTGTTAAAACATCAGGAAAAACTTTGGGCATCCTTTCTGGCACTTCATATACAAGTCGTTTGTAAAGTCATGCGTAACTTTACAAACAGCTTTATGAAACACCCCCCCTGCAGCTTAAAGAGGCCCATGCAGAGTACAACACTGCCCACAGAGGGCAAAGGTCACTTTACATCAGAACATAATAACACTGCCACCTGATACGCCTAAAATGAGGCAAGGAAACGCTTTGGATTCCATTTTCCTTTCATTCAGGAAGCAAACTTTTCTGTTGAGTCCTGCCACCAACATGTTGCTCTTAGGTGTCTTTACGAGTATGATGTTCTGTAGTAAACATCTTATCCGTTTCACTTTGCTGTACTTACCTATACGTCATTACATTGCTATTCGCCACCTATATTTTGAGGGAGGTGGTGAATAACAATGTGCTGAGACACAGGCAAGTACAGTGAGGTGAAGTAGATTTTGTTTTGTTTTAAATGTCAACTCACCTCATCAAAAACAGCTATGATTTCCCTGGGGCTTGAGCGAAATACGCTCGCTAAAGCAATAATTGCAGATATGCGCCCCCGTACCGGCTGACCATATGTATACCTGTTGACAAAACAAACAATTTTGGGGGGTCTTGTTACACATTTGGTAACCGAGTATCCAGGCGCGTACGCAGGGGGGGTTTTGGGGTTAAACCCCCCCCCCCCTTGATTTTTTTTTATGTGTATGTTTTTTTTTAACCCCCCCCCCCCCTTTTGAGTTTTTTTTTTTTTTTAATAATAAAAAAATAAAAAAAAAAAAAAAAAATTATGCCAATGGCTGACCAAAAAAAGGTGACCTTACCCCCCCCCCTTGAAAAAAATCCTCCGTACGCCACTGCAAATATCCATTGTATACTTAAAACCATAATTATGTTAGACTGTCACGTTGATCCTAAATTTGAACAAATTTGTTGCAATGTAGATATCAAGTGAATTATTGCAAATAGTGCAATTAGTGCAAATATTTTGTAGTTATATTTTTCGTTTAAAAAAAATTACAGGGGAATTTCAGGGAAAATGATAAGAAAGTAACAACCAAAATGATTATTACTTTGTTTACAGAACTGAAAATCCTTTTATTTTTGTATAACTTATCTGTACTTAAGAAGAGCATTTAAAGACAACAAAGTATTTTTATTTCTTCTACATAGCGCAGTTACTATATGAATATACTCTACTGCGATTAATACAACCTTCAAAATTCTGTTTAAAGGCAGTCAAAAAGTGCAGGCTCCTCCAATCAAGTCAGCATTTTTAAGTTTGCTGAAATAGGTCAGTTTTGAGGCGTGATTGACAAGTTAATGGAGTACCTTTAAAGCCTGTCTGTACTTGTTTGGCCAGGAGGGATTATACCACCCAGCGTGGTCACTGACAGGTGGCTCATCAAATCAGCTCTCAAGTAACATAAGAAAAAGAGGATCATGGGGGACCAACAGGCACCGCTAAGACATTGTTTTCTATATAGAGGGAGCAAGTAGCTACTACAAGTAGTACAGTGGGGCTTTAATGGACTTACAAAAGAGTCAATGCATTCATACGGTGTGACAAAATAAACATACATCAGGGTTACAAAATTGAATGAAATGAAAATTGATGTAACATCTACTAGAATGAGGACTTACTTGGCACAGATCGTCACTGTGAATGGTCCCGGATCACCCAGGTACAAGTAAGATGGAGTTTTGATCGAAACTTCAAACTTGGGCAGTACTACAAATAAATGATAGACAGATGAAAAAAAAATACCTCTCAAACACACAAATCAATCATTTGTCATTGACTACATTCCTGAAAAAATCAGAAGAGCAGACGCAAAAACTCACATAATATTGACAAATAAAACAGCATGGAATCTTGATTGTAACCTAAAAAACAAAATATTAAAGGTCCATGCCAAGCTTGGTAGCAAATGCTGAAAAAACCTAGCCATGATATTTCCTTTTCTGACTCAAGCATCTCCTTCTTTCGTTTTTTTCTTCTTCTTTTTCTTTCTTTTTTCCATTTTTGTTTCTTCTCTTTTTAATTTGTTTTAATTTGTTTTAAATTTATTTATTTAATAATTTATTTATTTATTTATTTTTTTTTTTTTGGGGGGGGGGGGATTTATTTATTCATTTTTTTTAAAATTTTTTTTTTGGGGGGGGCTCTCAGTCATAAGCTATTGAGCCAATTAAACCAATCAATGTGTGAAATAGACCTGACTATGGTCAAACCCACATCGAGAGCTGACCTAGAGGTCAAAACAACAGGTTTTTGCATGTGTAAATGGTGAACTGTAAAAATGTATTTCTTACCATACTCCTGAACTTTGAACTCTTGGATGGTCGTCCTACCACCATGCACCTGCACATGTATCATCCAGTTTCCGAGCTCGGGTTCTTCCGAGAGTTCAAAGGTCAGATCCAAGAGGCCATCGCTACTGACCTGATCTCTCCACTGTTGCAGTCTAGTTCCACCAGGAGAGGTGATCCATACATCTTTTTTCTGTCATTTTGCAAAACAAGATTAAGGATTTCCATTCTAATAGTCAATTATCCTGGTTATATCTTATCAATGCAAAAACGAATATGATAGTTATTTTCAAAATCTGCCCCAATAAAGCTCAGAAGCTAGAGTTTGGTTAACAATATCTCTCAGGATTACCTGATTATTATTATCACATACTGGTATTGTAAAATATTCTGTACAACCGACGATTCCTCACAACAAAGATGCTATATCATTAGTAGTTGATGTTTTTGGGGGGTATGTTCACTAGATTTGAACAGGGAAGAAGACCGAAGAGAAATCCTGCATAATTCAGTGTTTCTGTTTAATCAAGGATGTAAAATCTCACGTTTTCCATTTTCTTGGGATGGATTGAATTTATTGTCACAGAATTTGGTATCATTTTTAACATTTGCCTTTTCCTCCAATGTTTTTTTCTTTTTACCATTATGTCCTCGCTGAATTGATGACTCAACTGTTGAATGTGCAATACAGCTCAATATGAGGAGAAGTCAGAATGACTATATGCATCAAAATTCAATTATATTGTTGAACACATTTACCCCCTTTTGACCCCCACCAATTTTACATTATTTCACACATGTTTTTGTAATTGTTTTGTCTTTATATTGTGTTTATCGCTGTCTTTTGTAATATCTTTAACTAAAATATACTGGTACTCAGTAATATAAATTATAATATTCAGTGGAACTTTTCTAAACAAGGCCACCAACGGGTTTTCCTTTGTTCTCCTATTTCATTTGAAGTTATTGTATAAACTGAACATTCTCTGCCTTAGTATGTATTTTGTATATATTCTTGTATGTTTATTTGCTTTTGCTGTGTTTTTTATGAAAATAAAATGAATAAACGAACTGAAACTGACAAATTTAGAGCATACATAGATTCGTTCACACTTTACAACACACAACAACAAAACATACCGGTAAACAAAATACCGGTAAAATAATAACAGAGATGTGAATAATACCTGACATTAAAAACTTCACAAATTTTTTCTTTGATAATGATCTCAACTTACGTTTTCCGTATCAGGCAGCAATTTAGGGTATTGCACCGTCAGCACTCGGAACAGAACTACATTTGTAAGAATAAATTCAAAATCCAAGTGTCATCAATCAAATATTACTTACACATAACAGTCATTCCATGTCATATCATCAAAAACAAATTTAATACTACCCCCTTTTCCTTATTTCGATACAGAAAATAATGGCAAATTTAGATAACTTGTGTAAAATTTAATTATGTCAGTGTCAACAACTTTGTCCCCCAAAAGGAGCAAACTACTTGGTCAACATACCGGCAGAATGCATGCCATAGGCTTTTTTTTTAAAAAGGACAGAGTTCATAGGGCTTACTCATCAATTTTTTTCTCTCGTATTCTCCAAACTTAAAAAAAAACTGTTTTTTGACTAGTCTGCAAAGCAAATTCAGTCTACGCCCCTTCCCCTTCTCCTACCCCGGCCATACAACATGGTCTAGCAATGCTTGTGCAGAGTGAGTACTATCCTTGGACACTAGATAAACAAAGGGACTGGACCAAGAGCCCTTACCTTTCTGTCCAGGCTGATAGATAGGCTTGTCTGACTGAATAAATGTCTCTTGCTTCAAAGGGACCACAATGACCGAATTCCTGTAGGTCTTTTCGACGGAAAGAGTACCTGGCGTTCGTTCCACAGACCACTCCAAAACAAGTTCTCCTGTTCTTGGAACAGGAGACTTCATATATCATGTAAAAAATAATATAATAACATTGCTTTATTTCTTGGTGTAAATTGCAACATTTACAATCATTCCTCACAATATAATTTCATGTCATATTTAGATATGATATTACAAATTCAAGGATACATCTATACTGGTACTTGGATAAATCAATATTGCAATATCTCAATAAACAAATCTTTCATATTTGTTTAAACAATAAACTCAAAGTAATTATTAATCTTGTATTTTGAAGATGAAACTTCAATTTCCAGAGGATTAGAGAGTAGTTTTTTACCTGCATTGCATCTATCATTTTAACTAATGATTCATGACTTTTGTGGCTAATTTATTTTTCTTATTCATATTCATATATTCAATATAAAATAAAAAAATTGGGTGACATTTTTTTTATTTATTTATTTATATTTCACCAGGGTAGCCCATTCAACAAAAAGTTGGTCTTCCATGAGGCCCTGTAAAACATGTATATACAATTAAAAAGATAAAACAAACAATTAGGTATGAATACATTAATAGAACAGTATTACATATTGAAAATAAATATACAATATCAAACATATTAATCAGTGTCAATTATGATGAATGCTATTATAAATAGATCACTTGCTAAGAGAGTAAAGGATTAAGTAAAAGAAGCGAGAGAGAGAGCTTAAAGAAAAATAGAGGCAGACTAGCAGTAAAAAATAATTTAAAAAAGGTGTTCCTCAAAACCTATCCTGATTCAACAGCAAGGTGGAAAAAATATTTCTTAAGTGCCAATTTGAAGGTCTTTACATTACTTATCTGCTTAATATTAGAAGGTAATTTATTCCATAGAGAAGCACCATCATAACTTATTGCATTCTTAAGGTATTCAGTATGACATTTATCAATAATCAGGTCATGACGAGTACATTGCCGTGTGTAAAAATTATGTTGAGTTGATACTTCTTGAAAAACATCTTTGTGAAAGTCTGAAGATAAATCGTTAAGACATTTAAAAACAAATATACATCTAAAATATTTAACCCTCTCTTGAAATGGTATCCATTTCATGCAAGTAAATAATTCCTTTGATGGGGTATACATATTACAGTTTAAAATCATTCTTACATGCTATTAATAAACCCAGAAAATCAAAAAGTTTATTTTTGACAGGGTAATGTTGACATATAGTCTTTTGGTAAAAATTGGACTTAAAGATAATTTAGATGAAATTCATTTACAAGAAAATAACTCCTGAATAAGAGACACTTTGATCAAGCAAAATCTTTAAGTTCCAACACCGATTTGTTTTATTATTTGATAAATAGATTCACTTTCCAAATATTGTAATGTTCATATCAAAATCATGAAAATAGAAATGAGATAATCCAGGCATGCAACTGGTTACAATCTATTAATTAATATTAATAAATAGAATAGAATAGATCTAGGTCTAGATCTATAATAAATAATCTGAAATAGAGTTTCTTAATTCTAGATCTAACAGGTAGACCAGGTCTATTTATAAAGCGAAAGACCGCCGCTATTTAACATCAGATAACAAAAATACTAAGGTCTATTTATAAAGCGAAAGACCGCCGCTATTTAACATCAGATAACAAAAATACTAAGGTCTATTTATAAAGCGAAAGACCGCCGCTATTTTACCTTACTGCCGAGTCAAATACAAGGGGGGAAATATAGATCCATTAAAACGAAACTTCCTGATTTAAGGATAGAGTCTACAAACTCTTTAAATCGTAGTGGCGAAACACCCAACGAAGAGATGAAATAAAGATGATGAAGATCCTAGAAAGTAGAATGACGTTGATCAGTGCTGAATAAGTAGACGAGCTAAACTCACGAATCCAGCGTAGATCTAGACTGTAGCTTGTAGAATGATCAAAATTCAGAAGAGCTAGATCTACTCTGGAATATGTAGACTGACGATGGTGATCGTTGAATAAGAGTTTGAAGCTAGTCGTTAATTTAATTGAATAAGTGAAGAACCGCGACAGTTTGAACTAGACTAGGCTAAGCAATTGATGGTATTGCCTAGAGCCAGGTCTAGATGAATGATTGAACTTGATGAGAATTTTCAGCCTGCAATAAATTGAATGAGGAACGATAAATCCGAGTCGAGTTTCGAGATGATGCTTAAATGATGAAAGTAACTCTGGACTCAGTTCACAAGACTCTCAGTCTAAAATGTTGATAATGCTGAAGACGTTGTCAGAGTTGAAGATAGATGACTGACTTTAATCGACTGTTCTAAGACGGGGATAATTTAGACTTGAGAGTTGCAGTTCATGAGCTGTACTGATTCACTGAATTGAAGTTGAAGTCCAAAAGTTTGTTGAAGATTGATTACTAAAAATATGGTCGCCAAAAAGTAATCAAAGAAAGGTTGACGTATTGTTGAAGTGAAAATTGCTCAGGAAAATGAAATTTCCAAATAAACCTAATAAAACGTAGAGGTCTATAGGAGATCAACTGAAGCACGTAAATAAGTGAAATCAAGTAAAGGATAACTGAGCTCAAAATCAGACAAAAAATTGAACCTTTCAAGGCGAAGGTTAAAAAGGCGACTGAAGAGCCAGAGCCAAAAAATTAACTTTTGCCCCAAAGGATTGGCCATTATTAAGAGCCAATCAAAGAAGAGAAAAAACTGACCAATGGCAGCAAACTTTTACAATTACCAATAAAACAAAGAATGACAAAACACACACTATTTGTGCTACTGGAGTCAACTAGAATACTATCTTAATAAAACTTTCAGATTTAAAATTATTATTGAATTGAAGAATATAAAGCAGTATGAAAATGTAATTATCACCCAAGCAATCATTTTGAAAATTATTAAACTTTAAGTGACACAAAAATGGCAAAAATACATTACTAAATAGGCAAAACACACCTATCAAATGGGATTGGCACGCATAACACAATAAATTTACAACAGCTACGCGCAAGCATACTGAAGAATTTGCATACCATTGTGACATCAACAGTACAATAGCGCATCTAAAAATAAATAAAGAATGCGGACGCATGCCAATGAAAAGGTGACAGAAAGGTGAAAGAACTATAACTTATTTACACAGTAAAATGTTGAACCGCTACAGTCTATATCGCCATGTAGACCTAAACAAAATAAGTGTCTAAAGAAAGGGGAGGGGTGGAAATTGAAATCTACTTACTCCATCATAAGGAACATTTGTAGAAATGTCCACACATCCATCACTCTCCGCACCCATCCAGGTGCTGTAAGAACGTGCAAGACCCGGGAGCTTCAGCCTTGCTCGGACTTGCATGTTTCCACTGACATTTGCTGCTGTGAAGCATACTTTCTCGGTTGAGTTCAGATAGACCTTCTCGGGAAATGTGATAACTAACCCCCTGATTTTTTTAATTGATGGTTTTATCATAAAGAAATGAAAAACAGAAAAATATCAATGTCACTAAATGTATACCGGTAATAGCTTTGCCCTATCATCTAGAGTAGTGTAGGTCATCGACATGTATTGTATACACATCTGGAAGTGCTGTGATTTATTCACTATTTCACTCTACATCAGCAGCACTAATTTCCCTTAATTGGCAATTAAGACATCCACATCATTGCCACTCCTTATACTCAGGGATATAAACAGATGCCAGCTAGGTAAGCTCAAGCAGATACAAGGACACTGATATAATCACTGTAATAATACAATGGAAAGTACTTGAGCATTTGGAAAGAAAAAAGCGGTATAAATGTCAGTTAACATTATTACTTATCAGTTCAATCATATACCTATACTTGTAGGTCCATGCATGGTGCAATATATGTGCAAAAGCAATAGATGTATAAAGAAATTAACATTTTCAATCCATGATATTAATAAAATAAAATTGAAGTGAGGTCAATACATTAGCAGCGAATATGTTCATCAAACAATATTCATCGGCCTTCATTTTATTTCTTTATTTACCTCATTTACTTTGTTATATAAGTGACCCGATAGTTGAAGA
Organism: Strongylocentrotus droebachiensis; assembly: GCA_035222895.1. Classification (NCBI taxonomy): domain Eukaryota; kingdom Metazoa; phylum Echinodermata; class Echinoidea; order Camarodonta; family Strongylocentrotidae; genus Strongylocentrotus; species Strongylocentrotus droebachiensis. The sequence continues at coordinate 152,623 of JAVYIG010002978.1, read as the reverse complement.
AATTATGTAAATTAGACCTACAGGGTACATACATGCATGTATGTAGATATATGTAATGAAACCTTTTTTTCATTAGGTCTATATGTTTTATTATTTTCTGATCAACTATCTGTTAGGATACAACTTTTCCAAATATGAATTAGAATTGATATGGAGTTTATTTTAGTACAACTCACTCACTTTAGATTACTGGTAAGCAAGTCAGCAACTATATCTGAAAATAGCATAGACTATAGAGAGAAATCAAAATTATCCACACAATTTTGCTCGATCTGTTACAGTGTTTGTGGCTAATTAGCTCAACCAGTTGTTTTATGTATGCCATTGCATAGGTAAACAAATTCATTGGAAAGATGTCCTGCTTCTAGCAAAAAACGAAGAAGAAAATTCAAGATATTAAGTAACACAACCAACTTCTTATCTGAATCAAGATAAAACCATGATAAAACTTAAACTGTAAAACTAAGCAACAAACAAGGACTAAGTAACTTATACACTAAGATACGCCTATGCATTCTACTCCTAAGTTCTAGGTTGGTTCCTGATTCATGGGACGTTAAGAAATAAAAGTACTGTAGTTTCACTAGTTTGTACCACTACTAAAGAAGAAGTCACCACCATGCATAGCCCCAGCCCGCGCCCGCCTCGCCTCGGCCTCCATGCATCCCAGGCCAGAGCAGAGGCGCTGCGGGGTTGGGTCGGGTCGGGGACTCGTGCGGTGGTACACTCGCACAGCACAGTCTACACAACAGTCACAAGTCCATACCTGCAAACTTACCTTTCAGTTTCAGCTCTAGCTGCAACCTGTATTGCACACAGTGACATGAAGCACGCAGCGACGATAAACGCTTCTAGGTTTGAATACTTCATCGTTGATCCTGATGTTGATCCCGACGAGGTGATGAGAAAACTAATGACAAATTTTAACCGGCGTCGACTTTTATAGATCCAACATGTTGTTTCAGTATCCCTCCAGCTCACCTTTTTATGCGTTCTTGCAATATGGCTGTTTATCGCGTCGTCTGCTGCATAGCGCATGCGCGATAACTTACTTCACTTTATTTTGTTGGTTCGATGATGACGTCGATAAGATCAAACTTCCTGGAAAAAGCAAGGAGCTCTGTTATCAGTGTTTACAACTCGCAGACGCTGAAGCTCAAATCTAATAATCCGTTTCTCTGAACAAATTAATGGCCCTACAGAGATGTGTATTTTTGTACAAGGCAGGAGACTGGTACCGAAAGAACTAAACTGATGTTATTATGCTCTTGTTTTATTCTTATACAGCTAGGGCGGCTCCAGGATTCGTGGATAGAGAGGGGAATAATTGATGGTGATTATGTTATGTCAAAAAGTCTGACAAAAGTGACAAATGAAAAGAAACAAAAACAAAAACAATTGTTAGCAAGCAAAAAACGGTTGTCCAATTCTCGAAACAAGAGTCTAAATGGGAAAACAAATCATATTTTCTGAATGTTGGCCTCATTACGGGTCGATCGATACACACTTGATCGTCCTCCGTTGATCCACCCTATATAGAGTACCGAAGCTGTGACGTCATAAAAATCAATTTTTAGAATTTCTAAAAAAATTATTCTAGTTTTCCGAATGAGCATCAAAAATAATGATCAAATTTCGAAATTAATTGAATATGTTAAGTATTGGCTGAGATATGACCATCTGAATAAATATATTTCCTATAGGAACTCGGTGTTATCTGCTCTGGCTCCTAATTGTTAGGACCCAGAGCAAATAACACTGAGTTCCTATCAGGAAATATATTTATTCAGATGGTCATATCTCAGCCAATACTTAACATATTCAATTGATTTTCGACATATGGACAATAATTTTAATGCTCTTTCGGAGTATGAAGAACAAATTGAGAAATTTTAAAAATAGATTTTTGATGACGTCACACTTCACCACTCTATTGAGACCTAAAAACTATAAAAAAAAAATAAAAGCTGCAAGTCAAAAATGTTCACATAAACTGTATTCATGAATCACTGAGACTATTTCACTACCTCATAATAAAATAAAAGGGTAATAGTGATGAGATCGGGCGCGGACCCACGGAGGGGGGGGGGGGGGGGTCGCCGTACTCGGCTCCCCTGGAAAAACAGGTTTAAAAAAATGGTAAAGTTAATTTTACCTTTAAAAAAAAAAAAAAATAATAATTGTGCGCCCCCCCCCCCTGCACTGGCCAAAAAACAAAGCAAAGTAAAGGATATGATTTGTTTTATGCTCATATAGGAGCTGGTTTATGCCCCCCCCCCCCCCCGAGCGAAATATCGGCCATTTCCGGGGGCAAAAAAGAAGAAAAAATAGTGCTACTTACTTATTGTTATTATTATTATTATTATTATTGTTGATTGATTGATTGATTTTTATTCGACAAGCTTCCAACATACAACAATATACAATAATAACAGATCAAAAATAAGTCAGCTTGAACAGGATAACCCACGAAAGCTCGAGAGCTTATTTCCAGTGGGGTCCCTTACAGACATGTATAAAATTAATAAGTTAAAATAGTAATATTTACAGACAGATAAGAAAATTAAAAGAACTACTTATTAAAGATAATAATAATAATAACAACATTAAACTGATGATAGAAATTATATTAAGTACAAGAAGAAAAAGAAGAAGGAGAAGAAGAAAAAGAAGAAGGAGAAGAAGAAAAAGAGGAGAAGGAAGAAGAGGAAAATAATGATGAATTTGTAGAATTTCTATAACGTACGAAAACATAAGTATATACACATGAAAAAGTATGAACCGACAGAAGAATAAAAAATTAAATTCTACGTTTTATCGTTCCGATCATGGTTTGTCGCAGTCTATGAGCTAAGACCCCAGACGAAAATTGCAAACATTGACACTTGTTTGAAATGTGTGCCTAATATAAAATTTAATGAGCTAACGGTGCTAATTAAGGTTTACGCAATTCTGTGATTTTAATATTTGGGGAAAAACATATTAGAGTCACTGTATGCTTTCTCTGAAACTGACTCAGCTTTATTCTGTCGTTATTTCATTTTTTTTTTTTTGGGGGGGGGGGTATATAAGTCTAGAACAGAACCAGATGTATCACGTGGTAATCCTCCCCCAACTTAGCTGGATAACGGATATTGACCTCGATCCGAATTCTCAAGTTTTTTTTCCTCGTACAGCAGGTGTTAGGGTTTGACAACACCGTGCGAGATCGCGGCATGGACCGGGGCGTATTTGCCCTTGCCGTCACATGCATGCTATTAAAGCATCAGTTTTAGGACTCAGTAGTATGTAGTTTCTGGGATTTTCCGACAGGGGAAGGTTTTTGCTCAGGCCGATCTTTACCCCAAATGTTGAAAACCTTCAGAACAAGCTGAGTTAGATGAAAACAAGATTTAAAAAATAGAGAAGATTGGTTGGGGATCGAATGTTTAAACAATTCGATGAAATGTTATAATCAGAATAATACACAAGGGAATCACACATTGGCGATAGGCCTAATTAATACCACTTACAATCCGCTAATATAAGATGAATCCAGACAGTATAGAGCATTAATTTGCAATTCAATCACCTTGTTTTGGGGCCCCAAATGCATGTACGTATTATATGCAATCAATGAAATTGTGTTGGAATTACCCCCTTAATTAATTAGCATCCGCATGTGTGTATAGGCCTATATTATACTGGAAAAATATCAAATTTGCTTGGCCTATATGGTACACTAACATTGTTTTGCGATGTTTTGGAAAGATGCCCCCCCCCCCCCCCTCCCCTCCCAGGATCGCCACTTGCGTTGATGTTTTCACCAGCTTGCTTATTATAATCATATGAGAAAATGTTGTGCACCATATTTATATCGGCGTCCCTGCTATTAGAATGTCGGTTGTAAAATAATTTAACAACTGCACGTATATACATTTCCTTTACCAGGGTAGTGTTTACTGTTGACCTGCCCTATATATTTAAAATAGAAAGTGGAATATTAAATGTAAAGAAAAACAGTTTTAGAGGGAAATCACAGGTACTTACAAGAAGCTACGAATCATGCCGTTAAACAGAAACCGAAAGTTCATGGGTATGCCTACTTTAGCAAGTGAAAATAATAAAACAGTCTCAGTTTTCATGATCAACTAATTTCCAAGCCTCTACAAGAGATAATTTAAAACTACACGTGAAGCCCTGCATGCACACTCTTAGAAATGCCTAGTCGCTTTCTTGACTAGAAACCCAAGTCAAAATATTTTGACTAGAATCTCGTCAGTTTGACTAGATATACTTGTCATTACCAACACCTTTCTGGTCATTTCAACTAGAGTTTTGTAGTACACGCGATGTTGCGTGACTAGAAAATCCCAGTCAACATCTGAGTCTGCGCACTAACGTAATCTTTCGCGCGGCGCGCTCAAAAAGTTAATTTTTCCAATATGGCAGACGACCGAGTGGTCGAGTATCTCCGGTCTTGGGGCTTTGAAAGGTGGACTGATGTGTTCGAAGGTAAGTCTTACTCATTTTTTTGTATTAGAATGAAAATTATTTTGATATGGAATAAGTTGGTGATACGATCGATGTTTAGTTAATTCATGGTATGTCGAAAATAAGCCTTAAAAGGTCGGCGCTCGATCGTTAGCATATATGCATGCATGTCTTCTGTACCATAGCGATGTCACATTACGTACAGTACACTGTACAGTGAACGAACTTTGTAGGTCTGTCACTCTATAAATGAGCTTTTAAAATCCATCAACATCAAATTGTTACGAACATCAAACTTATTTTTTCTCACATTTTTAACATAAATAGTATCTTATCTTCTTAATGTTCATCATTATTTTGAGTTTGAATAACGTTAATATGTTAATTATTGTTATCGTAACTTTTTGACATCGTCATCGGGGCAATCACGTCGAATAGGGGAAATAACACGAAAAGGGATAGGGTTTTAGCGTTAGGCCGTCGACTAGGGTTAGGGTGTAGGGTAACTATAGACAGCCCTATCGCGTTTCGCGATAGGGCTGTGCCTGTAGAAGTCGGGCGTCTAGTACGTTGCATTGAAAACAGGCTGGACAAAAGCACTTAAAAAAGTTAGTAAAAAAAAAAAAAACCTATATTAATTGGTGATCCAGCTACATGGCTCTTGGGGCACCTATTCATACTTCTACTTTCTTAACTACGACTTAGACCTATGTGATTCACCTCGCATGAAGTCAGAACGATCGATCAAGTTGACCTTGATATAATTGACCCCGACCGGTAGACTCCACATAATAAACGCACACGCGCTCGTTAATGCCATTTTTAGATTTACTTGTCGACAGAAGTTGATATGGACACAGGATATCTCTTCTTTCATTGCAAATCATCATTTTAGACTGATTTTTGCCGATTTTCAGTGCCTTTGGCAATCACTACCTGTCATCACGAAAATAATAAGAAGTACCCGGCTAGGTATCCTTGCAGTTACATCAATTTTATATGAGTATCAATCTAAATTGATTTTTTTAAAGTTGAATTTGTTATCTTGAATTTACGGTATTCAAGGTATAGTCTACAGATTGTCGCCCGTCAGTCCCCATCGCTGAAGCGATGGGACTGGTCTGTCTAGTGTAGGGTATGTTTGCTGGCTGGTCCCCTATTCGACGTGATCGCTGTCATCGGTTTGAGCTACCGTCCCAAGAAGTTTGGGATAACTCTCTGATCCTTTTTTAATAATTATTGACATAGATCTAGGGTCTAGTTAGACAGGACAGAGAGTTATGGAAACTGGCATTATCGTGGTTTCGGAAACCACCATTCACTAATGTACATAGACACTTTGCTTTATTGCGAATGAGCGGTGGTTTCCAAAACCACGATATAGCCTGGAAACTTTGGGACCTTTTGCCTGTCGACAGAAGTTGAGCAAATTTATTTTTTACTATTAACTGTTAGATCTATGTCTAGTAGATCTAGATCTAACTTACACCTTCCCGCATGCGACATAACTTTACGTAAAGTTGCTTCGAAGTTTCTTGATCCTAGCTTATCGGAACTCGTCTGTCTTGGAAATACTGCGATCGGGAAAAATAATCTCAGGAAACTTGGATTTTAACCTTCTCCCTCAGTTTTTTTTTCCATAGTCGCACATGTTTCATCGTATTTCATCGTATATTTTGATTCAGCAGCGACCTGCATTGTTCGGGGTCATCGTGTTGATGTCTGGGTAATTAATGTACGATATTACATGGAGTGCAGCGCTAGAATGGTGTGATGCGATACCGACATGCTATTATCTTATCGATATAGCAGCGTATAGCAGTTACACGCGCGCGCATGTGACGATAAGATTTAGCATGTCGGTATCGAATCACACCATTCTAGCGCTGCGCTCCATGTAATATCGTACATTACCCAGACATCAACACGATGACCCCGAACAATGCAGGTCGCCGCTGAATCAAAATAATAATACGATGAAAAATGTGCGACTATCGAAAAAAATCTGAGGGAGAAGGTTAAAATCCAAATTTCCTGAGATTAATTTCGTCGATCGCGGTATTTCCAAGACAGATGGGTTAATTCCGACAAGGGTCAAGAAACTTCGAAGCAACTTAATTTTGAAGGTACACTGTACATGTCTATGTCTAGATGTCAATAATTATTAAAAAAGGATCAGAGAGTTATCCCATAACTAGGTTTGAGCGATCGTCATTTTGTTTCGCCATCTGCCATTTTGAATTTTGGGATTGTGGGACTGGGAGATATTCATGATTTTAATGTTATTTGCGTGTTTTGATAGGAATTGTGGGTAATGGATATCGTTAGATGATGAATTTATCATCTGTAATCATGGAATATAATGATTTAATTTTTGAATAATTTTCTTTTTTCTTTTTACAGAAAATGAGGTGAATGAAGAGGCCTTCTTGTGCTTGGACCAAGAAATGTTAAAAGAACTGATAAAACCTCTAGGACCACGTGTCAGACTGTTGAAGAAACTAACAGAATTACAGGTATTCTGAACTTCACTAATATTAAATCGCATTAAAATACGCCATGGCCTATACATGTCCTAAATGTGGCCAGCTGGTTCCTGGGGGTGAACGCAAACTTGTATGGCATTTACAAAGCATTCACAACATTGTAATTGGTGGTATTCTAACAGAGTCAATCGTTTGTGGACAAAACAACTGCAATAGAACATTCAGCCATCGAACTCAAACCTACAAACGACATCTTAAATCGGTACATTCTATGTATCAAGAAAATATCAATGCGGTACCAGTACGAAATGTCCAACCGAATGCCGTCAATGAAAATCTGGTAAATGCAAACGAAGGAAATATTGAAGCAGCTGCAGATTACTTTGAAGGTGGCCCTGAAGATGACTTTGATGTAGATCTATGGGATGATTTTGGTGAAGAGGAAGTAGAAAGGAGAGCAGCCATGACCATAGCAGGCCTACTTGCTAGTAGTAGTGTGCCACATTCAACAGTGACCAAATCTGTGCAAACCTCTGCAGACCTTATAGAAGACATTACATTATTCGTGAAGGCTAAAACTGCAGAATTTGCTGCTGCTAAAGGGATTCTACCTGAGGATGAACAACTCTTGCAGCTCATGAGTGATATTGAAAGTGTATCACAACCGTACAAAAATCTCATGACTGAGTATAAACAGAAGGAATATTTTAAAAAGTCAAATGCCTTTCTACCACCACAACAGCGGACACTAGGTATAGCATACTACCCAAGGAATAACAGGTCCACTGGTAATGTGATGCAAGTTAGAAAGAAAGTTACATTTCAATATTTTCCCATCAAGCAACTTATCAAGCTATTACTTGAAAAGACAGAATTGTTGAAACTAGTTATGGAATACGAACCAAGTGATGATACACTTTTTAGGGATTTCCATAATGGAAGGTACTGCAAAGCTAATGCGTTTTTGTCTTCAAAGCACACATTGAAACTTATATTGTATATTGATGATGTGGAAGTGAATAATCCATTGAGTCCCAGTGCAGGATTGCACAAGTTGGGTGTTGTCTACTTCACCTTCGCCAATATCCCTCCAAAATACCGCTCGAGTTTGAATAACATATTTGTGTTAATGATGTTTGAAGCGAGTGATGCTAAACTATACACTTACCAGCCGATCTTTGCCCAGTTCATTAGAGACATGAATGATCTTTCAACAGATGGAATTGATGTGGCTACTGATTATTTTCAAGGCAATATTAAAGTAGCAATTGGTCAAGTTGTGGGCGACAACCTTGGTATTCATTCATTGTTTGGTTTTAGCGAAGGATTTACTGCCAATTTTCCGTGCCGAACATGTAAGATCCATCGCAGAAATATACCAGTGGAACTAACAGAAAACCGAGAATTGCTGCGCACTGTTGAGAACTATGAACATGATCTGGAGATCAACAACCTACAGCAAACTGGTGTAAAATCGCCTTGTCCATTAAATGGAATAAACGGCTTTCATATCATGGATAATAGGGCACCCGACATTATGCATGACATACTCGAAGGGATCTGCCCTCTCGAGGTGAAATTAGTTCTACATCAGCTGATTGTTAAGCGTTATTTTTCTATTGATACATTGAATGCCAGGATCACAAGCTTTAACTATGGGTTACCCGATGCAAAGAACAGGCCCTGCAATATTTGTTGGAGTACTCTTCAAAGTCGTGACGGGGTGATCAAACAGAAGGCAGGTGCAATGTGGTGCCTTGTAAGACACATGCCATTGATGCTTGGCGATTTGGTGCCAGAGAATGATGAGCATTGGGAGTTGATCCTTGCTTTGTTAACATGTATGGATATTATTTTTGCTCCAACAGTCAGCAAAGGTGATACAATATTTTTGACGCAGCTCATAAGAGATCATCACTCGCTCTTTCTCGAGTTATTTCCTGATCAGAACTTGAAGCCTAAACATCATTACTTGACGCACTATGCTTCTGCCATACAGTTTGTTGGTCCACTAATTCACCTATGGGTGATGCGATTTGAAGGTTTCCACAACTTTTCAAAGCGACTAGGTCACATTGTTTGTAATTTTCAAAACATTTCCAAGACACTTGCATTCAGGAACGCTATGCACGTGTGCTATAATATAATGGCAAACAAAACACTGTGTGAAAAGGCTTGTGAAATTGGACCTGGAGAGTCAGTAATACTAGCATCACTAAATGGAGCGGAACAATTAGCCCAAAGCACCGGCATTCCATTGTACAACGATGTATTCTTAGCCAAATGGGTCAATGTCCATGGAGCTGAGTATAGACAGCATGTGATGGTGGCTGTGAAGAAGAGTGATGATGGTGATCTCATTTTCGGAAAAATCATGCATATTGTTGCAATTGACCATGTCCAGCGCAATCATGCATCCGTAAGACTGATATGTGAACTTTGGAACACCATTGGCTATGAAAGACATTACCACGCATATATTGTGAAACCATTGAGACCAGTATGTCTTGCTATATGTACTGTGGATGACTTACTCGACTTTCATCCTCTGCATGTGAACAAAAGCTTCAAGAAAGATGATGGCAGATACTATATCAATGTCAGGCATATCATAGGATAGATTGTCAATTGGATTAGTCATGATGAGGTTAGTAAACTCAAAGTCTTGAGGCTTAAAGTTCTGGAGCTGAAATGTTTAGAACTATTTGGACTTGGATACAAAAATATAATTTTGTAGTATTTCTAGCTAATACACTGTATGTCCTTATAAAAGTATTAAAGGTTTCAAATCTATGGAAATTTCATTTTAGCCAAATTTCAGTTGTTTTACACTGTATTCTTAAACACTTGAGACTGTTCCTGCATTCCTATAATTGGTTTCTAGCCGTGTAACATGTGACAATAAAACACAGCTACTGCGTGCACGTCGGGCGCTACTATGTGTACGCGCAGCTTGATTAATCAATTCTCATACCATGGTTGATGCTTTTAAAAGTGTAGATTTTATTGAATAAGCACCCCCCCCCCCCCCCCCCCCAAGAAAAAATAAAAGTCCTATGCCTTTTTTATAATTTTCTTTCCTTTTTATTTGGTAAAAAAAATCATTGTGCTAGATGTGAGATTTTTAATTTTTAATCTTTAATTGCACTTTTGGCCCACCTTTTTTGCAAAATGTTGAATATTTTTCTGACAACTAAAACAAAAAGCTCAAAATAAGCCAAGCGTGTAGAGCTATGCAGTAAATCCGGTTTTACCTAGCTATGCGCGCGGGGTTCTGAGACGAACCTTCTTTTTTTTTTGCCTAAAACTCAGTTTATTTACATTTAATGTCGTTTAAAAATTAAAATAAAGGTATTGTTCTTATATAGCTTCAGTCGTGTATATATTGTTTCATATATGATGTGCGATTCCATTATTTTTAGCGTAGAACCAATCGCCTGTGTAATATGAGACGATAGATGCACGGCTGAGGCTAAAGCAATACCTTTATTCTCTAGGTCCAAAATAAAGTGTGCCATCATCTGCGCACAGTTGTGGTGGACGGCCACATACCAGAAAGACCAAAAACAGTCACATTCTTATTTATGTTTTTTCATCAATATGGTTTATATTATAGAAGTCAAGGACTGAACCAGTCAATGAGCATGAACCTAACACTGCTGTACATCCAGCTGCAGATACCAATTCTGATTCTGTTGATGTTTTACCAAAGAAGAAGACAGATGCCTTGTCTGTAAGTTTTTGTTAACTTAGAAAGATGCGCATATCAAAAGTTCTTGTTTTATTTCCCCATAATTAACTATTCACTGTACTAAAAGTACAGACAGAACAAAACCTACAATGTATGACAAAAGTAAAGGTGTGCAAATGTTTCACCACTCCCCATTCCAGAAACAGACAGAATAATTATTTTGAAAAACAAAAATACAATTCCGTTTCATGTGTTGAAATATGTCTCAATTAATTTGCCAAACATTTAGCGAAATGATATCTATGTAGAGCAACAAATTAGCTTGTAAGTGTAAATGTAAATAACATTTCAAAATTTATGCTCTGCTTCCAGTTACTTGTATTAGGTGTTACGCTCAAAATTATTCTCATTGCATAATGCTGTCTTTTTCTGGAAAGGGAGTAGCATGAGGTACGTCAGACAAGACCCTGACTGATTTGTCTTGTTATTCTGTATAGAAATCAAGAACTGAACATTCAACAGGAACTGCCGCTACAGCTTTAGATGGCAATGGTGGAAAGAAGAAAGGTTCCATCTTTGTAAGTATAAACAATTTAAAAGGAACTAAAGTTTGCTTACCTGCCATAACATCTCAAGGTCAAGTTTTCAGCAAAATTGAAGTTTGTGAAGCTTAATCGGATGTGACAATAAAAAACAGCGTAAAAATACTGATCCATAGAGTGATTTCAAATCTGTCATGCATGTATAATGCACTTCTTGATGTTCATTTATTAAAAAAAAAAATGTCTTCATTTGTTTGCAGGCCATACGGGATATCATACAGAAGGTAAACGGAGGTGACCAGATGATCAAAGAAATGGAGGAAGGCCTCATTTCACCCCGTACTAGAAGAATGGTGGTGCAGACCCTAGTTTCAGCTATGGTTGAGAAATTTGGAATGGAGTAAGTTTATTTCAAATGGCGGTTGCTGTTGTTGTTGTTGTTGTTGTTGTGGATCAGCTATTCATTTCCAGCATAGACCTATGAGACACTTAGAACAGTCCAATTGGCTAAGAAAGCACTAGAATTTCTGGAAACTAACTTCAATTTTGATTGGTTGGAGTCAGTAATAGGGGAAGGAATAAGAAGTTCATTTTTATATAAAAAGTAAGATATTTTGAGAAACATGATGCACTTTGGACTCAAATAATGAAATGACTGGTGATACCATATGTTGATTGTTGAACTGCTTCCAACTTAAAGATGCCATCCCACTTTTGACGGTGCAAAGGTGGAGCCTCTTTCAGATGTGTTAATTACATGTATGGTAAGATAAAAAAAAAGTCAGTTGACTGCTTGGATATATACCAATAGTGGAACCTGCCAGAAGCAAATCACCATGTATTGGGTTCTCTATCCACAGTAAAAACTCAATATATAAAGTATAATCATCATAATTATTCTTTAGGCGAAATTGAATATTTACATATTTTTTGTTATTGTTTATTTTTCTTTCGTTTAATATAATTAGTCCAAAGCCACACATCAAGGAAGCATTAGCTAAGGCAATAACTACAGAGTTTCCCAACCTGAACAATGAAGATGGCACTGGTCATGTAAGTAAACTTTAACAAAAAGATATGCCTTATTTAGCAATTTTTAATGGACAAAAGCATAAATAATCATACATTTATGAATTTTGGCTTTAGACACAATTTGTATTGGATTTGTACAATGTACATGAAATCCTGTTTTTGAGCAATTTTTGGTCTGACGTTCAAGTACAAAATGTTGCGTAACTTTGGAACTGCGTACCCGGGCGTCGCGAATTTGGTCTCAAAAGTTGCGCGAGACTCGAAAGAATATAGTCACGAAACGCTGTGTAGATTGCTTCTCGCGTTGCAGACATATTGCGTGAAACGTCGAGGGGGGGGGGGCATTACGGTGGTACTAGGGTTAAGCAATAGAAGTTAGTAATGGATTATTATGCTCAGTCAGTGATTATTAAAGAAAATAGTCAGTCCCAGGTCAATGTTGGCATATAAGCGTATACTTGTAAGTTGTAAAAAAAACTTATTATACATTTCTTCACTTTGCAGGAGGCATGGTATACAAAAGGTGTAAAGTCACATGATGCTGCAGGGTACCTGGAACAGCGACTACGCAACGTACGAAGAAGAGACCCTACAGTTGAACCCAAACAGGAAGAAAAGCCCACTAGTTCGTTGATAAGCTCAAACGTCAACATTGATTTGACAAATGGTACGTAAGAACCAGTGGCGGATCCAGGGGGGGGGGGGGGCGCAAGAGGCATGCGCCCCCCAATTTTTTGGAAACCACCCATTGAACGTACATGTAAATATCAGAAATTTTTTGGCTGCGCCCCCCCCCCCCCCCCCTATTTTGCAAATTTTCCGGCTGCCCCCCCCCCCCTATTTTCAAATCCTGGATCCGCCGCTGAAAACTGCATTCTGAGCAGTAAGTACTTGCCACAGAATACGTACCCAGAGTGTATGTTAGTAACCATTGTTACTTGTTCAAGCCTTGCTCATACATCTCTTTGGAATAATGACTTGTGGTATATGTCAGTAAATCACAGTCATGTAATTGTGGAAAGAAAAGTGTTTTCCAGAATTGTCTGATTTTGGGTTGGTCATTCATTTGTACTGGAAAAAAAAAGTTTCACAAATTAACATGTTTTTCTTGTGTGTATCTATCTAGTTTATCTACTGATACATCATAAAAAGAGTTTTCTAAATCACTAAATGTCACTTTAATGTTGTACTTCAGATGAAGCAGATATAGTGGGTTGGACCACTTGGTTGAAACACCACAGAGAGCCGGAAACACAGGTGGCAGATTACATGGCAAAGACTTGCAAGCCACGAGCCATTTTTGTGAGGGAAAACTCAACAAGGGCAATTTTGGAAGAGTATCCACGATTACTGGACACCAATGGAATGGTAAGTCACTTATATAATTAGGGTTTAAACGAAATCAGTCAATATTTGAGGAGGTGCTGGCCAAAAATTTGTTGGAGGGGGGGGGGGGGGGGGGGCACCAAAAAAAAATCATAATTTCTTCACAATGTCCCTTTTCTGGCACTAAGGGGGCCTATTTTCATGATTTAGGTACCATTTCTAACTAGATGTAAAATTAGCTCTACAATCCAATTTAGAAAGTTAAAAAAAAATAACAAAGCATTGTCATAAAATTGACTGCAATGCATCAAATAAGCCTGTCCCCAAAATACATGAAAGATCACCATTTTATAGCCTACCTGTATTCTTAATATAATATAATACCTTTTCCCAAATTCTCATTTATTTTTAGTCATATGACTCACTCAATCTTGGAATATTGAATTCCTTGATTCATGTATCATCCATATATATGATATGAATCTCTTGCAGATACAGCAAGATTTCCGGATATTGTTCCCCAATGTGTACGACAACTTGTTCATGAGATGGCCGAACCTTGCAAGCCAGATTATCACATATGCTGAGAAGCAGGTTAAATGGCGAACACTGCTACATGTTGACATCCCTGAAGAAGGTAAATTATAATCTGGACTTTTAATTAACTTGTTCTTATTCTAAGTGACATCTTGACATAATTTAGACTTGACAAGCTCTGTTATTGGTCTTTCTTGCCCATACATGATGAGCCCTGAAGCAACTGTCAATATGACAGGCACACAAACAGGTTCTGTGGAAGTATGCCAAGTCCTATGAAGCTAGATTGTCATTAGCTTTTGAACTAACTACTGTGTTCCAAGTCCATTTATTAACATTAATTTGTAACATTTATGTATTCATGAAGTGTGATCCAATCAAAAGACATTATTATCATTGACCGTGCACTTATTTTGGAGTCATAAAGATTTCATAGTTACTCCTGAAATTTTTTAATGTATAATGACTTGGCACACTAAGCGTGTTTGCTTTTTGCCTGGTCAATTTATTGACGGTGTATTCAAGTTTTAGATAAAGCTGTCAATTTTAAGAGTTTGAAATGTCACATTTTTTCTTTGAAAATTGTGATTTTAAGCATCACGTGTGACGGATATGGTTGATCTAATGCTGGACATGCTTTGTGTGTCAAAAAAGTGACATTAGCAATACTAAAAGCTCTATGAAAAGAAACATACATGATTCAAATCCGAATAGCATGTATACATGGTTAAAATGACTGTGTTTTATTTGCGTGCGAGTACAACTTGAAACGATACACCTGCATGCTGCCTCTAACACTTTGATTGACACATAATATTGGAGTGTATATTGTGGTAAGTTGGAATAAGTTCTGTGAACTGTCTATCATTTTCTGTAATGATATGAATTTTTATAACGACCTTTGTTTCTTCTGTCGCAGTGCCAAAATATGACCAAGAGAACATTGCATTGCATTGCATTGGACTGCTCTTCCCACCTGGGACTTCCCATACCAAGAGTGGAAAGAAGAGAGCTAGGAAGCAGGCTAGTACTGAGGAAGCCTTGGGCACATTTATCAAGCATGTTGAAGTGAGTATTGCAGAGCAGAAAATTTTCACGACATACACCTGCTTATAACAATATCATGTGTTTTTATGCAATGTTTCTTTCCGACATAGCAGTGACTATTATGATTCAAAGGCTGTCAGAGGGGGTATTGTGTGAAAATGTGATGCTATTGTAGATGTAGAGGCACATAACTGTTGTTTAGCTCAAGTGTTTGCATAAAAACATATGGTGTTGTACGCAGGTGAACGTAGTAATAGCAAAGATGTAAAGGAGTGGAGATTATGCAGTACAGAACTATAGAACCAGAACCATGACGTCCCAACTGGAATATGAATTAAATTGTAAGGGTCTTATAAGCTTTATTTGTGAGCATCAATTATTTGTTATAATTGTTAAATGCTAAGTTTTCAATTTGATTTGTTTTTTCCTGTTATTTTTTAAATACAGGTTGGAACAAATTTGCCCGACACCCTGGAAAGCACAGACATGCAAACTCAACCATTCATACTGGCATTTGGGGATGCTATTCATCCTGAACAGCAGTTTGTAATAGTTGAGCGTGTGGCGATTGAGGCCACATCGCTCCTCGCTGCCGTGGATATTTGCCTCAAGACATTTTATGTAATGGACATGGACTATCCTTGGCAGTGTGCCAACACCTGGGATTTTCTTCAGAAAATAGTGTATGGGCTAGGAGCTGGCAAGGGTAGGGAGGGGTCAACAGCAGATGTTCTATCTTTGAAAAATTTCTTGTTCAGGAATTACAGAAAAGAACTTTAATTGATTCAAAGTACACCATCAGTGTATGAACATGTTGCTGTTTAAATTTTACTCAGCATTGAGCATTGAGATGTACACTACACATTCTGGCAATAATCAGTTAGGTATGGATATCTGCAATAACTTTTAACTCCACCCCCCCCCCCCCCATCATAAAGTGAACAGAATTAGAACTGATGGCTCAAAAGGAGCACAGACTGTGAAAGTTGTGCTGTGCTTATTTCACTTTTCACTTTGTACAGTAGAGTGAGGGCGGATCAGATAGGTTAGGCAGCGTGTGCATAATTATGAAAAATTTCTTGTTCAGGAATTACAGAAAACTGTTATTGATTCAAAGTACACTATTCTGTTTATTAATATGTTGCTGTTTAAATATTAGAGGGAAATCGAGGGAAAATTTCAGTTTTAATATCACCAGCAGATTCAGCATGCAAAGATACCCAAGATAAATAACAATAGCTATGAAATAAGTAGGGCCTATGTCTTTGATACAAAATATGAAGAAAAGAAATAAATATGCAAATGAGCTGTGTTATTATATAATGAAAATACTGTGGTCACAAATTGAAAATGTCACTGAGTGACTGAAATAAATCTACTCCATCAATGGAGCAACTTCATCAAAGAAAATTGCCAACAATTTGTATCAGTGGGATAAAAAACCACGTATAAAGACAATATTCATGTGTTATGCAAATGAGCTATGATGAAATCATATTTTAGGCCTTTGTCACTAGCATATTTCAGAATTGGCCACCTGGATGTTGTTCAGACGTCTTCTGAATACATTTACACTGGCCATCCTTTTACAGCAGCTAATACTTTTTTTGGGGGTTTGCTACCTGGGTATTATTTCACTTTTCACTTTATTCAGTAGAGTGAGGGCGGATCAGATAGGTTAGGCACTGTGTGCATAATTATGAAAAATTTCTTGTTCAGGAATTACAGAAAACTGTTATTGATTCAAAGTACACTATTCTGTTTATTAATATGTTGCTGTTTAAATTTTACCAATTAAGCTTATTCTAGTGTATATATGCATATAATATTCAAGTTCAGGGAATCTATTGTTGAAGGTTCCAGGCCATTTTGACACAATTTTCTTATCTGCCCTTGCAGGCTGACTTCAATTTAATTGAGCAGATAGAGTACTTCTTTGTACTTGTAGAATTGTAGAAATGAAACTGAAATATTACTGAATTTCTTGTTATGAGTTGGTAGTAATTTGCTGACTAATTAAAGCTGGGGTATAGTTTTGGTGATTCTAAAAATATAAACTTTAAAAGTTTGAATTTATTGTGAGATAGAATGAAAGATTATATGATGAAACACATATCGCTTGAAATATGAGATCTAAAAACCATTATAAATGTGTATAATATTACGATAAAAATGTCTTATATCAAAAGTCGGGGTCCCGGAAAATTAGCTCTTTTTTTTCCTTTTTGATATAAAACAACTTCACAGGCATGGAAGGGCCCAGGGGAGGCAAGTTTCAGGATAATATCTTCGTATATAGCTTTCTAACATAAATTAGCTAAATCTATGAAATAATTGTTCGGAAGGCCTATCTTAAGGGAAATAATATCAGTGCCGATAGAGGGCGCTAAATCTGGTCTAACGGTCGAATTCAAATTTTCACAAAGATTCAACGTGTAAAACATTGGTGTAACGGTCACTTTGCTGTTTTAGAGTTGGAGTGTTTCATAAGAGACCAATATAATTGATATTATTGAATCTTACCAAAACTATACCCCAGCTTAAACCTTATTCTAGTATTATGTATAAAAATTTCTTGTTCAGGAATTACAGAAAACTGTTATTGATTCAAAGTACACTATTCTGTTTATTAATATGTTGCTGTTTAAATTTTACCAATTAAGCTTATTCTAGTGTTTATCTGCATATACATGTATGTACATGTATATTCAAGTTCAGGGAATCTATTGTTGGAGGTTCCAGGCCATTTTGACACAATTTTCTTATCTGCCCTTGCAGGCTGACTTCAATGTAATTGAGCAGATAGAGTACTTCCTTGTACTTGTAGAATTGTAGAAATGAAACTGAAATATTACTGAATTTCTTGTTGTGAGTTGGTAGTAATTTTCTGACTAATTAACCTTATTCTAGTGTTTATGTATATATATATATATATGGGTGTGTCTACAGTATTAGGATGATTTTGTGGGGGTATTTAGTTGTAAAGATAGCCACAGATTTTATCCCAAAAAGAAAAGATACGGGCCATGGTGACACAATTTTCTTATCAATTTTTCAGTTTTCAAATTTTCAATTTTTCAATTTTCTTTTCAATTTTTCTGTAAGCTGAATTCAATTTAAGTGAGCAGATAGAGTACTACCTTGTGCTTGTAGAATTGTATAAATGAACTAGAACTTAATTCTTGTTTGGAGTTGTAATTTTCTGACTTCATGATGATTCTGTAAGTGTGTAAATGTAATGATATTTAATTTGCACAATAATGGAATAAATCTTTTCGAAGTGAAATGTTTCAGTTAGATACATGTATATGAAATACCTTGTCTGCTGTGTGTTTCTCTTGATGTAGTAATGAAGATGACTTATGCAGGTAGCTTGTGATCTGATTACGCTTCATGGAAAAGGGAGCACACACTTGTCATGCAGCATTAATGAACATGGTCAGTGATAGTAATTCTGTGATAGAATTTACTAAAAGTTTGAGTTAATCATGTTAAGTACACTTTCTGAAATCTCGATTTTGAAATTAATCAGAAAGATGTACATGTACAATGTTTAATCAAAATCATTAAATTTGACGAGACTCACCACGTCAAAATGACTAGTGCTATTGTCAGATCACATTCTACTTGGGAACTAGTCAAATTAACCAGTTTCTTGTGAAAAATGACTAGATATTTCTAGTCATGTTTCGACTAGTCCCCCTAGTGATTCCTGTCGACTAGATTACCTCGGTAAAATGACTGGAATCTAGTCAAATTTGACTAGTTTCTAGTCATGTTTCCTAGTCATGTTTCGACTAGTCCCCCTAGTCATTCCTGTCGACTAGATTACCCTAGTAAAAATGACTAGAATCTAGTAAGCTCCTATTGCACCCCGCAATCTAGTCAAATTTGACTAGTTTCTAGTCAAAAGTGACTAGGGATTTTTAAGAGTGCAGGGGCGTCGCTAAAGGGTTGTGGGGGTGCGACACCCCCCCCCCCTCACCTATCAGGATATTGTCGGTAAAATGGCGCTGCTGTCGGGAAAAATGAGAAAAGGGGGAGGGGAAAAGAAAGGAAAGAAAGGAAAGAGAAGAGAAGAAAGAAAGAGAAAAAAGAGGAAGGAGAGGAACAGGGGCGGATCCAGCCGGCGGCAGGGGTGGGGGCCCAATTCGTGAGAAAATATTTACCGGCGAAACAGCCGGCTGATAATCCCCCCCCCCTTAGAGGGCCAGGGGAGGGGGCCCATCTCCAAAAAAAGTTAAAATTCACGTTTTTGTACACGTTTTTTCCCCAAGGAGGGGACCGCCCCCCCCCCCTGGATCCGCCACTTGAGAGGAAAGAAGGTAAAAGAAAGAAAAGAAAAAAAGGAGAAAAGAAAAGAAAAAAAAGAGATAAACAGAAAACAAAAGGAACGGGGATGCAAGCGAGGAGAGAGAGAGAGGGGAAGAGCCTGAAAGAAGAGGGTGGGAGTAATAGGACAAAGAAACATTTTTCTTTAAAATCAGACGATGGTTAAGAGTCGGTACAACGACTCGTCTTCTTTCTCTAATAATTTAATGAAACGTCGAAGCTTCCGCGCTACGCGCGAGGGGGGGGGGGGGACTGAATTCAGAACAGTCGAAAACAGCACAACAAAATCGTCTTCTTTCTCAAATGATTTAATGAAACGTCAAAGCTTCCGCGCAGGGCAACTGAATTCAGACTACGATTAAGATTCGAGAACAGTACAACGAATCGTCTTCTTTCTCTAATAGTTTAATGAAATGTCAAAGCTTCCGCGCTTCGCGCGGGAGGGGCGAAATTGAATTCAGTCAAGGATTGAGAGTAATATTTTTAATTAAACGTCAGAACTATAAATATACCTTTCAACCTTTTATCTTTTATGTTCTTTGTTTCTTTGACGAATCGTCTTCTTTCTATTTTATTGAAACGTCAAAGCTCCTGCGCTTTGCGCGAGAGGGGGGGGAACTTAATTCAGACAACGATTAAGAGTCGAGAACAGTACAACGAATCGTCTTCTTTCTCTAATAGTTTAATGAAATGTCAAAGCTTCCGCGCTTCGCGCGGGAGGGGCGAAATTGAATTCAGTCAAGGATTGAGAGTAATATTTTTAATTAAACGTCAGAACTATAAATATACCTTTCAACCTTTTATCTTTTATGTTCTTTGTTTCTTTGAAAGGATGAAATTAACCACACTATGGTTATATTTTAGTTCTCATAGCTCAATCGTGCAACCATCATTACATATTTACATGCAGACAGTTTATATACGAGCAATGAGGTGGTCTATTTTTTGACCGTTTCATATGTTTTTGTATACTGAAATGAAAAATAAAATGCGAGGAGCAGGAGGGGGGAGGAGGGGGGGGGGGTAGGGTTATTGTATTAAATTTCTACATGTGCCTCGCGATGTTGTATATCTTTTTGGGGGCCACCACATCCTTTAGGGCCACCACTGGACAAGATCATCAGGTTTAGGGAGGGTGTGTGTGTGTGGGGGGGGGGGGCTATAATCCCGATTTTATGTTCTCTTTTCCCTTTTCATTTTCTTTATTCTTTTTCTCTTTTCACCATTTTTCACCATTCGATTTTAGGATTTGGGAGCATAACCGGCTAGTTCACCAATATGAAATCTAAATGATATACGATCGCATACCTAAAAGCATATCAAACACCAACAAACAACACAACACAAAACAACAACAAAAACAACAATAAAAACAACAACAAAAACAACAACAAAAACAACTAAAAATAAATATCCCTCAACTGTGCTATGGTTTCGGAATGTTGCCCTCTTTTACAAAGTCCCGATGCATGGATCCGCTCCTCTGCATTATATCGAACGAATCATGTCAACAAAATAATGTAAGGAGAATTTTTTTTTAAATTGACGGATGCAATCATGCAACCCTGATCGTATCAGGACATTCACCCCCGAACATTACCCCCGGTAAACTACTCCCAAGGACGATAACCTCCCCCCCCCCCCGAAAATTACACCCCTGTTCATTACAGGGGAAATCCACCCTGACAGTAAGTTGCTTTTAATGAAAGCAGATTTTATTTAATGTAGTTTTTAGGGGGTCTGATTGTCAAAGGTAAATTGAAATCGGGGGTACTTGTCGACGGTTGGTAGTAATTGTGCTAGGGGAAAATTTTCTGGGGGGGTAATTTCCCCAGGGGTGGTTGGCGCGGGGGGGGGGGGGGGCGGGGTGTGTGAATTGCCCAGTGGGTCCTGGAACCAAGCCTGATAACTCTCATGGCTGTATGACAATGGCATTGTAAATGCGTCAATTGCACCAAATTTGCGTAGTGCCCTCATCGTCAGATTTTAATTTCCTTACTTTCATATAAGTTACTGTGGAAAAACACATAGAAAAACAGTGTTGTTCCGGTGTTCCCTGTAAAGTATTGCTAATTGATGCTCTAATAATCGGCTGGGGTGTTTGGACCAAACTTACCGATGCTCCATGTATGCCGTCCCATTGGCATTCTTTGTTGAGTCAACTTTAGTGTGACTTTCACCCGCCCCCCCCCCCCCCCCCACTCAGTGTTATTTAGGGTACGCATAATATGCTCGTACCCTCTTTTTGAAAGCACCCCCTATCTGAGGACTGCCAACATTTCCGAACCCCCCTTTCGCGGGCTTTTCGCAGGCTTTTCCTGCCTTGGAGACCGCCCTAAATCAGGAAAAATGCTCAATGTACCCCCCTAAATTCGGAATAATTTCTCAGGAGTCCAAAGAGATGAGAGAAAAAAAGAAAAACACCCCCTTTTTAAAGAAATCTCCGGGTGAAAAGTCAAATACACCCCTTTTTTTACAATTCTCGGGCCGGACTTTGTCGCACGAAAAGTACCCCTTTAACGGACATTTTGGCAACACGCATGCGGTCATTCCGACCTCTGAGTGGGGGGGGGGGCCGGGGACTTTCATTGATTCCAAAATATAGGGGCCCAAACTAAACTCATCATTGCTTCCAGATCGACAGTTACATTGAAACGCATATGCAATAGGCCAGATAATCACGACTTCTCTTTTTAAATGGAAACTTCCCTCTTATCTTCATAATTTCCCCTTTATCACCGTATGGCCACATGCGGATTTATGTATTACAAGAGAAGAAACATGTTCGAACTACGTCAGAATCAAAGGCGTACGAGGAGGGAGGGGAGCCGGGGGGGGGGGGGCAGTGGCCTACCGATGTTTTCCTCCTTAATTTTGTTCTTGCCACTTACAACAAAAACAACGACGATCACCACCACGATGATGATAATCAGACTACTTCTACTACCCAGGGGCGGCGGAGCGACTTCCAAGTAGGGGGGGGGGGGTGGGGGGCACCGTCCGAACAACAAAGACACTTTTTATTTAAAAAGGGCACCTACAAAAGGAAATGTCAAAGCGAAAATTTGCATTTTTTAAAGACATTGGTATATACCCCTATTGTGATTACATTATCAGGGATGATTTTAATATTTGTCTTTCTATACGAGATATTGCTTAAGCCTCATAATTTGCAGTTAGGTGTGATAGTCTGAATATTCATTTGAAAGCGAGGAAAAATGTTAAGATTTGTGTGGTCGCAGTGCGAAAAATTACATCTTATAAAGAGGAAAAATCCAATCCTGGTGAGGTTATAAGCACATTCACATAACGGAAGACCGAAAAGACCTTTGATAGGTAATATAATTATATCACCTGGACACAGTGGCGTACGCAGGATTTTTTCAAGGGGGGGGGGGGTTAAAATCGGGCCAAAAATTTCGCAACGACTCAGTCAGCCGCTGAATAAGCGGGGGGGGGGGGGGGCAGGGGAGGGGGTAAGAGGACACTTTTTTTGTTTTGGTCTCGAAATTTGAAAATTTGACATTTTGTTCCGTTGGGGGGGGGGGGGGGGGTAAGGTCACCTTTTTTTAGGTCAGCCATTGGCATAACTTTAAGGACTCATAAATAGAATACACTTCCCAGCTAACTATATTCCTATTAACTCGTCAGGAATAGTCAATTTGGGCTATCAAGGTAGGCCGCCTATATAATTTTTATTTCGAGTTCTATTTAGATTCTTCGTATAATAAAATAATAAAATGCTGACCGCTTATACTATTTACTAGTAGATCTAGGCCTACTTTGCTTCTGAATAACTCTTTGGTTAGATCTAGAAGTTATCTGTCGGTATCACATCTGTCAAGCTGAACGGGAAATTACTTCGGATATGATAATATATTGTTTACATTTTATGACATGCATTATGATACACATTGTCACTAAAAAGAGGATCTGATATATATTCGCCGATGACTGTCCAGGGTCGCCTTTGCCTTGATAATAAATGTAAATAAACTCCTTCAATCACCCTAAAACAGCAAACTTCTCTCCTATGAGTAATTTTGTCAATGCAAATTAGTTGTTTGATTAATTATTTTTGTTAAATGCTCGAAAAATGAGTTTTACAAAGTGCGATGTCTCTTTCGCGGTGACTAGTTTGCGATTGGTGCAGTCTTTGCGCGAAACACACACGTGAGACGTCTCGCGCGAAATACGAGTCGCGGGAAACTCTGGCAATTTGATTTTATTAGGCCCTCGGTCGACCATCCGTAAATACCGTCGCTCTTTCATTCATCGAAAATATTTCGAATAAAGGAAGGAAATCCATTCCATCTTGTCGAATCTGAGCTTCTGTGTTACATTCCAGACACTTTTCATTGTATTCAAACCTTATTCTACCTACTGTTTCATCCATTTTCGTCAGGTGTCTGCAGAAAGTAGAAATCTAGCAGGTTATTGTTGCTCTTGTCTTTGGGATTCTGAGCTATACCCCTCCGCGACCTAGGATCGTCTCGTCCCCAGGTCTAGCGCAGACTTCTCCCCGAAAATGCCCCGTGGAGGAGCAGTCACTGCCGGTCGTCGGCAGCCGACAGAGGCCAAAATCAGGACAATTTTGGGAGTGTCACCTCGAGGAATGCTCCCAGACTTCTCTAATCAACCAATGTCAACAGATATAACGAATATATCGTCAAATATTAAGGAGGAATTTGATCAAGAAATATTGGACGTCGTTGGTTTTACTCCGGAGTTTGATTCAACAAAGGGAATGAGACCTCAGCTTGGGAGACCACCAGTAAGCATCACACACACGGTTTACAACAATACAAGATGTTTTAAAATAAGTTTGACTCCTCAGGCTCAGTTCATGAAATAATAATTTTAATTAAATAGAAAGGTCTAGAGGTCTAATTGAATTTAAGTATTAATTAATAGACGCATATTTAGCCAAAGGCTAGAATCTAGAGTTTATTGATTAACTGAACTCATTCATTGTTTTGACTTTGTCTTTTTTAATTTAAAGTTTTGTCAAACTTGTTGATTGAACTGTTCAACCTCCAAAAAGTTTATTTGATGAGCAATAATTAATGGTAAAATATATTGTTCTATGCAATGACCTTGTATCTGTTTGATTTCTAAATCATGTTAGGCCTAGATCTAACTGTTAGATCTAATTGTTGATGTTAATGTTAGTTTTTGGAAATTTTGTTTAGCCACAAAATGTGGATCATTCTTCAGTGTCATACAATATTACAATAAATATGCCAAGCAATGGTGATCTGTACTGCCTGGGTCTGGACACTGGTGGTGCACTTTTGCATGGGGCGACTAAAATTATGTAAAATGTGATTCTGTTAGTGTTAATTCCATATATAAGACTACCGGTAGCCTAAATAAAATGCAAAGGAAAGACCAATTTTAATGATATCTACAAATGTATGCGGCTATAAATTTATAAGATCTAGTTATTTTTCCCCCCAATAATCGTGATTAATTAGTTAAAATCATGCAATTTTTATTGACAATGTCCTTATTAATTGTCCTGTTAATAGATCTGCATTTTTAACAACTAAGACAAGTATTGAAGTAATGAAGTTTAAGTTTAACTTAGTTTTAGCTGTTACAAAAAACTGTGAATATTTGTTTCCATGTCTGAATTAGATTAGGATTTGTTGCTCCATTTGATTCCTCAAAAAAAAGGGGGGGGGAAGAGAAAATTGGTTCAAACAAGGAGATGTCATGGAATGATGATGAAAGAATCATCAGACGGTGTTTAGTAGGTCTTGTTCTTTTCTTCACAGGCAAAGAGGAAACTTGAGCTGGACTCAGCTGGTGTCCGGCCAACAAATGTCGCTACTAGTACAGCTTTCAAGACGCCTAGTCCTAGGCCTTCAGCAAAAACAAAAAAGCCAAGAGGTAACAATCCGTGTGTGTTTTCACATCATTGTCAAATGTTGCAGGATAGCTTTGTTAAACAAATTTGATACTCAAAGATTCTTTCTGATTGGCATTTTTTTCTTTTTGTTTGTTGTGTACAAAAGGAAGGAGGTTGGGATAAGATAAGTGGTTTATATGATGGCCATTATTAAAGGATTGGAAGTAAAAAATGTTGGTGCACTATCACCCCTGATGAGGGTGCAAATTGTCAAAAAACAAAACAACTGTAACAACATTGAAGACATAGTGATCTTTCATAAAACTATGAACTTGTTATTTTCTGGTTTGGTTTGTAACCATTTTGTTGACCTTCATGCATAATTATGATGTACTACCAGAACCTTCAAATTATTATTTTTGTCTTCCCACCCCTACCCCCTCCCCATGACATTTACAGCTCCCACAAGGTCGCCTATGGAAAAATCTCGCTACGACACATCATTAGGTCTTCTAACAAAGCGCTTTGTTGGTCTACTAAGAGGAGCGCCGGACGGGGTCCTGGACCTGAATCGAGCAGCGGAAGTGCTGGAGGTCCAGAAGAGGAGAATATATGACATCACAAATGTATTAGAAGGCATCAAACTCATTACCAAGAAGTCCAAGAATAACATCCAATGGAAGTGAGTGATTTATCTCTAATTTATTTATTTAAAAAAAACTTTATGAAAGAATACAAATGTAGCATTGAAAGTGATATAAGTCACATCCATTATAAGTAGAGGGAAGAAAGCAGTTGTGAAGACAATGTGAAAATATAATTAAGTTTCATAAATTTAGAATTCTGCTTTAAGTACCGGTATTCTTCTTGCCATATAATACTCTGTGACTTTTTACTGTGAAACTCTGAACCAAGACTTGCTTTTGGACTTTGCCTTATCCTGCAATGTAAATTGCTAGTAATGGCTTGAATTGTACACATAGTGCAGTTACCCATTTGCTGTTGATGCGCACCCCACATTTTAAAGGGGCAGTTGAATAGGGCCATTTAAACCTGTGGTTTACAAGGTCAAAACATAGTGAATAAAGTAATCCCCCTTCCTCTTATTCAGTTATTGTTCCCCCTCCTATTCATCACCAAGCCTTGAGTGAAGCTTCCTGCCTTTGTGTGTGAGCACATAGGGGGAATTGAATCATTTGAATAACAAAAGGTGTTGATTATAGCTAGGCATACACATACTGTTTATCCAAAAAGGCTCTTTATGATAAAAAGTAGAGCATGACTTTGCAAGGACACTATTTTTTTTTGGTACCAGAAATCAATCATTTGTATAGCTCTGCATAACTCGGAAGTAGCATTCAAATTTCCCCCAAGCTTACCAAATTATGCAAAACATGTTATTTTTCACTTCCTACGTGTAGCAACAAACAGAGTTAAAAAGACTTAACTCCGTTTCGTTGAAGATCAGCCATGCATGCAGTAACGTCTTTTGTCATCTCTGTTTGTTGCTACGGCAAGCAGCCAGTGAAAACTAATTTGTTTAATACAATTATGGAAATGCAAGCATTACTTTAAACAAACAGAACTTTGTTATTCATAGCTCATTTTTCCTGATTGAGGTGTAGAAAATGAACTTTCTAGAAGTGTAATTTCTCTTTGAAATTCAGATACCGTTCGCCAAATGACTTACTGGTTCCCTTCAAATTGTTTTGAATCACTCATGCATGAAATACGCATCATATGAGTACTATCAAATGAAAGAGAAGGATCTAAGCTTTACAAATATGTGTCATTTATTAATTATAATTGAGATTAAGTTATGATAAAACATCAATAATTCTTGGTTTCGTTTTTTCGTATGGTTTCGCACTGTATAATACAAGAAAATGCATCCAACTAAAGCTCCAGCATTTGTTGCAATGGAGGGCGGGGCTTTATTCACATAGGCTATTCAAAGTCAAGTTAGGGGGCTTTGTGGACAATCTAAAAGCAATAACGAGGTCAGAAGGGTAGTTCTTTCAGAACTGATCAATGGAATCACTGGCGCATATAGTTAAACCTACATGCACCCAGGAACTTCTGACTATAGATTAGCACTGTTGACTGATACCGATAGAGATTATATCACGTACATACACTGTATACAGCCAATGAAGATTCAATCCGCCTTTGCTTCAGTGTTAAGAAATGAAAATGAAAGAAATATGTTGGAATGCTGATGTGAAAAGAAAGTTACCTTGAACTTGCTTCATGTTATATTTTTTTACAGGATATAGGTGTAGAGAATACAAACATTCCATTTGATCAAGGTTGCAAGTTTCATCTTAAAATGTTTGTTTGTTGGAAACTCAAAATCTTATTTATCTTCTCTATTGTCCCTCACCAAATAAATTCCCATTTTTATGCCTCCGCTACAAAGTAGCCGGAGGCATTATGTTTTCTGGTTGTCCGTCCGTCCGTCCGTCCGTCCGTACGTACGTCCGTACGTACGTCCGTACGTCCCGTTCTCGTGATCGCGTTTTCTCAAGAACCAATTGATGGATTCCCTCCAAACTTGGATCATGTATGTATCTAACAGAGCCAATGAACTGATTAGATTTTGGGGTCACGAGGTCAAAGGGCAAAGGTCACAGGGCTCATTATGTATACAAAAATAGCTCGTGATCGCGTTATCTCAAGAACCGATCAATGGATTCCTGCCAAACTTGGGTCATGTATGTATCTAACAAGGCCAATGAACTGATTAGATTTTTAGGTCACAAGGTCGAGGGTCAAAGGTCACAGGGCTCATTATGTATACAAAAATAGCTCGTGATCGCGTTATCTCAAGAACCGGTAGATGGATTCCTGCCAAACTTGGGTCATATATGTATCTAACAGAGCCAATGAACTGATTAGATTTTTGGGTCACGAGGTCGAAGGTCAAAGGTCACAGGGCTCATTATGTATACAAAAATAGCTCGTGATCGCGTTATCTCAAGAACCGATCGATGGATTCCTGCCAAACTTGGGTCATGTATGTATCTTGCAGAGCCAACTAACTGATTAAATTTTGGGGTCATGAGGTCAAGGTCAAAGGTCACAGGGCTCATTATGTATACAAAAATAGTTTGTGATCGCGTTATCTCAAGAACCGATCGATGGATTCCTGCCAAACTTGGGTCATGTATGTATCTTGCAGAGCCAATTAACTGATTAAATTTTGGGGTCACGAGGGCAAAGGTCACAGGGCTCATTATGTTTGACTATAAATAGCTTGTGAATGCATTATCATTAAAAGCGACAGATTGATTACAATCAAACTTGAATTTTAAAAATTGCTTCCGTTTTGGTTTGTAAAATTGCTCTATGGCGGAGGCATCATTTTTGACTGCGCGCAGTCAAAATTCCATCTAGTTTACTTTGCTTTTTGTAGTGATGAGCTGAGTGACCCTGCCCTAAAAAGGCATACAGCTTATTACATCTGAGGCATGTGACAGGCCTACTATCGAACTTGGCTATTTTTTAATTTTGTTATGATCAGTGATGCCAGTTTTCAGGCAACAGCCTGAATTTAGGCCCTGGCGAGTTATTTCCATACAATAGTTAAGGCTTCTTTTGTGTACAAAATAGCCCATTCGAGGTGATTTTCAGTAGTGCTGTAACATCACGGATATCTCCAATTCCGTTTAACCGCCAGTCAAAACCGGACGGTTTTCGGTTACACGATTTAAAAAAAATAAATAAATAAATAAAATAAAATAAATAAACAAAAAAAATATTTAAAAAAAAAAAAAAAAAAAAAACGGGAAAACAAAACCGTCCAATTGAAAACGGAATCCGCCATGGGCTGTCGGATACAGGACGGTTAAACGTTTGATTACAGCACTAATTTTCAG
Source organism: Strongylocentrotus droebachiensis (assembly GCA_035222895.1). Classification (NCBI taxonomy): domain Eukaryota; kingdom Metazoa; phylum Echinodermata; class Echinoidea; order Camarodonta; family Strongylocentrotidae; genus Strongylocentrotus; species Strongylocentrotus droebachiensis. Next base: position 123,425 of record JAVYIG010002978.1, on the reverse strand, counting down.
GATCTCTGTTCAATTCTAACTGGCATTCTTGTATGATACAATGTTATGGGCAAAGGGAAAGAGTGGGAATACGGTAGGAGCAAGTTCATCTTTATACCTCGGTACCTCACAAATAATTTAAATGCAAAAAAGCCTTTTAAAGTGTAGAACCAGGCAGCTTAGTATCAATTCTGTATTCCCTCGTTCTAACAAAATCCATGTTTTAATTAAATGTTTTTATTTTGCCCTTTTCTTTCTCTTATCCAGAGGTGCTAGTAGTTCTGTAGCCATTCACCCTGGAGATTCACAGCTATCAGCAGAAACTGTCAATTTACATTCAGGTGAGTAGAACTGGGCATATGTCTGATCCTTGGGAACTCCATTTACCTGCACAAATGCTCTTGGAAATCAAATGATAGAGCTCAACCAAATCAAATTCGTAGTAGACCAGTTTGACGAGTAAAGCATTTTACTCATGGTGATATTCCTAAAGACCACCAACTTTGGTAAAATCACCCCATCTTGCCCAAGCATTGAACTCTGTTTACAGGAAGTTTATTATAAAACACAAAAACTGACCGGGTAGATGATTTCAGCTAAGAAATGTTCTCATGCAATAAATGTACATGTACCTAGTGATCTCTTTCATTTGAAGCAAAAGATTTATTTTCACTAACCAATTTTTATGCTCTTTCAATTTTTTGATCTTCCAGAACTGAATGATTTAGAAGCCCAAGAGAAGCGATTAGACGAACTGCTAAGAAATGCATCTACCCAGCTGAAGACGCTAACAGAAGATCCAGACAATGCTAGATATCCTTTCAAATAGTTTTTTATTATATTTGAACTGTCTTGTTTATTAATGAAATTTTGTTCATATCAAAGTTACAGTGCTTGTATTTTCAGTTTTAGACAGTCATTTTTGCCCTTAATGCCCTTTAAGCAATGGGCTCCTGTGTCTTCTACTATAAACACTGATACAGTTTGTTATTTTTGGTTTAAAATACTTCTTAAATTCATCACAGTCTGCAAGATGCTGCAGCCCCTATCTGCAAAGAGTAGCAGTCCCTATCATGACTTTTATTGTTAGAAGGTATATGTTTATATCTTTTATATATTCACATGCTTCAAAAGCCTATATGAAGTTTAAGCAATGTGGCAGTTGTACTCAAATCTTGCAAGGAGAACACGCATATTTAGCTACTTGCTTCAATACAAAATGATTAATTACTGATGTATGCAACAGTTGTCCTTAACTCCCTCCATCACATATGCTTATGTAACGTATCATGACATTAGAGGAATCCAGAGCTTTGAAGATCAGACAGTAATAGCGATCAAGGCACCACCAGAAACAAGACTGGAGGTCCCTGATCCGAAAGAGGTGGGTGTTGGCCAAATATTTTTTTTTAATTTAATTTATTTTTTTATATATATATATATTTTTTGTTTGGGGGGGGGGGGGGGGGCGTTGTGGAGGCAGAGGGAAGGGAATGGGTAGAGGGTCCTGATCTAACCTTTTTAAAGTCTGTATGCCAGAGACCTATGCACAAATTCTAAAATTGTAGGTGTCCACAGACTCCAGATTTTGAACACCCACAACTTGGGATCCGGAAACCCTGTTACACTAAAATCAAAACCTACCTCCCGAGATAGGTCTTTGGTCCTCTACTCCTCTTGTATTTGATCTGTAAATGCAGTTAAGGTACCCAAGATCGCATTTGAGCAAATATGTCTTGGACCATCTTTTGTTGGTTTTGGGCCACCCTGAGACTGAGAAATAGACATGTGTGGGATTTGATGCAAAAACTTTAGGGAATGACTGGAATGCACTATTATTGACCATTCTGAATCAAAGAAAAGGGGATTCCATTAACAATACAGTCTGTAATGTTTACATATTAATTTGAAATCTACCATGTATTTGTGATTCTTTGAAATTGCTACTTTTGAAGATGTCCTTAGGCATCTTGAACCTTTAATCAAACCCTCCAATGATGAATTTAATTTCTTCCACAGAGCACTAATATTCAAATCTGGCTGAAGAGCACGAGAGGTCAGATTGAGGTCTACCTGTGTCCAGATGATAATCCAGATGACAGCAGCTCATCAGAGTCCGAAGCTGGATCAAAGAATTCATCGCCATGTAGTTCGAAAGGTGAGGAGTCAGAAAATCTTGTTCATAGGCAGCAATGTTAGCAGCAGCAAGAACAAAAATCCATGCTCATTTGTGTTTTGTAAATCTGGGAATGGCCGAAATTAGCTTTGATTGTGATGTTTTAGGGAAAGTTACCAAATACTTTAGATGAATAATTCATAGAAGCAGGATTTTTACCAGGATTCAGTTTTTCATTGTCCTAAATGGACTCGCAATATTATAGGAGGTTTTTTGGGTTGACAAAGCACTTTTCTGTTTGAAAGTATCATTACCATAATTGTTTTCAGGAAGACTTTGTCCTTGATTTTTCTTTTCCTGAAGTCCTTGAATGGTTTTAATGTGCACTGCCACAAGTCCTGCATATAAGCACCAAAACTTAAACTCAACTCTAAATCGTCTTTAAATCAAGAATATCCTTTTCCAGTCCAATTCATCTTAAAAGCAACTATTCTTGTAAAGCAATATTATCTGTTTAAAGTGTAGTTAAAGGTGTTTAAAGGTATTTTAGAATAGGATCACCTTTGATTAGTTTGTCCTGCTGAACTATCAATCTTTAATCTTGTTGCCATGTTGCCCTTTGACCTTTCATAGGTGACCCTGCCTTGAAAGCGACTGCGTTGGAAGAGGATGACCTTTCAGCATTGAGCAGGAGCCTGCTATTAGAGACAGAGGATCAGAATGGTTTGGACGACGACTTTGTTGCGCTCTCGCCACCGGCTGTGGACGACTACCTCTTTGCCTTGAACGACAACGAAGGCATCTCTGACCTGTTCGATGCCTACGATATATTCTAATAGCCATAGATTTTATTAGTTTGCGTGTTTTAATTGTTTGAGAGTTTAACATTTACTTGGGTTCCCAGCTATCTTTGAAATCTGGAAAAGCTTGTGACCAAACTTTATATCCATTGTATGATCGATGGTGGTTGCTATTTAGTGTCTAAAATGCCTCCTTTCATGGAATGTTAAAACCGTGGCAGGGAATTATCAGGCGAAAAATAAGCTAACTTTGTTTTCATGAAATGCTGGGGACCCTATTATAAATTTAAAAAATAATAAAAATAGAAGAAAAATAACGAAAAATAGAAAGAAAAAAAAAGCCTTTGTGGTCATCATAATGTTAATATTTCAAAATGAATTTGATTATGTGAACCACTAAAACATTTGATTTTAAACGTACAATTAATTATGCCCCTTCCCTTATTTAAAAGGAGGACCCTTTATTTTGAACCATATCTTTCCGCCTATGCATTATTCACCTTGATAAACGGAGTGTTGTCTGTTGTCATAGAGTTTTTCATCGATATAAATTCACTTCACATATAAGCCTGAGAAGCTATGCACTGTACAGTCCTGTTGGTTTCAAGCAAACCTATCGAGATATAATTTCAAAGCTTAAGATACAAATACTCGAAGAACAAAGTTCCCATTCCGTGTATATGACATTCAACTATATCAGCACAATGACATTTCTCATTGTATATCTCATGTTTTGACTGATCTTGAGCAGGTAAACAACTTGAAGGACAATCAGAGGTACAAGATTTGATTTTCAAAATATTTGATCCATTAACAATCTTCCTACTGCACAGTGAATATCAATTTAGTTCTTTTGATGTTGGTCATTGTCATTCAGTGGACTAGAATAGACTAGATATCATTATTCTTTGCCTTAGATTGACAATCATTGATGAGTGAAGCAATCAAAGTATGTAATGTACATGTTTGACCATTTATGCATGCCATCGTGAAAAAACATAGAAGTACTACACATAATAACATCAGGAGTTAAATTCAGGTTTGAAATTTGATGTCTATATGCACAAGATACAGAATCGTTGATTCCACTAATGTGTTTTATTACAAAATGAAACTGAAATAAAATGAGATGTTTCATGCCCACCTGATTTACCTTGAACTTCTCTAAATGTTCTTCCCTTTTTTGCTACAAAATATTATTCACATTTTGTATTCTTTGAAGGAACATTGGTGTTAAAATTCAGTGCCTTGCTGGAGTCTTGTGATGAAGTAATATCCACAAAATTTGAATAAGTTGCCTTACTTTTTGTCTGGTATTATCAACATTCTTCCACAAATTCTGTATCATGTTATTGATCAAATAATTGCCAATAAGTGTCTTAAATTGGTGCTTTATTTTGTACTTGTCATTATTTGAGTGCCTTTTTCCACTTTTACAATGTTTCATAATTGTACTCAATATAAAATGGCAATATTTTGCAGAAGATTCTTTGCAATCTTCAGTATCATTGTGTAATGATTAAAACTGTAATTTTGAACATTCCATTTTTGTAAAATGATGAAGTCTTGTGAAGCCTATAGCCAGGGAATCTTTCCAATCCTTGACTGTTTAATGACCTTGCTCAAAATGATGCAATTATTTATCTAGTTGGTGGAGAATTGTGTAAGATTTTGAGTTTTTTTTCTAGATAGACTTCACATCCTGCCCATCTTTTGTTGCATCTATATACTTCATACCTTCAAGCATTTCTGACCATGGCAACATGCAGTAAATATTGGGTTCTGGCTTTTATCCAGTATGCATTGATGTCTGCTTGAAAAAAATAATCATTTCCACATTTTTTTTTCTCTTCATGCTGATGTTCTTTTACGCACATGTCAACATTCTGTCTTTTTTACACTGCCTGTGTTTATTTTTTGTCATAGTCTTAGCGAAAGAATCAGTACTTTTTTTATATCAAGTAAACTCAGTATTGGATTCTCATGAAATGGTGCCTTATTTTCAATGTTTGATTTTGTTTTAAATGTTGAAATGTTTACTCAACAATAAGGTGTACACAAGTACTTTATTTTTGCAGATATATAAAGGAGAAGTGACATTTGGAATAAATGTTTAGAGGTAACCAGACGAAATCAAAACTGAGATTAAAGTACAATTCTAGGTTTTGAATTTATTATATTTTTTTCTTCAATGAAACTTCATTGTAATAATTCTCTTGAGTTGGAGACCAACGTTAACTTTTATCAGCTACCCGACCACCACATGTGCCTCTCGCTTGTTTGAAAATAATGCCACGTTATCCTTTCCAGAGAATAACTAACTTGGCGTTCCTTTTGAAAATCTCTGCCATTTGAGCTGACACAAGACTGAAATGAAAAACTTTGCTATTGGTCTAGAACAAAGCTGCAATTTAAAGCTGCGAGTCAATTAACACCATTTCAATTTTTGCTGCTTCAGAACATTTATAGTTATGCAAGTACGGTATTGCACCATTTAAGATAGATAATTTGATAAAATTAAATGTCAAAAGGCCTTTATGGAAATAAACACAAAAAAGTCTCTAAGAAATATATACATTATGTATATGTAAGCTGGTTAGAGCATAGTCACATTTGGCAGAGAAAGTGTATGTACGGTAATCAAATTTTGCCCAGGGTAACCATTTTCGAGCAATTTGGTTAGTAATGACATACTTGGTGCTTACAATGTTGTATGAATGAGTTGCACAATTTTCCGCACCATTTTGTACTTGGAATGATATCTATTCTAAGTCTGATATATTGCGTATAGTGCACCATTACACAGAAGGTATGTGTTCAGATGAGGAGAATACAGAGTATTGCATGTTGGGAATCTCTTGTTCCATAATTTAGTCAGAAAAGGTTAAAAACTGAAGAAATGTGCATCTCAGATGACTGAAATACATGCAGCACAAACCTGTATGCAATTTTATTTACATGTCACATGTACATGTAAGTCCAAGGTGTTTTGTCCCAATACGTTTCCAACTTTACACCAATTTCAGATTTATTAAATTGATAGCCCAATATTAATTTGGGTCAGGACAAATATGAAGAAAAATAATTTGATGTTAATTATGTTACGTTAATCTTCCATGATGGTGGAAACATACATTTTGGACACAAAATACACAACAAATCTTGACATTTATCAGTTGGGTAAACAAAAAAAGGATTTGTAAAGAAATTCAGATGCTTAAGATTTATTGAAAGAATCATTAGGTTTATTCACTTAAAATGAAATTATGTGTGGTTCGTGATCTTGTACCACTTTGTAATGGTAGGAAACTACCATTGTATTTGAGGTATGGAGAAGTATGTGTTGATTTCGGGTTCATATGAAAAGTTGTTATTGTACATGTATAGAGTTTGTATTGTTAGATGTTACTTTGTTTGAAAAATAAAACCATAAAAGAGATTATGGATGTGAGAAAACTTCTTTAACTTGATTATTTTTATGAAGGAGTCTTCATTAATATTATTTAATAAATAATGATAATAATATTTAGCTTTTATATAGCGCTTAATACAATGTCTCTAAGCGCATTAAACATCATCATCATTGACAAAATTGTGACAGGCGCCACAACCATTCATCTTGATGATAATCTTATTTTTACACCAGATCTATATGTCCCACAACAAAATGGGATGAAATATATAATTTCAATGGGAAAATGTAAAGAAAATTACAGAAACTGCATGGACATAACAAAGAATTCATATCAAAATCATTTAATTGCTTTCAGTTCTTCATCACTATGTGACACATACTCCTTTATTCTCCCAAAATTGTTATGGTGATGGTAACATTTTCTTATTAAAAAAAAACATGGGCAAGAAAGATTCTTTTGAAAAATGAAACTTTACCCAAACAAATTCATATTACAAATAGATACGTGAACAGTGTACATAGAGTGTGTAACAACAGGCAAGTCATGACGAGATATGTATGATCATCTGTTTTGTGCCAGAACGGCTTTAACTAATTAATTTAACCCAGAGTTAATGCCCTTCTGGCTCCAGACACTACTAGTATATGAAATATAAAAATAAACACTTTATTTTCCGCACACCTTGAGGTATAAGTTGTTTTCTAAGCCAATAACTATAAATGATATCCTTGTGAATGTTCGCAATAACTTGGTAGAAACATTTGCGCAGGCCTACCCCCCTTATTTTGATGTAGAAGGAATTGATACTTGTATGAAGAATAACTTCACAGATGCCTTGCTTAAATGATTCTCATACACGAGCCATTATCTTTTTATACAAAAACCGTGGCACTCCATGAAACAATGCAGGCAGCAATTGAAACAAACCAAGGCACTCCTCCAAACCAAATCTCAAAGAGGAGGTTAAAGGAAGAACATCATTTTCCCACAAGTTCTTTGTTCAAAGGCCAGTCAGATAGTCCCTCACCATATGACCCCAAGAACACCTGTTGCTGTACATGCTGGGAAGACAAAGTAATACGCAAGACATATGATGAAAGTTGATGATGGAAACGAAGAAAGGAAGCAGAGATCCAATTTCTCAAAAAGGTGACTGATATACATGTAAAAACTGCAGCTTTAAATACCAGTTGAATTTAAGAAGAAATACTATGAAGTAGAATAATAAGGCCCCCTATAGAGAACTAATAGACAGTTAGACATTCACAGACTACAAGTATGTCCACACATCAAGCAATTTGCGTCACCTAACACGTTTTAAAATCTGAAGCCCCAAAAATAATGAGAAGATGCAAAGGCATGGCCAGATGGATCATTTTGGTCAGCTCTTGATGTTACCGACTGTAGGTGCCTTTGGTCAATGGATCGAGAGCCCAACAAGGTGATGCCTAATGAGAATTAAGCCTCGCCCGTGTCCCCTTTGAGTCTTTTGTGGCATCAATGTTTTTCAATAGTTGGAGCTCCTTTGCCTGATATACAGTGTCAGACAAAGCCACTGGGTGTGGAGCACTAGACCTCAATTATCTGGTGTTCAGTGTCAGACAAAGCCACTGGATGTGGAGCACTAGACGTCATTTGTCTGATGTTCAGTGTCAAGCCGCTGGATCTGGATTTTTTTTACCTTATCTGAAGTTCAGTGTCAGTCAAAGCCATTGGATGTGGAGCACTAGACCTCAATTATCTGGTGTTCAGTGTCAGACAATAGTGCTGGATCTGAAACACTAGACTTCATTTGTCTGGTGTTCAGTGTCAAGCCGCTTGATATGGAGTTTTTTCCTTCGTTATCTGAAGTTCTGTGTCAGACAAAGTTACTGGATCTGGAGCACTACACCTCACTTGACTGGTGTTGAGGTGTCAACTTGGTCCTTGGTGTCAGTGTTACCAGGGCACTGGAGCTGCGGCCCTTCATCTTTCATACCAGATGCCTTGATCTTCGGATTTGGAGCTGTGGACATAATGGTAATGAGTAGCATAAGTGAAGTGAATACAACGTATATAAATGTGCTGAAATATTTACAAAAAATTAAAATCTAATTTCATAGACAAAGAAGCTAGACATCACAGCAGGAAAATGTTACAGACAGTGAGCAGGTTTATATGTGTACAAATATCCATACTGTCAAATGGGCATTGTAAAATATTTTCACCAACATACAAATTATACATTGCAACACGCAGTTAAAGCCCCTCTAAAAAGTGTTGGGAGCCCCAAATTTGCCAAAAATGTTATGGAAAAATTTCACTTAAAATGTATCATAATGTAAAAGTGGATGTCAGATTCTCCCCCCCCCCCCCCAAATGTGTTTGAAGTCTAATATTGATTTTTTAAAATACATAAGGGTAATTTGAGTTTCCTGTTGTATGCAGAAAACCTCAATTTCATATTCTTTCATCAATGAAACTTTAAAGGGGCTTTTAAAAAAAATCATTAAAAAAAGTTCAACCCCAGAAAGTGTTTCACATAATTTTGCAATTGAAATCCACATGCTGTGAGACATATTTTAGTTGAAATTCACTTGACATCAACAACAACTTCAAATACTCTTACCATTAGGATTTTGTCCTTTGTAGAACTCTTGAAGAAGTTGAACAGCAGTGTCAGCATACAGCCCAGCTTTGCACTGCAGGAGAATATGTTAAGTGTTTGCATCATCTTTTAAACATATAACCTCTGCGGTGGCGAGATACATTTTTTTTCTTTGTTTGTTTGATTAATACATCATTATCCTTCATAAATTGATTATCAATAGTTTCTAGAGTCAATCTGTAGCTTATCCCTAAGAATGTCTTAGTAGTAAAGTAACATTAAAAGAATTGTTCTTAGAATTATTTAATATATATAAAATACATTACTAAACATAATCTTTAAATAATGCCCTATTACCACAGTCACACCAACGAGACCCAAACAATTACCTCCTATGGCAAGGAATCGTTCGGTCTGGGGTCAGTTTGGAGCCAGTCTGGTGGTATGATTGGGGTATATGTCTGCCTTCAGTTAAAAACGCATAAGAGTGGGCTCTCATGGGAATTTGACACAGTGTTTGGGTGTTTACCGGTACCCAATAACAGGTGTTGTCAATCTCCAGGATTAGTCTGCAGTTTTATGACCAACAGGCCTCATCCGAAGACTCTCTTAGAGACTAGGGTTTTTCTTGGAAGGACTACAGGTTTCCTGTGTGCGACTTGTACAACCATTAATGGTATTTCCCCCAAGTCTGGTGTCAGCAGATTATTACCAACTGCACATGGAAACTGATGACCGACTCCCTTTAAGCTTCACTTACCTCAAAAGGTTCTCCCATAGACGGTAGCTCATCCGAATTGACCGATAGTATGGATCCACAGCCTCCAAACCGTTCATTCCTGCACCCATACACAACCTTCTTGATACCTACATTAATGGAAACATGGTATTGAGGCACTACTGAATAGCCTTATGTGGGTTAAGGATATTTCACCGGTCGATACGATGAAAGAAATATATATTTTTAAAGCAAGTGCAAAATACCCTTGTGTCCTACAAAAGAAAAGCTGTTTAATACTGTTATCATTATGAAACCTCGTACATAAATTTTCATCATTTTAATCTTGATATATTGTGTATTAAACTGCATATCAAATCACAGAACAACAAACAACAAATGAGACAATTTGTGGGGTCAAAGTAAGAGATCTGCACACAACAATGACACTTAGGCATATCCACAGACTTGTGTGTTTTCAAAGGTACCTTGCCCTTTTTCAGGCCAAAAAAATGAAAAGGTTAAATTCCAATGGCATTTGAAAGATAATACTAATTGAGAACTCCCCTTAAAAAAATGGGGCTTGAAAATGTCTTTAAGTGGGAAAATAACGACTACCGGTATTAGTTGTCAAATAAGTAATAGTCTTGATTTTCAGACCATTGTACAGCATGGTCGTACGTTATATTGTTACACCCCCATGGCGTGTAGGGATGGTTACTGTAAATAACTGGAAATAATCAAAGATGAGGAGAAACAAGTCAGTTGGTGTACTCAGTGCTCACTCAAAATGTAGAATGACACATTTATTATCTCCATAATAAATATCAACGAATGACAGAAATCATCATACAATAACAATATTGTCAGAACAAACCTTCTAGAATTATAATGTTTTCCGTCTCCTTATCCTAATGGATACATAACCATAACAATTAATATCAAACGTCTTGTACATCACACTTCTTAACAATTTCATCCTTAAGCATGTTCCTTTGAAATTGCTAAATACTACCTGTGAATGTATTCTATACGCTAACCAATTACAATATATATTATATACAAACCCGAGAACTAACCCGGATCATGTTTATACTAAAGATACCATGTTCATATAAACCATGACTTTTCCTTTAACTATCCTTATGCTCTCATGAACATACTATTCATAAAGAAGTCCTACTATTATTATAAAACGGTATCCAAGTAAACTCCCTTAAATAATCAAGGATTATTTAATACAAGTTCTATTATATCATCCAATAAAACTAACAATTAACTATAAGAAATAAACTTAAAGTGTAGTTTAACAAACTACTAAACTGAATCTCAAAAGTAGTAATGACACTTTAAATCATCACATCAAAATGACTACTCTAATAACAAACAACTAATGACTACTCTAATAACAAACTATACAAGTTTACCAAACTGGAACAAAGATATTCTATTCACTACAAATATTGAGAGAACATAAAGAGAACTATGTAAAACTAAAACTCTCTAAAGTATTATAAAACAAAGCAGTCTTTTAAAACTATCTTCATGGGAGGAAGCTTGATCCAATAATCATATAAATCAACTTGCACAAGCTCAACTACCAGTCTTCCTAGTTAGTCTACTTTCCAGGCACTCTGAATCACTATTCTGAACTCAAGTTCTATTAATACAAGAAAGACTATGTACAATACAACAGAATATACTAAATGGGTCTGATCTATTAGACTACCCTATGTCAATATTCTAGGTAGGTCCATGGTGGACAGACCACAGATTCCTCTATCTACATCTTAGGTCCAGTCTCCTCACTTTCTGGATTTCGGAGTTGCTAAACCCTTTCACATCAAAGTCTTAATCTACTTATTTATATAATAATATATATATAAATATACATGCTTCAGAGGTTCATGCAAGTACCAAAGCTGATCATGTTTGAAAGTTATACAATAAAGTTATAGATACAATAAATATCCAAATAGAAAGCCAAACAGACAGTTACTTGCACTGTTCGAAAGCTAACGGCGCATCATGCTTTATGTCTTGATGCATTATAGTTCACTTGATTAATAACCAACTAAACTGCTAAATACTAAGGATGGAATACCAGTAAAATGTATTACTTTAGCATGAATATATAACATATACAATATACATGTATACATACTAATATCAAAATACATTGATAGAAATGATATTGTCTTACCTGGAAATAATCAAAGATGAGGAGAAACAAGTCAGTTGGTGTACTCAGTGCTCACTCAAAATGTAGAATGACACAAGTTGTACACTATTCATGCTGACCGATCCCTGCTCAAGTCTTAATCTCCAAGTTCGTCCATTTATGCTGGTAGGGTAATGTTTACTAAACTGGGGGATTAATCCTTAGTCTGTAATTCTGAGGGTAGAGTTTCTTTGTGCTCACTGGACATAGCAAACTCATATAAACTTACTAAACAATACAAAGTTAGGAACAAAGGGGTGGGCATTTACTAACTAAAGTGGAGTGGGCATTTATTAGTGAGTCATCAAACATCAAAGACTATGTCTCTATAGGGGTATAACACAGCACAGAGTATATCTCTATAGGGGTATAACACCTTCCCCCACCAAAAAAAATAAATGTCCACTTGACACTCAAACAATGTCATAACTGTAAGGGAAAGAAAAAAAAAATCCCAATGTTTAAACCAAGAAAATATACCACTGATTCCTTCAAACCGTTACATCGATGTAACCTAGTCATTATAGTCATGCTATATAAATCTATCAATAAAGTAAGTAAGTCAGGGTGTTAACGGTCCCAACTTGAATCCATAGATCCTTAATACTATTCAATAGAAAGAGAATATATCCCTAATAACATATCAACTATGACAACATTAATGAGTCATACCCTTTGAGAAACCCTCTAGTACAACATAAGTACTAATTTGTCAAATGCTGCAAAAAGTTATCTCCTATCTAGTTACACTGCACAGTGTACTTCTTGTAGACTCATTAAAGTTTCTGTTTTGGAATCTCAACATCTATACGTATATTAACTTACATCTCAACTTTTCAGTTATACATCACAAACTTTTCTGTACATTTAATTTTCAACCTCCTACCGGTGACGTAGCCTCTTAGCTATTCTTATGCTTTCAGTCATCGCTTTCGTCCATGCAGCGAGTACAATCTCTTTGTCGTCCTCGACCTCGTACGATGTCCTCACTTAGCATCTCATGACCTTCAGCATCCACCGGTCTTAAGTTCTGCGTTGATTGAAATTAAATGTTCTTAAAGCTGATATTCTCTAATACAAACCCGCAGGTGAGCGCAGATCTGTCGTCCAGGTAGCTCCTTGCATCCCAAGTGGCGACTCCCTCGGTAATGGCTGGAAGCGTCCATGTGACTGCGATGCTGGTCCCATCATCCACGGTGTTGGCCCCAGTGGCTGCGATGCTGGTCCCACTGGCTGCTGCACTTCTGGGATTGGTAGTGGTGGGTTGCGTGGTACCTGGCCAGAGCTTTGGTTAAACAATTGATACTGAGAAAACATATCATGTGGGGGAGGATAAGGCATAGATAAGGTCTGGGGTATGAAAGGAGCAACGTGAGACGTATTATTAGGAAGATGGGAGACAAACTGATGCTGGTTGTTCAGTGTAGCTGGAATATGCATCAGGTTTGGTTGGATTGGTTGTAGGGTAGGGTCTCCTAAACTATCATAGGTGAGCCTTGAAGGAGGGTGACGTTGTCTCGGAGGTAGAGCTGGGTCGTGTTGCTGATGTGATGAGGAAGAGCTGTCTGCTTGGACTACAGGGTGCACAACTGATGGTGACGCTGAGCCAATATTTCTCTCTCTTTGTCCCTCATCAGTCACTTGTGGGGGTTGGGGTATCTGTTGGGCCATTTCTGCTAGGGTAGAATTATCTAAAGGAAGTTCTTCATCTGATGTAGAGATATCAACCGAAGCATCACTTTCAGTTAGCTGGTCTTGAAAACCTGCTAGTCTTTTCCCTTCCAGATAATACCTTTCTTCATCTGAAGATTCAGTTGAAGACCATGACATGTGGGTGGGCAGGGGTTTACTGGATCTGGTTCGTCGCCGAGGAGGGGCCTTCACTTCACTGTTACCCGTGGGTTGATCTCCATCAGGAGCTAGAAAACCTGCACATGGCAGCAACATGTTGCGATGAAGGACTCTTGAAGGACCAGATCCATCCTCGTGCATGACTTGATAGACAGGCAAGTCGTCTCCTACTCTCTTGAGTACCTTATACACGTCTGGTTCCCAATAGGACTGGAGCTTATTTGGTCCTGGAACACGCTTATGATTACGAACCAGGACTCGATCACCTTTGTCCAGAGGAAGACTTGGCCTTTTCCCGTCTTTTCTTCCCCTGGAGGTGCTCTTCTCCGCATTCCTTCGGGCTAACGTGTATGCTTCTTGCATGGCATCTTTCCATCTGCTGCAGAAATCTGCATGAGTAACCTTGCCGTCCTCCTTTTCTTCAGCAAGATTGAAAACCAGGTCAATTGGAAGCCTTGGTTCCCGCCCATACATCAGGAAGAATGGAGAAAATCCAGTTGCTTCTGATTTTGTACAGTTGTACGCATGTACAACCTTGGGGAGATGGTCTTTCCAATTGGCCTTTTCTGTGGACGTAAGGGTGCGTAGCATTGACAACAGGGTCCGATTGAATCGTTCCACCTGTCCATTTCCTTCTGGGTGATAAGGGGTAGTCCTGGAATGCTTGATGTTGGCTAGCATTTCCAGTCGACGGAACAGGCGATTTTCAAATTCACCACCCTGGTCGTGATGGATACGTTGAGGAAAACCAAACTGCAAGATGAAGTTATTGAATATCTTATCTGCAACAGTTTTTGCCGTCTTATCTCTGGTGGGATATGCCTGGGCTAGCTTTGTGAAGTGATCCATGACGACTAGGATGTACTCGTAACCACCCTTGGATTTCTCTAGATGAAGGAAGTCAATGGATACGAGTTCTAGCGGCTGAGTACTGGTTATGCTTGTCATAGGTGCCCTGATCTGTCTGGCTGGTTTCTTATCCTTAAGACAACTGCAGCTTGATGTAATGAACCTGGTTATGTCACCTTCCATTCCTGGCCAGTAGAATCGTTGCCTCGCCAACTGCGTGACTCTCTCTGGTCCCAGGTGGCCCATGTTGACATGAAGTTCTTGGTACACCAGCTGCCTATATTTACCAGGAAGAACCAGTTGATGACGTGTTGCAGTCTTCCGACGTAGGATGCCATGATCATCAACCACTAGTCTATTCCATTCATGAAGTAGCTTCCTGACCTCTTTCGACATTTTCTTCCTTTCAGGGGGAGACAATTGCTTTCCACGTTGCTTGAGGTCCAGGACAACAGAGATTGTGGGATCATTCTTCTGAGTGGCTCGTAGTTCTTCCGTTGTTAGTTGGGGCAGTCCTGTTGAAATGTGAATATTTGATACTTGAGCAGGGATAGCTTCTGAGCCTGGGAGAGCCAGGTTCCAAGGTACATCCTCATTCACCTGAATCCCATGATGTACTGCCTGTATCACTGGTCTGGTGATTTCCTCTGAGTACCCCGGCATGGCTGGAAGAGTGAGGGGTTCTCGCGATAAGGTATCAGCATCTCCGTTACTCTTTCCTGGACGATACTTGATGCTGAAATGAAAATCAGCCAGCTCACCAACCCACCTCATTCCTGTGGCGTTCAGTTTCGCAGACGTCAACACATATGTTAGTGGGTTGTTGTCTGTGTATACGACAAAGGGAGGAGAGTAGTACAAATAGTCGCGGAACCTTTCACAGATCGCCCATTTCAATGCCAGGAACTCCAGTTTTCCGGAATGTAGATGGTAGTTCTTCTCTGCGGGGGTGAGGGAACGAGAAGCGTATGCTATTACCCTCAACTTGCCGTCCTGCTTCTGGTATAGCACCGCTCCAAGTCCTTCATGGGAGGCATCTGTATGCACTACAAAAGGCTTTTCGAAGTCTGGGTAGGCCATGATGGGAGCTATGAGAAGACTGTCTATCAGAGATGAAAGGGCTGATTTGTGACACTCTTTCCACTCAATGGGTGTACTGGAAGGAAGGGAGTTAGATTTCTGTTTTGTGGATCTCTTCTTTACAGGCTTGGGTTGAGACTGATTCACTGACAAGAATTGGTACAGACATGCAGCTCTTCGGGAGAAGTTAGGAATGTATCTGCGATAGTATCCCACCAATCCAAGCAACTTGCGAAGGTCTCCTACGGTAGCTGGTGTCTTCTCCTTTAGCATACGAACTGCTTCGGTATCGTTTGGGTCAGCCTGATGTCCGTCTTTGGACACAATCCGTCCTAGATATTTTACCTGACTCTGAAAGAACTTGCATTTGGCTGGCTTTAGTTTAATGCCTTTCTTCTTCAGTCGATGCAATACCTTCTGTAGGTGGGCGACATGTTCGTCAAATGTGGTGCTGTATACCAGAATGTCGTCGAGGTATACTGTGCATATCTCTCCACTAAGATCATCCAGACAATTTTCCATGCAACGCTGGAAAACAGCAGGGGCATTGGTTAGGCCAAACGGGATGCGGTTCCACTCATAAAGGCCCCATGGGGTGATGAAGGCTGTGAGGGGTTTACTGCTTTCCGCCATGAACCCCTGGTGGTATGCCTTCCCCTGATCTAGTGTTGTAAACCATGCATTTCCACCCAGGCTGTCCAGCACTTCTTGGATGCGGGGAATCGGTTGTCTGTCTGGTATTGTCTTCTGATTGAGTTGGCGATAGTCGATACATAGCCTCAACGTCCCATCCTTCTTCCTGACGCATACAACAGGTGAAGAATATGGAGAACTGGATTTTCTGATCCATCCTTTCTCCAGCAGATTTGCCACATAATCTTTCACCTCTCTGTACAATGGTCGGGGTACGGCCATGTAAGTCCTTTGAACAGGCGTTGGGTCATTGAGACTGATGTTCATCTGCAGATCTGAAATAGATCCGATATCTTCATCTCCCATGCAGAAAACATCACGCTCTGCATCTAACACACCCAGGAGTTTCTCTTGTTGTTGTGTCGAAAGATGTCTCACATCAAAGTTGTCACGAAAGGATTGGGTAGGTGGGTCAGTAGTTACTTGATTCACTCTGGTGTTATGAGTCTCATCAGTCGGGATGTGATGGTGCACAGATGAAATTCCATGCAGGTGCCCCAGGACTGTCTTCTTCGGAATCACAATAGGACGAGATGAAGCGTTTGTGACCAGGACTTGCACTCTGCATGAACTTCCACGATTCACCTCCACTAGGAATGGGTCGATGCCCAGGCCAGCGTCAAACAATGAGTTCTCCTCGTCAGGCTCGAATAGGCAACGAGTCTTCTCTGGAGCACTGGTATGCGTCCTACATGCAACCCTCATACTCTTGCCAGGTGGTAGCACTGTTACCTGGTTTACTCTGACCATCGGGTAGACATCGATTTTGGTGGCTCCGATAATAGAGATGATGCTGCTTACTATCTTAGGGGAACAACTCATTGCTGATGCTAGAGCTTTATGCATCGCATCAGGGGAGGTAGACGGGTTAATGAGCAGGGCTTCAATTACATTAAAGCCAATGATGGCATTCTCGCTGATGGTGTTATCTCCTACTACCAAAAATGGGACTTGAATCTCAGCCTCTCCACTGCCCCCAATCTGCACTGTTAGTTCAACATATCCGCTGAAAGGGAGATCAGTTTTATTTGCAACTGACAATCGTAGATCCTGATCCTGAAGGAGGTTTGAAATGGGCTGGGCCTGTTTTTGAGGGAGTGAGTCTTTGAGCCATGAGTCAGAGATTAGGGAGACTTGGGCACCAGTATCCCACAATGCTTGTGTTGCTTGTCCTTGGATAAAACATTGAAGCATACATTTTTTTCCAATTAATTTTGCTATTTTGTTCTGGGATCGGGTGGGGAAACTTGTCTTGGTGTCTACTTGCGATTGCTGCTTGGGACTTACTGGTTGTCTCCTCGAGGGCACGACCCGTCCCGTAGTGGTGCCCGCTGGTCGTTTCCCGCCGTGCATCCTCTGGCGAGGTGTCCAGCACTCCCGCACTTGTAGCAATGGCGACACTGTCGACCTTCCCCTTTCTTCCTGCATTCGGTGCAGCCCCATTCCAGTGGAGAGCGTTGTCTTGCTGGGCCTTGTCTCTCACGAACAGGAGCTGGACTACTATCTCGGATGGCCGCAATCTCTGCCCTGATCAGAGCCTTGATCTCCTTATGGATGCTGCTCATGTCCATTTTGGCCTCTGATGTTTCTTGTATGATATTGACTTGGGCTGGCGTCCTCCTCTTCTGCTTATTCAGCCGCTCCGTCTCATTATTGGCGGCAAGGTTGATTTTTTCTAAAAGGTCCTCGTCGCTAGCTGCTGAGTCATTCAGGTAAGGCTTCATATCATTTCTTACCCCTTCATTTGTTATGCCGGTCAAGGCAGAGTGCCTGAACATGTTCTCCACTAGAGAACTATCATACCGAAATGACGACCCGGCCTCCTGTGACACGAACATGATTTTTTGTTTTAGGGCGAGCAGCCTTAATAAGAAATCATGGGGCGACTCCCTCTGACCTTGTGCAGCCCTACTCAAGTCGTGGTACAGCTCCGTTGCCTCTTTTTCTTGGTAGTGGGATCTCATGAGCCGACGGAGGGTGGAAAGGTTGAGCTGGGGTTTCGACTCTAAATACGCCCTTAGGGTGAGGCCAGGCGCCATGGCACGAATCACGGCGTCAACGATGTCCTCATCTGCGTATTTCCTCTCTTTTCCCCGCTCGATCTGGTGGATGAGGCTCATAAAACTTAACCTCTCTTTCTGTCCTGCCTCCCCAACCTGTCCGGAAATCTTGAATTCCCTTCGCCAAGGCGTCGCTTCCGGTTGGGCCCTACCAATGGTCGATGGGGAGGAGGCTACCTCTGTCTCTTGCTTGGTTTCCTTTACCTCATCCTTTGTACCAATGGCGTCTGCTACCATCTTCCATGTTGCCTCTCCATGGTCTGCGCTGTCCGCCATCTCGTCGCTGTTCAGATGCTTGGTAACAAGCCTCACGAGCTCTGACCTACCCTTTTCCTTACCTACACTCACCTTATCCTCTGGCAATCCCAGGGCCGTCAACACATCTATGAGTCCCTCTATGCTGCACCCTCTTAGTCCATTGGTGACATCATCTTTAAGGCCCTCCATCCTGGTTGTTGACGCTCTGGCTACTGTAGGAGTTGGTGAGAAGCGGCTTGGTCTGGATCAGGTCAGTCTACCCCGCTCGTCTCATAGGATGATGACTTGCAGCTTTAGTTCATCGAGAACATCAAGACTGGTGACATCATCCGGGCAGTGCCTCCAAAATGTTACACCCCCATGGCGTGTAGGGATGGTTACTGTAAATAACTGGAAATAATCAAAGATGAGGAGAAACAAGTCAGTTGGTGTACTCAGTGCTCACTCAAAATGTAGAATGACACATTTATTATCTCCATAATAAATATCAACGAATGACAGAAATCATCATACAATAACAATATTGTCAGAACAAACCTTCTAGAATTATAATGTTTTCCGTCTCCTTATCCTAATGGATACATAACCATAACAATTAATATCAAACGTCTTGTACATCACACTTCTTAACAATTTCATCCTTAAGCATGTTCCTTTGAAATTGCTAAATACTACCTGTGAATGTATTCTATACGCTAACCAATTACAATATATATTATATACAAACCCGAGAACTAACCCGGATCATGTTTATACTAAAGATACCATGTTCATATAAACCATGACTTTTCCTTTAACTATCCTTATGCTCTCATGAACATACTATTCATAAAGAAGTCCTACTATTATTATAAAACGGTATCCAAGTAAACTCCCTTAAATAATCAAGGATTATTTAATACAAGTTCTATTATATCATCCAATAAAACTAACAATTAACTATAAGAAATAAACTTAAAGTGTAGTTTAACAAACTACTAAACTGAATCTCAAAAGTAGTAATGACACTTTAAATCATCACATCAAAATGACTACTCTAATAACAAACAACTAATGACTACTCTAATAACAAACTATACAAGTTTACCAAACTGGAACAAAGATATTCTATTCACTACAAATATTGAGAGAACATAAAGAGAACTATGTAAAACTAAAACTCTCTAAAGTATTATAAAACAAAGCAGTCTTTTAAAACTATCTTCATGGGAGGAAGCTTGATCCAATAATCATATAAATCAACTTGCACAAGCTCAACTACCAGTCTTCCTAGTTAGTCTACTTTCCAGGCACTCTGAATCACTATTCTGAACTCAAGTTCTATTAATACAAGAAAGACTATGTACAATACAACAGAATATACTAAATGGGTCTGATCTATTAGACTACCCTATGTCAATATTCTAGGTAGGTCCATGGTGGACAGACCACAGATTCCTCTATCTACATCTTAGGTCCAGTCTCCTCACTTTCTGGATTTCGGAGTTGCTAAACCCTTTCACATCAAAGTCTTAATCTACTTATTTATATAATAATATATATATAAATATACATGCTTCAGAGGTTCATGCAAGTACCAAAGCTGATCATGTTTGAAAGTTATACAATAAAGTTATAGATACAATAAATATCCAAATAGAAAGCCAAACAGACAGTTACTTGCACTGTTCGAAAGCTAACGGCGCATCATGCTTTATGTCTTGATGCATTATAGTTCACTTGATTAATAACCAACTAAACTGCTAAATACTAAGGATGGAATACCAGTAAAATGTATTACTTTAGCATGAATATATAACATATACAATATACATGTATACATACTAATATCAAAATACATTGATAGAAATGATATTGTCTTACCTGGAAATAATCAAAGATGAGGAGAAACAAGTCAGTTGGTGTACTCAGTGCTCACTCAAAATGTAGAATGACACAAGTTGTACACTATTCATGCTGACCGATCCCTGCTCAAGTCTTAATCTCCAAGTTCGTCCATTTATGCTGGTAGGGTAATGTTTACTAAACTGGGGGATTAATCCTTAGTCTGTAATTCTGAGGGTAGAGTTTCTTTGTGCTCACTGGACATAGCAAACTCATATAAACTTACTAAACAATACAAAGTTAGGAACAAAGGGGTGGGCATTTACTAACTAAAGTGGAGTGGGCATTTATTAGTGAGTCATCAAACATCAAAGACTATGTCTCTATAGGGGTATAACACAGCACAGAGTATATCTCTATAGGGGTATAACACCATGCTGCGCAAAGATTCAATCAGTTTAATTTTGGCCATTACAAGAAGTGGGTTATTGATGTAGACAAATCCTTTACAGCTAATTTTATGTATGTTATTACCAAAGAAGAAGAAAAAGCCAGTCAGTCACTCAATACTGACAATAGTGTCTGACAGTGAAGTCTAGCAAGTAAACAGGTTTCCTTGCATAATTTGAATATAAGGACACTGCTTACGTTTAAATTTCACAGATAGGACATACATGACATATTCATAATTCCTGCAGAGTTCTACAGAATTTGAGGTTGGCTGCAAAAGGGACATAGTATCTTTAAGGTAAAGAAAATGTGAAGCACAATTAGCTCAAGTCGATCGCCACTTCATTATTTAAATTGGGGGTGTGGGGGGGAGGGGGGGGGGTAGTCAAGAGTTACAATTTGGGGCGTATACATGTATGTACACTAAACCCCTATAAATAGTCAAGCCCTTTCTACATGAATACTACAGTCAAACTCACCCATGATACGAAGAGCCCCGGCACACATGATGCAGGGTTCTACCGTCACAAAGAGTTTGGTTCGCGAGAAGACCTCTTCTCTCTCCAACTGTTTGTCATCACACCATCTCATTGCCTCTTCTAGGGCCAGGATTTCTGCATGCCTTGTGGCCTGTATAGAGGTGCATAATGATAACAGCGGGTGAATGCAGAAGGTTAAAGGGAAAGTTGAGTTCTGTTGCAGAGGGCGCTACACAAAATAATTTTTTTGTGAGATAATGAAAAACTGAGTGTCAAATTTGAAAGAACATTATATTTAAATGACAAAATCATCTTTGTTTGATCAAAATCGGTTCAGAGACGGCTGAAATATAACGATTTCTAATACTTGTGTACCACCACAAATATTAGGTATTTTGAAAAATTTGAAAAAAACTGTTGAAAAAAACGAAATAACGCCTTTTACGTCGTATTTCAGCGAATGCCGATGTAGGCTTTTTTGTTGGCATTTTCGTGTTGCTTATATTACGCACAACCAGCCGGCCAATGTTTTGTTATTTTTAATTAAATAATTAGTTAACGGTCACCATGTTTTTTTGAAAGTGGACTCGTATTGGCTAAATTTTAGGTTCTAAAAGCTAGGGCACTAGAAATGTCATAGATAAGAATAAGAGCAATAACCATGCACTTTGAACTTAAAGGCATTTGCGGTCTGAAAACAGAACTCATCTTTCCCTTTAAGCTAAATAGTAAAGAAGCATCTGGAGGGTGTATCTTTATTGTAATATACATTTCATATTTCATCACCTATTGTCTTGACTACTTCAATGAAAATATTTCTGCTCTCCATTCATAGTCATAATAGACAGAAACTAGTCAATACCGTAGTCATATTTGGGAATTTTCTTATTTTTCACTGAAATAATAAGAAAGTAGTCTCTGTTTTGCAGTTAACATCTGATCTCTGTGTCCTGTTCAACTAATTTCCATCTATTTCAACAAACAATGATGAAATGAATGAATTATTATTATCTTGGCACTCTGTGTCCTATAGTATACAATATTTCACCTCAAAGAAACCCTCCTGAATAATTTCAGTTTTGTTCCCCAGTTTACTGTACATTTTAAAATTTCATATTTCATCAATTCCACAACTAAGGACTAAAAGGACTGATTCAAAATCAAAATCATTTTCCTCAACTATGGCAGAATACCCCTCCACGCATCAGTAAGATGTCATAGAGGTTAGATTAAGATGGGGGTAAGGTTAGGATTAGGGTAAGGTCAGTGTTAGATCCTCGGATCATGGTTGGGATAAGGATTTCTTATGTGGTAGGGTATTCTGCAATGCTTCTAGAACTTACATTCTTGGTCTTGTTGACAGCATTTCCTCCTGTTCCAATGATCTGATCTTCATAGACTAGGAGACACCCAACAGGAACCTCACCCCGACCTAGAGCTTGCTTAGCCTGTAGAAAAAGAGTGGTTTCCATCTTAGAAAGTACAATATGCACTAATACAGGGCTCAACACTAACTTTTGGTTGGTTTAGTTTATTGACTTTGTTTTTACCCGACTGCTAAGAAAGCAATTGTATACTTATAATACTGCTTTCAAACTGGCTTCTATCGGAGTCACACTGATGAAAATACTGATTGAATTTTCCTTATGTAAACAAAGGTGAAACCGCCGTTTTCCTCCTGTCGCTTTCATACTGCCGGTGAAATTCACTCGCTGTGGCGAGCCCTTGCCGGAAGTGAAGAATTATTGCGTAATTATTAAGCTCGCGCTCCATCTAGCTAGCATGCAGCATGTTCAACCATAAGTCAACAAACACAGCTGGTTATACGATAAAGCGCGCATATGCTGCGAATTTTGACCATTTTAATCGCTGTTTTCTCCCGAACGCTTTCACAGTGGCTGTTTAATCAGTGTCACACCGATAGAATGAGAATTTAATCGCCTATTTCTCTTCTTTTCATCGGCAAAATGATGTACATTTGCTAATTACAATTGTGCAGCCTTCAACATTCTTATTATAATCTGCTGGGTTTCTTATTTTGTTTGTTTTGTTTGTTTTGTTTGTTCTGCAATGAATGTCTACATACCATGTTCACTGCTTCTTTCATCCACTTCTCATCATAAGCTTCTTCAGACTGTGCCATGGCTGAAAAAGACAATTAAGATATATATACTTGACTTTATATATTGCAACACATGGTTAAAACAATTTTTTAAATAAATGACAACAATGAACAACCTTCCTTTGAAACTGAAAGCATCCCGCCCCCCCCCCCCCCTATCTCAGAGCTGCCAACATTTCTGAACCCCCCCCCCCCCCCAATTTAGGGTACATGTATATGTTCCCTCCTTATGAAAACACCCCCCTAAGTCCGGTGTGTATAAAGTCAATACGGGCCAAATTTTTGTGTGTTACGAGCCAGACATTGTTGCGTGAAAAGTAGCCCTTTACCGGACATTTTTTGGAACACGAATGCGGTCCCTCTGTTCCCTGAGTGGGGAGGGGGGGGGGGGGGGGCGGTTTCTGAACCTTCCTTTCGCGTCCTTTTTGCTGGCTTTTCCTGTCTTGGAGACACTCCTAAATTAGGGACACTGCTCAATGTACCATATTCAAGATATTATAACCCCTTTTAACATTTTCTCACGAGTCCAAATTAGAGAGAGATCGAGAGAGGAAAAACGCCCCCTTTTTAATATTTTATAACCCCCTTTTTAAATTTCTCAGGAATCCAAAGAGAGAGACAAAAAAAAATACACCCCCTTTATTTACAATTCTCGGGCTGGAAAAGATTTGTCACGTGAAAAGTACCCCTTTACCAGAGATTTGGGGGAACATGAATGCGGTCCCTCCAACCCCGGAGTGGGATCGAAGATCAAGGAATGTATTATGTTGATGTCGTTGCTTAATTGTCTTAAAACTTTTATCACTTAAAACTTTTATCACGTTCACTCAAACTTTTTTAAGTCACTGAGTGACAAACTCTGTCTCTCGATCACTCTCAGTCTCACTCTCAGTCTGACATTTTCACATTTACTGAGTAATGTAGATTATTTAAAGTGTATAACTTAAGCCAAAATAGCAGTAATCACGGAAGAATCCTGGATCGATGAACAGGCTTAGACCTACAACATCGTGTATTAAAGTAAAGTAAAGTAAAGTAAGTAAAGGAGTTAATAAATAAGTTGGTTAAACTAATAAAAACAAAGCCTGAAACACTGATATTTGCAAATTACATACCTTTCTTGTCCCCTTGTCCTAATAGTAATATTATAGTTAGGCCACATAAGTTGTTCCCTAAAATCTAGACCAGTACTGGCAGTAGGCAGTAAGCTGATGAGATTGAGTCATTCAATTTATTTTGTTGGTTTTGTTTCTCCACTGGATCTGGATCAAAGCTGAGATGAACGATCGATCGAGAGTGAGACGGCGGCCGACGCGACGGCCGACGCGACGGCCAGGAGCTGAGACACGTTTCGACTGAGGGTTAGCGCGCGCATACATCGCATGAGCACTTTTTGCCAATATTATTTCAATTTCTAAGATACCGTATTGTAAAAAACGAAGAAGAAGTCCGTAAACTTGTGGGAACTTTCTTGCGATTTCAGAGCTTTTCCCAGTTCTTGCGGTGAGGATATGAGAACTAGAGCTTAGCCACCATGAAACTGGTAACGAATATCTTCCTAATTTTATTATGTAATTGCCAAAAATATGTCACAGAGAGCCGTAAATGCGTAATGTCGTTAAGTTCTTATGAACAGCACAACATTTAGCATGTGGGGCTGACTAAACGAGTAAACGGTACCCGTTCAATCTTTCGGCGTGCTAGCTCCTATGTTGACTGGCTAGGCTCTGCTTAGACCGAAAGCTTCAGTCTCTCTAATCGTCGGTTGTTCCACTGAGACTACGTCTGGCTCCACTAGAATGACAACAAATGTCAGTTTTATTAAAGAAATGACCCAAATCAGATGGTTATTGCTGTCTAGGCTCTGCTCTGTTGATTTATGCACATTCCTTTTTGTGTGTGTACACTCGATTTTTGATTCACAGCATTTTAGTGATCATGCATGACAATGAGTTATGAGTACAAAATAATCTTGTGAAAAAGGATGAGGTTATCCTAGATCTATACTTTATTAGCGTGTTTTCTTAATTGTTTCAGAATTTCAGGTGGTCGTTTCTCGAAACCGTTTTAAAGAATTGTTATCACACTCTGGTCCAAGAATAAGGATCGTCTTCATGAACGAGGATCGTCTTCGTGAACGCAGACCGATGCTTCCTCAAAAATAAGGACTGTCCGCATTTTCACAGACTTTTCATATTTTGATCGTCGCATGGCGATGCGAAAAACGGATTCTGCAATGATTTTCTTGATGCATTTTACATTGACTTTGTACAGAGACTTTCACATTAGATCTATGAGTGTTTATCCTCAGGAAGACTGACAATCAACCCATAAAAGTAGACGATGAACTAGAGTTATTTTCTCATAGGAATCCATTTATCACATCGTCGGCGGGCGTTTTGGTTACCAGAAACCTGCAGAGCGCCAATGAAAAAAAAACATCAGCGAAAATGCGGACGATCCTTAATTTTGAGGACGCACTGGCCCGAATTCACAAAGGAGGTTTGTCGACGTCATATGACGCACAAAAACCAAGGTTTGTCGACAAACCTCCTTTGTGAATGCGGGCCATGTTGTCCGTGTTTACAAGGATATCGTGTAGACAAGTTCAGTACTTAATTCTTTGGGCTGCTCATGTATATAGCATGAATAATCCCTCAGAATTGATGAGCCCCATGCTATTCACTTGTTTGTCATTTTAGTTCCAATAATATTCTATAGATGACCTCCTCATTGCCTTATTACTATTTCATTGGCCATCTGTTTTTATTCATGAAGGGGGTGATAGTGCCGAAATTAACACTGTACGTGTAGGCTTATAGATGATGATATTTTTCCAATTATTCCTCCATATTTCAAAACTGTTACTAATAACAGAAACAGGCCATCCAAATTCTTGCATTTAGATTGGTTGTGTCGCTTTCCACCGTATGCTGCTTAATTTAACAATTTTGTTTACCAGTATACAAATAAAAAACGATGACAATTTTTAGACAAATTCATTTGTATTTTTATCATGTTACCAATAAAGTTGGACAAATTTGTTTTTACCTCTTTTCATGAAGGGATTGTGAGATGATGATTTATTATTGAAGTTGATATCGTCTCAGAACTATTGAAAATAAATTATATTGTTATATAACAAAGATTTTGCAATGATTTCATTTTAAAGACTCAAAGAAATTTTGTTTCCAACTTTTTATGGGCAAAAGAATAAAATTTTAAAAAGTTTTTATCAAGTTACATTCTTTGAAAATTATTTTCACTAATGATTTCTGATCCATCTTTCTCTCTCTCTCTCATTCACTCACGCATACACTTAATCTGTTACAGTTATCATTCTCTAACTCTATGCCCATGTTCTGTCTCTCTCTCTCTCTCTCTCTCTCGATCCCATTTTTATTTCTGTACTAGACGTACTTACATGTAACTACATGTACATGTACATCCTGTTGAAGCTACCAACCTCAAGAAAATGTGATGAACGATAATTTCTTTGAAATCCAAACATTTATTCACTTGTGCCTATATATATGATATTTATAAATGCACAACATTTTCTTTGTTCTTCATTACTATTGTAAGAGCTAAAATTAGACTCATTTCATACTTGTATTTATTACAGTTACTATTTGTTTCTCTTGTCTCTTCCCTATACATATTCATTTCACATCATTTGCTTATCACTTTCATATTAATTTACTTCAATTACTCCTCCTTTCATCTCCTCTATATACCAAGTCTTCCATCTCACCTGGTATATTCCTTTGTTCTCTTCTCATTCTTTATTCATGGTAAGGTTGTAATTTTACTGATCCAAATGGTTACTTTCCACTCTGTTATGCTTTAGTACACTCCTGACCTACATTCATTGTCTGATGTCTGTTAAGCTCTTGGCTTCTATTGTTCTGTCTCTATTCATTCATTCTCATTCACATTACCTGCCATAGCACCGCACACACACACACACACACACTCTTCCTATTTCTTGGCTATTCAACCCAGCACACTCTAGGCACATGGCACTCTATCTTTCCTCAGGCTTTCTATTGGTGACTTACTTCATGTACAATCTTGTGATTGGTTGTTATTGTTTCATGGACTGCATGTCAGCCATCTTAGCAGCCATTTTGAAGATGTATTAAAATATAGCAGTGCAGCTCATGTCAACAATCATGTCAGACTAGTTTTGTCTTATGTGAGTCTCACAATGGTCTTAGGTATTTCCACTTCTTACTTATCATTGGTTCTCTTCTTCTTTATTTTGAATATTCAGTCTTACTCCTAGATCCCATATTGCTATTGGTTTATGATGTATTTCATTTGAATATACTTTGCTTAAAAATGTTCAGTATGATGCTGCTATGCAGACAGACAGACCTGCACTGGACTGGACATCATCTGAGTCACTTGTATCGATATAGGGCTCTGGTACTTTTTTGTTGGAGAATTTGGAGAGAGGATTTAAGTGAGTTTGGCAGTGGTTTTTAGATGATTGGTGTTTTAAAGATATATTGGTGAGAGGTGATTTTTATTAGATTACACTATTATAGTGAGACTGTGAGAGATTTTACAGTTATAGTTAATTACTTACACCATAGAGTTGTTCGATGAGATTATTGCGGATTTGTCTGCCATCGCCAGCAACCTCTGCTTGAACGTCTTTATTGTTGTCGTCAGAGTGTTGCCAAATAGGGTCGTCATAGGCCAGATTGTTGCTTACACAGTGCACAGCTATCGGCACGAAAATGTGGCACACACGCCCTGGCTCAAACTGAAGGCCACCCCAAACAAGTCTGTACCTGAAATGAGACTTCAGGAATCTGAAAGATCTCTTAATTACTGAACGACCTCTTTTATGGCTATGGTTGTTTCTCTTGTCTTGTGCTGGGGTTAAGGATAGGAGTGAGAAGAAACGGTCTAAGAGGGTACCCGCTATCGCCTAGCAGGTGGCCATGCACAGGAACATCTTCCTCAAACCTTCTACAAATGCCTAAGTTTGCCCAAATATATGTGAGTCGTGGCTTGAGCCTGGGAAGTGGGCGAGAACTTCAAGAACTTTGTTTGTGAATCACAAATACACTGAATATTGATCGAGTGGTATCCCTTTCTTTGCGCGTATAAATGTTCATCTAATGAAGGTGAACGTATGCGGACATGGGTACAGTCAATGGCACCCAGCGTATTAGGAATGCCTCACATTCCACTAGAACAGTGCTCTACTTGAAGTAGGGAAGGCCTTTCACTTGGGAAGTCGATATAGTTGTTGGCCTTTCTGACTATAACGCTAGAAATATCTCGAACTACTCTGCTAACTGAAGCTTTACTTCCACTTGCTCGTGACAGCCTAAAAACTCCAAAATGTATAAAACGCAGTTCCATTCGAACCTAAAATGAGAACAAAATTACCAATATTGATAATAATAATAATGATAGTAATAGTAATAATTAATATTAATAATCCTGATCACTATCCCACCCGAATTCTGTATTATTAATACATTTTTTTTAAAAACATACAGACACAACATACACACACTTACCCGCAAAGCAACATGTAATACCATTGAACGTTGAGTTGGGCATTTGATGTCTTCATCGAGTAGACCACAAAGTTTTGAGGGTCAAATGTCTAGCAAGTCTGTATCTTGCAATGAGTTCTTGGTCATCGTATATTTCTAGTGGACTCGTATGATCGAGGAATATCCATTGCCTTCGACAAGTTTGACTTAAGGACTCCGAAAGCTCTCTCAATTAATCGGTACGACCTCTTTGATGGCTATGGTTGTATCTTTCTTCTGGTCTTGTGCTGGGGTTAAGGATAGGAGTGAGAAGAAACGGTCTGAGAGGGTACCCGCTATCGCCTAGCAGGTTGCCATGCACAGGAACCTATTCCTCAAACCTTCTACAAATGCCTAAGTTTGCCCAAATGTATGTGTCGTGGCTTGAGCCTGGGAAGTGGGCGAGAACTTCAAGAACTTCATTTGTGAATCACAAATACACTGAATATTGATCGAATGGTATCCCTTTCTATTCACGAAGAGATGTTCATCTAATGAAGGTGAATGTATGCAGACATTGGTACAGTCAACGGCACCCAGCGTATTAGGAATGTCTCACATTCCACTGAAACCTCTCTTTACCTGAAGTAGGGAAGCCCTGTCACTTGGGAAGTCGATGTAGTTGTTGGCCTTTCTGACTAGCACTCTGGAAATATCTCAAACTACTCTGCCAACTCTAGCTTTACTTACGCCTTGCAGGTCTCCTGTGACTGCAAAAAAACTCAATACCATTGGAACCTAAAATGAAAACAAAAATTAACAATAATAATAGTAATAATAACGGTTCTATTAATACATTGAAGAAAAAAACATACAGACACACTAACCAGCAAAGCAACATGTAATGCGATCGAACGTCATATAACTTTTAAACTAAAATACATGCAGTCATAACTATACATATTACATTTACCTCTAAAGCTTGCTTTCGAATGTCGACAAGCTAACGCTGAATCTCCATTTCGATTTCGATACTCAGCAACTTTTGGGAGAAACTTTCAGCTGGCTGCCGGCTCTTTGTTTGTTTCTGCCTTGCCTTTGGAGATTGCAAAGTCAAACAGCTTGGGCCATGTGGATCATCTGTATCTACCCCTCCCTGGATGCCCTCGAATGCCGTGGAACCGATCATGTCCAAAACCTTTTTTTCGATGTCGTCGAGGGTGTATACGGGGGGAGGGCCCCCTCCCGTCTTTGCTCTCTGCTTTCAAAGTTGATTGTATTTGTTTTGGTGATCGATTGGTACTTAGACCATTTGGCCCGAACTTCATCCCCTGCCCTTTCCCCTCCTGCGATTCCGTTGATCTTGACAGCAATTTCATCATCCATTTCTTTTTTTTCAGCTTCGCGGAACTCTAGTCTTTAAACCCCGCAAACAGAAGTTGATGGTTTTCTTCTACTTCGTTAACCAACAGGTGAAGTTCATCCGCGTTAAAGTTTGCCCGTCGCTTCGCTATGGTGGAGCATGTGATTGAAAAATTATACCCTAGTAATAATAAAAACGTGCTTACCACCGAAGTCTCTAAGCGCTATAACAAATAAAATACCATGATAAACAATTACATATTAAACAAAACAAAAAGAAAATGCAAATAAACCTACAAATTACAATACATATAAAATAAATAGCCCTTACATGTAGGACCGGGCCCCTCTACATTCATTTTCATTTATATAGATTAGGCTTACACCCGATCAATCAACTTTTGATTGAGAGAACTTAGGCATGGTTCAGCTTCAAGTTTTATATTTAATTAAATTCATGTATTCAACAATATAAAAATAGTAAATGTACAATACAATAGAACATGTTGACATAATCATATATAAAGTGAACATATCGTTAGGGGCAACCAAAAAAGAGAGAGATCTTGTGAACTGGTGCCCCTTTTACAAAATTAACAAATTAACAAATTACAAGTAAAACATCAATAATAATCACCTGCAGACACATCCAACACACACCCCACACACACACACTCACACTCACAGCAAATAAAACAAAATGAAAAATTAAGTAACATTACACAAATCATTAAGATACAGCAAAAATAGCAAGGGACCGAGTATTGATCCCTGTGGAATTCCGAATTCAACCTTGAAAAGAGATGAATCAAAATTACTATATCTTGTAGATTGGGACCTATTCTGTAAATACATATGAAACCAGTCTAAGGCTACACCACGAATTCCAAAATACGGTAATTGATATAAAATAATATTATGGTCGATCAGATCTAATGCCTTTGACGGATCAAGGAAAATACTGAGTGAATGATGAGAAAGAAGGTTTTTAGCTCCTCCCTCATGGATGCTTACACGAGTGCTAAGTATTTTAGACGGAGCGTTGAATTAATTGAAACGACCCCCTGAGTGAAATGAAGTTCATAAATTGTTGTCCTTTGTCAGACTGTCACTTTGCAAAGGCTTGTCTTGGAGTTTAGGCACCTCAATGTGGACTTTTTTCAATTTATCCTTAACCCTTTCAAGGGGTGAGAGTTCATGTGGTCTTCCTGCACAAATACGAAAGATTTTCATATATATTTTTTGCTCAAATGTGATTAAGCTGCTCAAGTTGCTCTTAAAATGATAAAATGATTATCTCCTATCACTTTGCAGTATTGTCTTTCGGAGCAACCCAGTGCACCATGTCTTTTGTTGACCTTCAAGGGGACCACCATCCTTCTAGACTGCAGTCTGGACCTCGGGAGCCTTCAGCATTTCCTCCCTCTTCCTCTGGTTCCAAGGTAAAGAGCCAGGCCTGGGGCCCCGTTTCACAAACTGTTCGTCAGTGACAAATGACAGTATAAGTTATAAGCTACTGAAATCCTTGCTTCTGATTTGTTATCAGCAGATTTGACACCGATTGTTGTGATTTGTCATTGAAAAAAAGGCTTTGTGAAACGGGTCCCTGGTCTACAATTTTAAAGCTAATCTTTAGCAAGGGTATTGCACATAAAGGCTTGTTCAGATATGATGCAGTAAACCTGTGCAAAAAAGCTGGAGCATTTATTTTACTTGTAACTGAAATTACTGAATGGCACAGAGCTCACTGAGCTCAGTGTATGAGATACAGAAATATGAAGCATATTGCACTTTATGTCATAAAAAGAAAAAGAGCTATAAGAGAGACTGACTAAAACTGTCTTTTAGTTACCGGTATATTAGATTATCTGAGAATTAATTTTCCATCATTACCGGAACTCAATATTACCTATTTGTAGTAAAGTGTGTTATTTGTAGACCCATTTATACTGATTCCATCACTAAGTGTAAATAAATTGTTATTGGTTTAAGTACCCTCCCCCCCCCCCCCCTCCAAGAAGGTATTTGATTTCATTTTCACCATTTTATTATTACTTTGATACCTGAATTCTTTCAGCACTCAGTTTACAAAGATGCCGAATTGGAAGCCAAGTGAGAAGGGTCATGGACTATCACATTCAAAGGTACTTGTAGGTATGAAGGAAAAAAAAGACAGAGAGAGGGATGGAAAGAGAGAGAGAGAGAGAGAGAAAGAGAGAGAGAGAGAGGGGGGGGGGAGACTGAGGGAGGGAGGGAGAGGACAAAGAGTAAATCATAGTAAGAGATGAGGAACTAAGAGTGCTATTACAATGTATAATTTTTGTAAACTTAATCCAAATGATTGTCTATGATTCACAAAATTAGCTAATTTATTTTTTTCTTCTGATGATATGATCAAAATGAAGTGACAACACTTTTTTTCCAATCTTAATATGTAATGTTCATCAAATTCTTGGATTGTTTCATGTATACACATATCTCTTATTTCCTTCTTCAGTCATTTGTGTAGCTTTGATTCAAATTCCTATATAATCTCTAGTTTCACAGGCAGATGCTTCAATAAATGAGCTGCCTTGCCTCCATGACTGGGTGTTGGCATGGAAGGGATATGAGAGTTAATTACCCTAGCTTGATGGATAAATGAAATTTT
Organism: Strongylocentrotus droebachiensis; assembly: GCA_035222895.1. Lineage (NCBI taxonomy): Eukaryota > Metazoa > Echinodermata > Echinoidea > Camarodonta > Strongylocentrotidae > Strongylocentrotus > Strongylocentrotus droebachiensis. The sequence continues at coordinate 90,409 of JAVYIG010002978.1, read as the reverse complement.
GTCACATTTTTTCATCTAAATGAATACATCAGGGACCCATTTCACAAAGCCTATTTTCACTGACAAATTACTAAAATCAGTGACAAATCTGCTGATGACCAGTCAGAAGCAAGGATTTCACTAGCTCATAACAAAAACTTGCATTTGTCACTGATGACAAGTTTTGAGAAATGGAGCCCTAGTAATTGTTCTTGTATCAATATTTTACTTTATTTATCATTAATTTTCTACTATTAAACAGGAACTGAAAGAGTGCAGTGGAAGGGTGTTTGTCGATGCTACACCAGAAGTCTGCACTCCCGAGGTAATAACATAGTGAATGAATAGCTGATGAACAAGTGAAAGAAAGGAATGATAAATGAGCAATAAAAGCTTATGGTGCCCAAATTTTTTTCTTTCTTCTATTAAACAAAATAATGTGAAATGAATCTCTTCTTAGAGTGCTTTTCCCTTGAGATATGTAGACTTTCGGATATTACTGGGGTACCAATACAGACACATATCCTTTGGAGAGGATGTTGAATTTGTAATATTTCACCGTGCAACAAATGGAAGAGTCGTCCAAAATAATATTACAGTTGGATGACGATTTCACTGTTGTGATTTCTTCTTTTAAACACTTCTTATTGCTTCTCTGAATTTCTTTCAATTTTCACCAAACTATTTTTCTGATTTTTCTACTTTCATCCAATGCACCTTGTGACAAAATTGTGAATTGTCATGTGATTTTAAACGTTATTTTACTGTTTCTAGTTTGGAATGATTGACATGTCGACGGTAGACGCCATCTTGATTTCAAACTACCACTGTATGTTGGGCCTACCATTCATCACTGAGGTAAGCGAGATGTTAGGCTTTTTCAGTGCCATGTGCAACAATTTCCCACCTCATCAATGTAAAATATAAACTTTTGCTGACATATGATCTAGAATGCTATATATTACACATACTGCATGAGCAGAGAGAGTAAAATCACTTTAATTGTCCTTTATTTTTGTTTAAATACCTAAAGCCCTGCACATACATATACTGTACATGTAGTATATGGTCGTTTTAGAGGCCAAAGGGCATTAAGTCTGTGCAAAAGTAAGTGATATTATAAGTAATTTCTGTTTCTCAACACAAAAATAGATTTATTATTATTGTTAGTGAAATATCTATATATCGAGGGATCAGTGACACAAAGATGGAACTCCTTTCTGGCCATTTTGAGAAAAAGTTGTTTTACGTGTCACCGAGCACATACATGTATGTGCCTTAAGGAGTTTAGTCTGTGTTTCACTAGCCATTGACTTCAATAGGGTGTTGGGTGGAGTTAAGTCTATGTGTTTCCTGGAAAGCCCACATTTTTCTGAACATTTTGATATCAAATACTCATATTGGCAAAATATGGAGTTACGTCTTTGTGTCACTGAACCCTTGATAGATCTACAAGGGAATGATCTTTAGTAATAACTGTAGCTCAAAAAGAGTTTTAATTCACTTGCTCATTGACCCAATAAATAAATCCTCATAAATCAACATTAAATACCAGTATATCATTTCCTTTTCTCTCAGTTTACAGGTTTCAAAGGTGTCATATATGCAACTGAACCGACTATTCAAATTGGCAGGTGAGGGGATTCACTTCCTAATTTACCGCTAATATGTACTAACCCAAACCTATTGTAAAATGCTGGAAATGGTAGATTTGAAAGTTTTAAGCAAGGAAGCAACAATAAGAAGAACAACAAATGATTAAATTAAAGTTAAAAGTTAAAAAATATTTCAATTATTGATTTTGATTACTTCTGTGGTTTTAGATGATAAACTCACGATACACCAAGAAACTGACTGTGACCCCCACCAGGGCCCTGTTTTACAAAGAGTTGATATTAATCACAACTAATTTGCGATTGATATCTATCACAACTTTGTACATAAGAGAAAGAAGATTGCAAAGTTGCGATTGATTAGAGGACTTGCGATTGATTTGCATCAAAGGGCCCTGTTTACTCAAATTGACCACTTTGTCTTTTCAACGTCTCTATTTCAATCTCACAGACAAATGATGGAAGAGCTTGTCGAGTACATGGAAAGAGTGCCCAAGAAGCACTCATCCTCCCTCTGGAAGAAACCTGACCTACTGAAGACATTACCTGCCCCGCTCAGAGATGTGAAGTGGCTCGGTTGCTGGAAGAAGTGCTACAGCAAGCATGATGTCAACGCCTGTCTATCCAAAATCACCAATGCAGCGTTCTCAGAAAAACTGGTTAGTTTTGGATGGGATGTGGTTTATATTCAAGTTCAAGCTCAACATTTTTCTTCTTCATTCATTATGTGACGTATACACCTAAGTGTTTATCAATTATTTTGTAACTACATAGTATTTTGTTTATGTGCTGCCAGTGGAGGCCAATTTTCTATGTTTTGAATATGGATCAATAAAAGAATCTATCTATCTTATTGAAAGGACAGACAAATTCATGTTAAAACAGTCCAAATACTGAAATTAGGTTATATTACGAAAATTGCCTATTTCCCTGATTTTTGTGATGGATTGTCATGGTAACAGGATGGGGTTGGATGTTTACCTAGATGTTGCTAATGAAGTGAGAAGCATTGTTGGATAATGTTATATAATGACTGAAGACAGCTCTACAATTTACAAATTAAAAAAATGGGGTTAGGAAATGATTTATACTTCCCACAATGCCTTGAACCTTAAAATAGCAGCTCCTAGAAGCAACTCCTGGATGACGATATGCTGTTCATCTGTGTGAGGTAACATGGTGATGTAGATAATAGCGTTTTCACATATGTGCAATAGAGTACCGAAGCTGTGACGTCATAAAAATCTATTTTTAGAATTTCTCAATTTTTTCTTCATTTTCCGAAAGAACATCAAAAATAATGTCCAAATGTCGAAAACCAATTGAATATGTTAAATACTGGCTGCGATATGACCATCTGAATAAATATACTCCCCATAGGAACTCAGTGTTATATGCTCTGGCTCCTAATGGTTAGGAGCCAGAGCATATAACACTGAGCTCCCATAGGACATATATCCATTCAGATGGTCATATCTCAGCCAATATTTAACATATTCAATTGGTTTTCGACATTTGGACATTATTTTTGGTGTTCTTCGGAATATGAAGAAAAAATTGAGAAATTCTAAAAATGAATTTTTGATGACGTCACACTTCTCCACTCTATAGCTTGCTTACATTCTCATTTCCGTTCTTAGAGTTTGTTTGGAGCCCTGACACTTGTCCCATTGAGCTCTGGTTTCTGCCTGGGAAGCTGTAACTGGATTATTAGCTCAGCTTATGAAAAGGTGAGCATATAATTAATAATAATAATTATAGGCATTTCTATAGCGCCGTCTATCTAGAAATTCTATTCCGAGGCGTATTAATTATTACCCCTGCTTTAGCCTAGCTGCAATGAAAGGCTCTAGCATTTCAAGGAATTAATTCCTGCCAGGTACCCATTTACCTCACCGGGTCGAGTGTGGCAAATGAAGATTAATGCCTTGCTAAAGGACATTAGTGACGTATCGGGGATCGAACCACGACCTTTGAATTTCAAGTCAAGTGCTTAAACCACCCGACTATGACACTTCTACATTATATGCTAGATATGAATCGTAGCTGTCTCTGTGATTTGATTTTGTTATCATTTAAAGAGTGCAAGCAAATAAAGTATTGCTTTAGATTAAAATTCGAACTTTTGGCTGAGTTGTAGATGACCCTATGTTTAAGCAATTCTTCTGTTTTCACCAAGAAATGTTGAAGGAAATTGCAATACCATTGTGTGGCGTAATGGAAGCATTCTAGTTGATGAAGTGGCCTGATGTGCTATATACATCTTTGACATTCATGCTTTTGTTTTCTGCGAAAGGCTGTATTCTTATGATGCTGTTGTCAAACCATAGGTGTCAAACCTTTTTGTCAAATGAATGTCTGATCATTCTTGAAATCAAATCAAATGACAGTTTTAAAAGCTCAGCTCCAGCTTGTTCGTCACTACCTTTGATCTTTGTCACCACCTTTAACCTTTGTCACCACTGTTGACCTTTGTCACCACCTTTGACCTATGTCACCACCTTTGACCTTTGACCCGGCAGGTATCCTATGTATCGGCATCATCATTTCTCACCACGCACTCCATGCCCATCAACCAAGACCCTCTGAAGAACAGTGACGTCATCGTCCTGACGGGACTCACACAGACACCAGCTCATAACCCAGACAGTATGCTTGGAGAGTTCTGCAGTACACTCAGTAAGTCGGCGGAACAGTTCAAAAATTGTGTCATATTTCGAATATTTTCCCCATCATACAGTGACAAATGTAAATCCAAAACCCTTGCATATTTTTCATACCCAAGATTTGAAATGTTATATTTGCGTAATTTTCTTTTCAAACAAATATTAATCTAAATCCTGAAAATAAGTATAGGAGGATATGATAATTCTGTGTTACTCTCAGTAAATCAGTCAATATAACTGTTGAAATTGTTGTATTTGGAATATTTTTCTCTACAGTTGGTGACAAACCTATATCTTAAACCTAGATAGTATTTATTTGAATGCCTTTCATAACCCTAACAGTATGCAATGAGAATTATTTTCTGCAATACTCCGAGTGAGCCAGTAGAAATGATGACAGCCAAAGGATTATTTGAAAGCCTACTTATTTCTCTAATGAAGTCTTTTTGCATATCTCACTTAGTGGTCATTTTTCTTGGAGGTTAAATCTTTCTTTTAAAATTCTATTCACTTCAAATGAATTTCCATTAATTTCTTCTTACGTCATTCATGTTATGATATTCAATTATAGAAAGATTCAGCTGTATTAAACTGTCATTTCCATATATGATTAGTTGATTTAATCAATCACTAAGTTAATGGCTAATTTCATTGTCATCACATAATCTGCTGACTTGAAAAAAACCCAGTGAGTTCAGGTCATCAAACTTCATGTAAGTGTTGTTTATTAACAGTGGGCTTTATGGAAAAACAACTCTTTATTTTTTCCTCTAGCAAGTGCAATCAATAGTGGAAGCAATGTCTTTAGTCCCATGCTATCCTTCCGGTGTGATAATGATCTTCAGATGGCTACATGGAGAGTGTTGGTCTTATCCAAACATCAAATTAAAATGTTAAATCTAATGGAACTAATTCATATACCTTTCATAATCCAGAGAGAATAGATACTCTAGTTGGTTCACCTGAATACAGATTTTTCTGTGATTTCAATGTCATTTATTGAAAAAGTCATCCACCTTTCAGATAATTATTGTTTTTTTGTTTATCCCCCTCTAGCCATGACAATCAAGAGTGGAGGCAACGTCTTAGTCCCATGCTATCCCTCCGGTGTGATCTATGATCTCTTTGAGTGTCTGGCTGGTTATATGGAAAGCGTTGGTCTCATGCAAACCCCTCTCTACTTCATCTCTCCCGTTGCGGACAGCTCGCTTGCTTTCTCACAGATACTGTCTGAATGGTATGTCTTCTATGAGATTGATATTCATATACAGTCAAACCTGTCTATAGCGACTGCCTGTGTGAAACATAAAAGTGGCCTTTGTAGACGGGTTCCTTTAGTACATGATTCAATGAGAAACCATTTTCAAGAGAAACAACAAATGTGGCCTTTGTAGACAAGTTCCTTTAGTACATGATTTAATGAGAAACCATTTTCAAGAGAAACGACAAATGTGGTCTTTGTAGACAGGTGGTCTTTGTAGACAGGTTCCTTTAGTACATGATTCAAGGGAAACAACAAATGTGGCCTTTGTAGACAGGTGGTCACTAAAGCAGTACTAAAGCATACTCGTGGGGGTGTTTCCCTCTTGTTTTATACATTGCCGTCTTATAGTAGGTGTTTCCAAGTTCTCTTCAGAAATCAAGGTGATGCATGTAGCACTGTTATTTAGACGACATTTAAGGTTTTCTCATTTTGCCATTTAAAAAATTAGATGTAAATCTATTTGTGCTGTACTAGTTTACCAATATAGTTTAGGCTGGATTGTTTTTGCACAAGGAAATTTTCTCTGTGGTCAATACTATCCAAATTCTAACTTCAACCATGGACCAATGGACCCTTATCCCAAACTCAATTGCCAATTGCCAGGGCATTTGTTGTATCACTGTAATTTATGCTTGAAAACCCTATGTACTCTCTCTCTCTCTCTCTCTCTCTCTCTCTCTCTCTCTCTCTCTGGTCAGGCTATGTGGTGTGAAGCAATCCAAGGTTTATCTTCCGGAGCCTCCATTCCCTCATGCAGAACTCATCAAGAATGGCAGGTTAAAACACTTCCCAAGTGTACATGGTAAGTTGACTTTACTTTGCACCATAAGTATATCACCTTCATTCGTCCAGGGAGGTGATAGAGAAGGAGTGGAATCAAGCCGCTCTCCTTTGACCTAATGCTCCAAGCCTCCAAAAAGTTATGCGCTAATATGCAACTGTATCCCAGCAAAAGTTCGCTGTCCCTTTCAATGATTTCTCATCAATTGTTGAACGTGTAATGAGTAGAACAAGCGAACACAATGTTGTGTGGATGCGTGATATTATAGGGCAATCCAACATTTGTAATAATTTCATTTGTATGACAGCAGATAAATAAGATAAATAGATTGGGGACAGTTCAAAATAAATCGGACCAAAACTTTTTTGGAATATGAGATCACTAAAGCTATGCGAATCTCTAATTTCCAACAGAACTCATGGGACAACACCCAATCATTTGTCATGTCTAAAATTATCATTAAACAGGAGACCCTCCTGAATCATTAATTTTGAAAAAAATTGACATTTTGATAATGTTGTGTGTTGAAGCGAGCTTAGTGACACTTTTGTAGTTTTTAGAAACGGAAAATAATAGTAGACTATTTATTGAAAGGATTACCTTCATGAGTAGATATTCTCACTATTCTTTGCAATGATGTGAATACAGACTAGACTGTATCTGAAAACAGATACTCATTTGAAATATTTGACAGACTGATACTTCAACTAAAAAAGGGGGAACAAATTTAATTATGAGCATCCATAATGCCCCTCAATGTATGCTACATGTATGCACCAAATTATACATTTAATACACATCTCATGGTTCATGTAATGTCTATCATTTCATTAAAAAAATGCTCTTCTCTATCACTTCATACAGGTGAATTTAGCAACCAGTTCAAAACACCCTGTGTAGTGTTTACTGGACACCCCTCTCTTAGAATGGGAGATGCTGTTCACTTTATGGAGATGTGGGGCAAGAACAGTAACAATACAGTCCTCTTTATAGGTGAGTATGTCTTATAATATGATATATTTCATAATACAGTCAAACCTGCTTTAGTGACCACCTGTCTGCAAAGACCAGCTGTTTACAAGGACCACATTTTTTTTGTTTCCCTTGAAAATGGTTTCTCATTGAAACATGTAATAAACCTGTCTACAAAGACCACTTTTTGTGTTTCCCTTGGGTGGTCGCTATAGACAGGTTTGACTATGATATTTTGATATAATAATATGGGTTTATATAGCGCTTAATACATTGATGATGTCACGTAGTGTTTTACAGAGAAGGTTTTCAAGGAAAGGGGGGTGGGCGGGGGGAGATGACTTAATAGAAAGCGTTAAATGCTTTGACACATATATATGCTTTTCACACTGGTAAAATTTTGCTTAGCTCCGAACTATATGTGGGGCTAATGGGGGGGGGGGGGGGGTCTTCACCCCACCTATAGTCCTGGGCTAAGCTTAGCCCACTTTCTGTTCAGTCACAAATTTACCAAAGTGGGCTAGCCCTACCTAAAGTATGGGGTAAGTTGGTCCTGCCAAAAAGCAGGGCTAACTCAGCAATTGCGGTGCTAACAAATTTTCTTATTGCGGGGTAGGAGCTTAGTACGGGCCGATAACAGTGTGTGTGAAAACCCAAAAAAAGTTAATCCAGGGCTGGGGAAAGTATGGGGCAAAACAAGTGTGAAAAGCATAATAAAAAGTTTTAACATTTTGAGCTACATTTCCGTTCTCCTAAATTAGAGCCTTCGTTTCCGTACTTGGATGCACTGGCACCATACCAACCCCTTGCGATGAAGGCGTGCTACTGTCCTATTGACACAGCGCTCACCTTTCCTCAAGCAAACAAGTTAATGAAAGACCTCAAGGTAAGAAATGCTCAAAAAAAGGCTTGATACTGTCACATTGACTCAGCCTCACTCCTAACTCCTTTACCTCCTGACTTGTATCTTCTATTCGCTTCAAAATATTTCTCTTGAATCGTCTCCCTTCTCGACTCTGTCTGTTTGGTAACTATCCTCACCATCACCACCACCATCACCATCATCATCATCACCATCATCACCATCATCATCACCATCATCATCATCATCATCATCACCATCATCACCACCATCACCATCATCATCATCATCATCATCATCATTACACCATCACCACCACCACCACCACCACCACCATCACCATCATCACCATCATCATCATCGCAACTATCACCATCATCATCATCACCATCTAAAATTAGCCAAGTTTATGCCATCCTGCTGTCCTTTTGCCACTCTTTGTGAACTACCAGGGATAGGCCTGTCTATCCTTTGATGACAAAAATATTTGAATATGTTATCATGACTATATTTCCTAGAGTGGTTATTTTCCTTAGATTTTGAGTGCATTATGTCCCTTCTTGATTCTGTAACATTATGTAACATCAAATCTTTATGAATGATACTGTTTTAATCTCATCTTGTCTCACAGCCTCTTCAAGTGGTCCTGCCTGAATCCTACCTCAATCCACCAGAATCCCATCCCCTAAGAACCGATCTGGTTGTGGAAGTGGTATGTATTATGGTCTATGGTCTAGTAATGGCTGTCATGGGGAATTTGACACCATTCGGGTGTTAACCCAATAAAAAGTGTTGTCAATCATCAGGAATAGTCCGGTTTTATGGCTAACAGTCAGCCACAAATTGCAGTCAATGTAACAAAATAGGATCGTGGTGATCCTGGGAGTGAACAGGAGAACCTGTCGTTTTTTCTCTTGTAGGGATCATGATAGATTTTCTTTGGTTCCGTGACCACTGGAAATATCCTTTTGATTAACCCTATTTTAACTGGGCTATTTCAGACCGGGTTTTTACTTTGGGGGGGGGGGGGGGTCAATTTGACACCCTCCCCCACCCCCCCCCCCCCCCTAAGATCTCAACCGTTTCACTGCCAATCACCGAAAAAATTTGCATACATGTCAAGTGAAGTGTATAGAATACTATGGTAATTTCAATTTTTTGAAAAATTTACTCATTTGCATATCTATGGTAATTTATGCAAATAAGGTCATAAAATTCACATTTTTGCCCATAAATCATACATTCATATTTAAGCATTCTTTTTCACTACATATTATATTTGTTAGACCATTTGGAATAATAATACAACACAAAAAATTGGAAGAGCCAGGTTATTCCTTATATTATCTCTTTTTTTATAATTTCTTATGTATTTCAATGTTTTTTTAACTTACCGGTATGTATTTTATTGTTTTTGTTGCTTTATTTCATTTATAACTACAATTCAACTATTTTGACCCCAAAACAAAACACCTACACTTTAAACAAGACTAAATAACCAATGTTTTATCTCTTGTTAGGAAAAATGACATTTCCATATGTTTTGTACAAAAATCACAAAAATGAGCGATTTTCGGGCTGACATGCAAAGACAAAAGGTCACGTGACTTTGTAACTATACGTTCGATTTTGAAAAAAATCGTTTTAAAAGATGCGTAAGACTCAAAAGGAAAAAGTCAGTTATATCTGCCGCGGTTTCGGAGTAGTCGCGAAATTTCTACAGGGGGGGGGGGGGTCAAATTGACCCCCAGTTAACATAGGGTTAAATGATTTTGTGTTCACTTCATGTACATGTACAGTTTAACAAGATACTTTAAGCATGGAAAGAATGGCTTTATTCTTGCTATTTATAATATTTTACCATATTATTTGTGTAATTTTCTTTCTTGATAGGACCCAGCAGCTACACCATACAGTCGTGATGATGTCATTAGCCTGCTAGTGAAGAGGAGATATGAAAAGGTCGAGATTACTCCAGAGGTATGTAGAATATACTTTGTATGTACCTTAAAGGAAACCTCACCCCAAGGAATAACTTGAGTTATTCTTGGAGAGTTATTGTATTCTTGCCCATTGATCTACATGATTCCCCACCAAAGTGTATGAGACAGGTATGAACTTAGCATAATGTAAACTTTCTCAGCACGACATGGGCATCTCCATTTTTTTGATAACATGACGAAGTATGCGCACTTTTTTCCTCATTTTTTTCTCCCTCTGTAGGTTGCCAGCAGTCTTGCTCCTGTAGAACTCCAGCCTGGTGTCTTGGTGTCCACAGTAACTGGCCAACTCAACGTCCATGACAATAAGTTCATTCTGGAGGTTAGAACACAAAGTTATTACCAAGTAGATGAGAAATGCACAAGTAGTTTGATTTTATCACAGTCAGACATGGTCTGTAAGACTTACACAAGTTTATACGGCATTTGTAATTTTTGATCCGACTCACTTCATGTGATATAAAGTTGTATGTTGTGTGAGGAGAAAATAGTTCATACATGATGATTACAGAGTGACTGATTGAAATTCATCCTTGAATAGATCGGTTTATTAACATATTCAAATGTATGGATATTTACCGAGAGACGAGTTATTCCATTAACCTGTTAGTAATGAATGAACAACATGTACAATGCTTGGAATCCAGTCTGCATAAATTACTTGTTGCTATGGCAAACCTCGGCAAATTGCAGGTTGTCAAGAACAACCTTTGTTTAAAAATACCGATATGTGTAAAAACTGAATATGTTAGTAAACTGATCCATTGCATTTAATTGAATGCAGTGTATACATTCATTTTCAATGAGGTCAAAAGATTGCATCACACAGAGGTAGATCCCGCATCGCTGGGATATGGAGCTGGTATAGACATTGTCAGATTTAAGTACTGTTAATTACTATAGTCTGACGATAAGTTAGGTTCTGCTGAAATGAATACGTATCACAAGAAAATAATCAAGCGACTTCAAGAGTAAAATATAGTGTACATAGATTTAATAAAGAGCCATCTGCTCAATATTAATATACATGTAAATAAATGACAATATAAAATGATTTGGATTCAATAGAGATGCAAAACAGCATCTGGTTATTGCTTACGTAGGTTGTATTTGAGAACTCTTAATCTGGGTTTGAGAGTATATCACGTCATTGTATATACAGTGCGTCCCAGAAAAAACGAAACCAAGAACTATCGATGTTTTATTATAGCTTAATCACAATTATAATTAATAAATGACACATATTTGTAAAGCTTAGATCCTCCTCTTTCATTTGATGCAACTCATATGATGCATATTTCACGCATGAGTGATTAAAAGCAATTTGAAGAGAGGAAACCAAAAAGTCTTTTGGCGGGCGGTATCTGAATTTCAAGTAGAAAATCAAATTTCTAGAAAGTTCAATTTCTCCCCTTTCATATGACACCTCAATCGGGAAAAATGAGCCAGGAATAACAAAGTTCTGTTTGTTTAAAAAAAATGCTTGCATTTCCATAATTTGATCAAACAAGTTCTTTTTCACTGGCTGCCTGCCGTAGCATCAAACAGAGTTGACAAAAGACTTAACTCTGTTTTTTTGAAGATCAGCCATGCATCAGGTCTTTCTTCTTCTTTGTGCATGGCTGATCGTCAACGAAACAGAGTAAAGTCTTTTGTCAACTCTGTTCGTTGCAACAGACAGACTTGTATTATCTCGATAAGGATATAAGACACCTAAACTTTTATTCAGATATCATTATAATAATAGAACATTTAGATAACATACATCACTAACTATTATCCCTTTTGTGCTCAGGACCTATGTTTTTCATTTCATTTCGCTGAGCTACCAAACAAATCTTATGGAGTGCATATACTTATAAAAATGATAGGGATAAAGATGATTAGCATAACAACATCCTGTCTGAAAAAGAAAAAAAATGATAAAATTACTTTTTAAAAGGATTTAAAAATGTGAAAACATTCCTTACTTGATATTTGCAGGAGCTGCCCTCTCCTCAAGCCAACCCACTGCTTCCTACCGGTCAACCTCAGAGAAAGAGAAAGCGAGAAGAAGAGAACTTGACCTCGCCCAAAACCTACACCTCTCACCCCAAGCACTACGTCTATGGTAACATTGACATTGAGGAGTTTGTGCAGAGTCTTGCCACGGTAAGAATGCCCATCAACCAAAATTTTGTACCTTTAAAGCTTGTCTGCACTAGTTTGGCGAGGGGGATTAGACCTCCCTGCAAAGTCACTGACAGGTGGTTATCTCATCAAATCAGCTCTCAATTAACATAAGAAAAAGGGGACCATGGGGGACCAATGGTCAATGATTAGGCATTGTTTGCCATATAGAGGGTGCAAGTAGCTATAAGTAGTGCAGTGGTTCTTCTAATTAACCTTCGAGTCATATTGATAAGGAATATTTATCAGTGGTATGATTAAAAAAAGAGCAAATATTGTGCTGCACAGCTTGTTCAAATATTTGTTTCATGTTCGTACTCAGAAACTCACCTTTTCTTTCATAAATGAGAATATGATAAATATATATATATTGTTAATTTTAAGAAATAAGACCCGATTCATTACTTCACGGTCATGGAATTGTCCTGATCAACCTGATATAAATCTTTTCATTGTAGGATTCTTTATCATTATAGGTTCACTACTTAGCAGTACACTGCATATACATGTATTCCTTTTCAGTTATGATAGCGATAGAGTGGGTCAGTTAGTCTTCCTCTCTAAAAAAAAAAAGATCGGTTATCATGGAACGAATGGCTTCCTTATGCCTCAGTCACACCTTTGCGTATTTGGCTTGCGTATTGCTGCGTATTTATGGCAAGCTGTTTTAATATTTATTCCTATTTCTTGATATCAAAAATTACCATTGCTTTACAACAGAAAATAATTTCTTGATATAATGAAATAGGAATAAATGTTAAAACGGCTTGCCATAAATATGCAGCAATACACAGGCCAAATAGGCAAAGGTGTGACTGAGGCATAACTGACTGCTCAGTCATACATTTTATACATTTTTATACATTTTTATACATTTTTATACATTTTTACCTCATGGAAATAGAAATATTATGTTCCGAAGGACATCTGGCAGTTCCTCCCCTCTATCTCTCTCTCCTACACGCCTTTTACGACGGATTGGTGGCCTTTGCTGGTCAGACAGGTTCAGGGGGGTGTTTCACAAAGATCCTAAGTTGATCTCATCTCTAAGTTGGACAATTATGGAAAGCCGTTAGTATCTATGAAAATATTTTGTAAAAGTTATTTTAAAAGGCATAAAATGTTAATTCAAATCATTCATATTTTCTATTATCAAGGAGATATCATGTTCATGACGTGGAATTTATAAAAAGTCTAAAATACTTGTTTTTTTGCTTTTGAATATATTTTAGTATAAGGCTACAAATGGCTCTCCATCATTTTTAAGTCCAACTTAAAGTTAAGTTTGACTCAAGATCTTTGTGAAACACCCCCCTGAACTCTTTATCTCTCTCTGTTACAGAATGGAATCGCTGATGTCAAGGTAGAAAGCACAGGATCAGGGCATATTGTTCATTTGGTAAGAAAATATGTCTTCCCCATCTGAAACTCTGTTCATTCATCATTTACAGCAAAGTAAAACCAAAAAAATCCCTTTATTTTAAATGCGGTTCTTTCTTTTTAAATTTTAAGATTGTGAGTGAAGCTTTCCTCATGGCAATCATATTTTTTCTGAGGAACTCTTGTTCATCTTCAAAAGCTACTTTTTGGTTGGGGGGAGGGGGTTGTATGCTTGTGTAGTAGAAACACATTTTCTTCTTACACTAGAAGCAGATATTTTCACGTGATGTTTTATTCTACCATATTTTCATTTCATCGTCACTTTTAGTACAGGTACATATGATCTTGAATATCTGTATCTATTTATCCATATCAAAGCACGTCAACCGCTGTACTTCAATGCAACTTGCCCTCCTTTTTCTTCTTCTTCCATTGAGTATAGTCGTACTTGATTGCTGGGGCCGCAATCTCAAGAACACATGACTTTGAGTGCAGTGACAAAGAACTAAGCTTGTGGCTCCAAACAGCCGACATTTCATTTCATTGCTACTTTTAATCTTGAATATCTGTAGCTAGTTGCCCATATCGGAGCACTACAACTGATGTACACTGCAATACAACTTATCGTTTTGTTCTGTTTCCACTCACACAGGAATCGGAAGATACCATTATACAGCTTGAGGAGGGGTCAACCCACATCTTCTGTGAGGGGAATGAGAAGCTGAGAAAACAGCTGAGAGATGTACTGATAAGTTGCTTAGGAAGATTTTGATGAAAGCCGAAGACTTTATAAACTGTTTGTCACAGAAGAATTAACTCAACCAGTGGAAAATAAAGTGTTTTTGGAAGAAGGTGAATTGGAACTCTGACGGGAAGCTTTTACTTAAATGTTGTTTCGTGGCAGTTGTGACTACTACTGTTGTCTCTCTCTCTCTTTCTGTTTTGTACGTCCGAAGGGGTTATAAATGAAGCAAAGTCATGTATTTTATTTGAAGGAGTAATGATTGAGGTAAAGTCATGTATTTGAAAGGGGTTATAAATGAAGCAAAGTCATGTATTTGAAGGGGTTATAAGTGAAGCAAAGTCCTGTATTTGAAAGAGTTATAAATGAAACAAAGTCATGTATTTGAAAGGGGTAAAAAATGGAAGTAGTCACATATTTTAAAGGGTTATAAATGAAGCAATTCATGTAACTTAAGGGGTTATAAACGAATAAAGTCACGTATATGAAATGTTATAAATGAAGCAAAGTCATGTACTTTATTGAATGAGTAATAAATGAGGTACAGTCATGTATTAGAAAGGGGTTATATATGAAGCAAAGTCATGTATATTCATGTACATGTATGTTTTATTCCATATTTATACCTTTGGTGTTCCATTTCATAAGGATATGAGAAATATGAAATTGTCATTACTCATCTTGCCATGGCTTGATGCCTGATTAGATCATGAGCCTTTACAGTGTAGTTAATAATTCAGGATTATATTACTTAAAGGGAGTGGTTCGTCAGTTTCCATGTACAGAATGCCATAACTCGCTGACACCAGACTTGGTGGAATTATCGGAGTACGAATCTGCACACAGCAAACCCGTAGGCCAATCAAGAATTACCCCCTAGTCTCTCGGAGAGTCTTCAGGCATGCTTCTGGTGAGGAAAAAGCAAAGCATTACATACTATCTAATGGTCATAAAACTGAAGGCTAAGGGTTAGCCTAATATAATATGTTTTTTGAAAGTGACAGGTTGGCAGCTCTAGATCTGCTAACCCCCGAACGGTGTCGAATTCCCCATGAGAGCTGACTTCTATGTGTCTTTAATACCAACATAAAATGGTGGTAATAATATTCTTGTATAGTGCATATCATATTTTGATATACCATGTCTATGTAATTCGATAGAACTTTGGATATTATTATCCCTGCTTTAGCTCTCTCAACCATGACCCTCTGTGCATTCAAGGAATAAAAACCAGGTACCCTCATACTACTCCTGGGTGGAGTGCAGCAGTCTTAGATAAATATCTTACCATAGGATGTTAATGCTCCAGCAGGGATTCGAACCCTGTACCTTATGGTTCACACTCTGGAGACTTATCCACTAGACCACAACACCTCTCCATGGTGCTACAGTGTTATCCATAAGCAATATGTGCACACTCTCCACTCCCTGGAATTACATGTATTTGCAATTATCATTTTCTAAATGGTTTTCAGCCAACAGGAAAAATGTGTATACATTTCATTCTCTGTTCATAAGTACAGTTAAACCTGTCTATAGCAACCACCCAAGCGAAACACAAAAAGTGGTCTTTGTAGACAGGTTCCTTTAGTACATGTTTCAATGAGAAACCATTTTCGGGGGAAACAAAAAATGTGGTCTTTGTAGACAGGTGGTCACTAAAGCAGGTTTGACTGTAAATGGAAACACTGGACGTGATGGTGAACTCTAGGCTTCAAACAATCCATAAGAACATTGAATGATGTTTCTCGCAAGGGACACGGGTATATTGCTCCTGAATATAAAAAATATTACGTACACTTGTTGTACCGATGCACGCAATAGTCATCAGCACGTGCGATATACCCATGAAGCCCACTCGTGGCCATTTTAATATAAAGTGAAACCTGTCCATAAAGACCACCCAAGGGAGACAAGAAAAGTGGTCTTTATGCACAGGTTCCTTTAGTACATGGTTCATTGAGAAACCATTTTCAAGGGAAGCAAAAAATGTGGTCTTTGTAGATAGGTGGTCTTTTTATACAGGTGGTCACTATGGCAGGTTTGACTGTATAGGAGTGATAGACTGTAAATTCAAACCTGATTGTTTTTGGCAACGTTCCTGTTGGTGCTCACCTCTCTGTCTTGCAGTTCAATATCGTCCTCGATAGAGCAATCATGTTGCCAGTAATGAGGGGTCTGTATTAAAATACCGGTATGTAAGCATGTCATGCATAAAACGCTGTAAAGCACCACCCAGGGAAAGTCATTTCGGAGAGATAGGTAGCTGTAGTGATCTTGTCTTTCAAACATCCACAGTTTCTTGCCCACATGTCCTCTTTCTTTCAAATTTTCAAGTTATTACCTCTTTGATACTTCTGTTTTCACACAACTCGTATTGTTACGTTACAAAGACTGCATTTCACTTTAAGGTATGTTATGATGGTTGTACATGTATATACCCAAACAGTGACTGGAACTTGCAATAACATTTCAGTGACCCAAATAAAGACATGCTCCCATATTTAGAAAGAAATGAATTAGAAATACTTTGTCTCAATCATGTTAGTGATGTAAGAAGTATATTTGTTTTTAAAGGGCAATCCAACCTTTATAAAAGTTTATTTCAATGAAAGCAGAAAATAACAAAGAAAATGGCAAAAGTTTGAAAAAAATCTGACAATTGATAAGGAGTTATGAATGTTTGAAATATGAGATCACTAATTCTATGATGAAAACTTGGCCATTCGGACGTAGTCATAGAAACCTCCTGTTTGTTGTGTCCACAATCATCAATTTCTGTTTTTCTCCTAAGCACCTTCCCCCTTTTATAAGCATTACTCAAGATTTATCATGGATAACATATTATTATAGGTCTTACAAATTTTTGGTATGGAGTCATGATATTGGAAGCATATGTGATCCTACAACGTTCAGTGATAGTTGTCGCGGTTGAAATCGAGTCTAAAGTGATGAAATCATAAATAAACTCTTTATGCTGTACAGCTCCCTCTCAAGGTCAAGATATTAATTAAGCTATAAAACAATGTTTCTTGATCGACTGATTAGCTAAACTACATATTCTGAGATTTTCATGGTCGTAGCTACAATTGTATGGCCGTAGGCGCTATTTGAAATTTATCAAAATTCCTCTAAAGCAGAGTGTTTTAGGGGCTAAATTTTCTTGTGCTTATCCACAGGGGCATCCAAACATATCAAAGTTGTAAAGAATCACTATCCACCCAATTTTCAAAATTTTCCTAAATGTTGTATTACCTTAAAGGGAACACCCTCCAGAGTCAGACATTTTAGAAATATTGACATCTTAGGCTTTTTGTTTATTAACAAGTCAAGGTGATATTACAGATTCAGCCAATTTAAAGTGCTCATATGTGTATTGATTGCAACTTTCAAAAATGTGTAACTCTATTATTTTTTGTCTGTTATTCATTCAAACTTCCACCATTCTTTCTCTGATTTCTCTTGGAGTAGTTGTCTATTAAAGTAACTTGATAACATTGTTCAGATGAGAGAAAATGGTGCTAAGATAGTGACTTCAATGCTAGATCTACAATTAAAGATAATCTGAAAGTTTGAGTGAAAACAGAAACTGATCTGATCGATTCCTAATTCTCCCAACTATGTTAATACAATTTAATTACATTTTAGGTGAATGTAAATCGTCACAAAGCAATGGATTGGCTCTATATACCATGCCAAACATTAAAGAGTTCCTTCACTGAATATCTCCTATTTTTACATTATGTCAAAGATGCTATGTATATTATGTAAATTTGTAAATAAAAGAAAGCTCAAGATTCTGTTTGTATACCGGTATATCATATTTGTTTTGAATCCAGTAGGGCTGAGCGAGCGTAGCGAGCGCATTGTCCAAAGGCGTGGGGACTATAGGTAAAGCACCAGCCGGGATCCAGAGGTCCCTGTAAGCTACTGGGTTCATTTCATTTCATTTCATTTCATTTTAATTTTTTAATTTTTTCATTTCCAACAAAATACAATACATAATAAAGAATACAGTGTACAATGTATACAAAACATAGTTACATTTGTAATAAACAATCTTAATAGTAATTTATACATTTGAGACAAATATTGAATTTTTAAATTTAACTGCATTTACATTAGTGTTTTAAAGGTAAAACTCACTGTTTCTTATGTAATAGATATATACTCGCGTAACATATATTGCAGAAATCAGTTCAGAGAGGGTTTTTCTAAAAAAATTATTGAATAATTGATCACCGATCACATTATGCTAAATTGAGTGAACGATTGATGAAGAGCGTGCATAGCACATGAATGTGGATGATTTTTTTTTTTTAATTTGACGGATGAAAATGCGAATTTTAATGCCCTTATCGTGAAATTGAACTGTCGAATGGTAATTAGGCCGGGCTAGACTATTTTAATTTAATGCAGGCAAAATCAATTGGATTGGTAATTGGTAAGGTTGCGAAATTGGTCATGACAACGTATATCACTATAGTTTTGTATATATGTTCCAGGCGCGGATCCAGGATTTTCCAATAGGGGGAGGGGGAGGGGGGGGGGGGGGGGCGGAAATTTGAAAATTGCGCAGACCGTTTTATCAACTCTAACATACCAATACTGACAAGGTCATATTAGAAGCACCATACTGGTACAATTTTTGACATTTTCATCGGGGGAGGGGGCTATAACCTCTTGCCCGAAAAAGTAATTTTCTGGTTTCACAATTCGGCTAGCGAGCGACCACAAATTTGAGCATAATATGTATTGTGTAAAAGTGGTATTTATCACCAAAATAAACGAGGAAAGATATACAAATTAATATTCGGGCAGCTCGCTGCCCCCCCCCCCCCCCCCCCCCCATTACGCACGAAGCGCAGAAGCTTTGATGTTTCATGAAATTATTAGAGAAAGAAGACGATTTGTCGTACCATTCTCGACTCGTTAATCCTTGTCTTAATCCTTGTCTGATTTAATTCCCCCTCCCCTCCCGCGCGAAGCGCGGAAGCTTTGACCTTTCATTAATTATTAGAGAAAGAAGGCAATTTGTTGTACCATTCTCGACTCGTATTCCTTGTCTAAATTCAGTTCCCCCCCCCCCCTCCCGCGCAAAGCGCAAAAGCTTAACGTTTCATTAAATTATAAGAGAAACAACACGATTCGTTGTAACGTTCTCGACTCTTAATCCTTGTATAAATTCAGTTTCCCCCCCTCCCGCGCGAAGTGCGGCAGCTTTGACGTTTCATTCAATTATTACAGAAAGAAGACGATTCGTTGTACCATTTTCGACTCTTAATCCTTGTCTGAATTTAGTTTCCTCCCGCCCGCGTGAAGCGCGGAAGCTTCTTATAGCTACTTATAGCTACTTGCGCCCTTTATGTAGCAGACAATGCCTAATCCGTGGCCATTGGTCCCCCATGATCCTCTTTATCTTATATTAACTGAGCGCTGATTTGATGAGATAACCACCTGTCCAGTGACCTTGCAGGGAGGTCTAATCCCTCCTGTAAATGTAAACCAGTACAGATGGGCTTTAAAATGAGTCTAAGAATATTCAGAACCTGATTTGAATGAACGGCATTTTGACATAGAAAGACCAAACTGGTAACGGGACGCATTTTAATCCTTGCCAATGCATAAAATGGTATGTTTGGCATTAAATATTGCTCCCCGAAAAAAAAATTAAATAACAAATTAAAACAATTGAATTTTTAAAAAAATACGAGCGGCCCGAAAATGACGAGCGGGCGGTCGAGGACAACCATTTTTTTGTTTTTGCCTAATCAACATACACACTATCAGGTGGCGGTGGTCATGATCAAAGAATTAAGACTGTCATAACTATTATACCTTGAATATACCTTGAAGGCCACACCTCGCCATCCCGTGGTGTGGCAGGGTTAAGGGGGTCAGTGGCGGATCCAGGGGGGGCCGAGGGGCCCGCCCCCCCCACAAAAATGTGGAGAGAAAGGGAAAGAAAAAAAAGAGAAAGAAGAAAGGTAGGGGAGATCAGTTGCGATTTTTCCGCCAACAAAGTGTTGATTAGGGGGGGGGCACTGGCGTCTTTATCGGGAGTGGGGTTTATTTCTGATTCCATAACCGTTACGGTGGTTTAAACATAATGCTGAAATGACATAATTTTCCGAGATTTTTCCTCAATTTTTAGTAAATTATACATTTTTATGCGTTTGTTGTAAATTACAAATTCCTAAATTTAAATCCTGGCAAGAATTATGCTTCTTGAGGTGCTTACATGTCAAAGGCCCGTAGAACGGGGGGGGGGGGGGGATCGGAAGCTTCCAGCTCCCTTCCCCCCCCCCCCGCCCCCACACTTTTTTTCACAAAGTATATTAAAGAGAAATAGAAGAAAAAAAGAGCAAGAAAGAAAGAATAGTTAACTGCCAGTGTCACTACAAAATAAGGTATCAAAAAATGCTCATCTGACCGTAATTTAGTGCCTAAAACCCTGAGATTCCGGGGTTTCCGCACCCTCGACCCCACCAGGGCCCCTAAGGCGGGCCCCTGAATTACAAAGTTTTGGTATGGGGTCATGAATTCGGTTCAAATTAAAATATTGGAAGCATATGCGTTCCTTCAATATTCATTGATCGTTGTCGCGGTTTAAATCGAGTCTGAAGTTATGAAATTATAAATAATAAACTCTTTATGTTGTATAGCTCTCTCTCAAGGTCAAGATATTATTTAGCTTTGAAACAATGTTTCTTGACTAAAATTGACCGATTAGCTATTCCCGTTTGGAAATTATATATCACAACTACGTATTCTGAGATTTTCATGTTTATAGCTACCATTGTACGGCCGTAGGTGCTATTTGAAATTTATCAAAATTTATTGGGAGTACCGGTAAATTGTTATATTCAATTTTTCTCCAAAGCAGAATTGTTTTAGGGGCTAATTTTTGTAGTGCCTGTAATACATTCACAGGGGCATCCAAATATATCAAAATTGTAAAGATTCACTATCCACCCAATTTTAAAATTTCCCAAAACTTTGTATTACCTTTAATTGTAATGAAACGTCAAAGCTTCCGCGCTTCGCGCAGGAGGGTGGAGGGGACTGAATTCAGACAAGGATTAAGAGTCGAGAATGGTAATACGAATCGTCTTCTTTTTCTAATGATTTAATGAAACGTAAAAGCTTCCGCGCTCTGCGCGGGAGGGGGAAACTGAATTCAAACGAGGATAAGAGTCGACAATGGTACAACAAATCGGTTTCTTTCTCTAATGATTTAATGAAATTTAAAAGCTTCGGCGCTTCGCGCGGGAGGGGGGGGGGGTAAACTGAATTCAGACGAGGATAATTTTTGAGAACGATACAACGAATCGTCTTCTTTGTCTAATAATTTAATGAAACGTCAGAGCTTCGGCGCTTGGCCGATGAGGGAGGGGGAATCGCCCCTATACCTGCACCCTCCCACTACGTCTATGCAGGTCTCTATTACGTACCGATATCTGGCTCGCATAATTTCAAATTTGGGCCCCCCCCCCCTAAGAAATCCTAGATCCGCGACTGGTGTAGAGCTTCTTAAAGGTAATACAACGTTTTGGGAAATTTTGAAAATTGGGTGGATAGTGAATCTTTACAATTTTGATATATTTGGATGCCTCTGTAGATGTATTATAAGCACTAACAAAATTAACCTCTAAAAAACTTCTGTTCTCGAGAAAAATTGAATATAAAAATGTACCGGTGCTCCCGGTAAATTTTGATAAATTTCAAATAGCGCCTACGGCCGTACAATGGTAGCTGCGACCATGAACATCTCAGAATATGTAGTTGTGATATATAATTTCCAAACGGGAATAGCTAATCAGTCGATTTTAGTCAAGAAACATTGTTTCATAGCTAAATTGATATCTTGACCTAGAGAGGGAGCTATACAACATAAAGAGTTTATTATTTATAATTTCATAACTTTAGACTCGATTTCAACCGGGACAACGATCAATGAATATTGTAAGCATATGCTTCCAATATGTTAATTTAAACCAAATTCATGACCCCATACCAAAACTTTGTAATACCTTTAACCCTAATAAGGCCGGGCTATTTGAAGTCTTACTACGGCCGGGGGGGGGGGGGCATTATGGCCCCCCCCCCCCCTAAGATCTCGGCCGTGAAACGGCCGATCTCCGCGAAAATTTGCACACATGTCAAGTGAAGTGTAGAACAATATGATAATTTCAATTTTTTGAAAAAAATTCCTCATTTGCATATTTATGGTAATTTATGCAAATAACGTCATAAAATCACATTTTTACCCATAAATCCTATATTATTCATATTTAAGCATTCTTTTTCACTACATATATTCATTAGACCATTTGGAACAATAATACGACAAAAAAAAATTGAAAGAGCCAGCTTATTCCTTATGTTATCTCTTGTTTTGATAATTTCTTATGTATTTCATTGTTTTTTTAACTTATTTATGTTATTGTTTTTTTTTTTTTTCATTTCTTCCTACATTTCAACTATTTTGACTACCAAAACAACCACCTAAACTTTAAACAAGACCCAATAACCAATGTTTGATATATTTTTAGGAAAAATGACATTTCCATATGTTTTGTACACAAATCACAAAAATGAGCGATTTTCGGGCTGACATGCAAAGACAAAAGGTCACGTGACCTTGTAACTATAGGTCCGATTTTTTTTTTTTTTTTTTTAAAGATGCGCAAGACTCTAAAGAAAAAAGTCAGCGAGCGGCGAGGCGCCATCCATATGCGTTCTCGAACAATCAGAAAAATCGTGGAGGGGGGGCCATAATGGAACCCCCGGCCTTATTAGGGTTAAGCGTTGAGAGCCTCAAAAGTTTGATGGTAAAATTTGATTCAAATTGTATCATGTGAATGTGGATCTTTTTCTGCGTACAACAGAAAACCCAAATTATTGTTCTGCTTCTAATGATGCTAACTTCCCCTCCCTGTATTCAATAATGAGCAGAAAAGTGTAATCTATTCCTCTTTCCATTAGACCATTTTTCTTCAACATGTCTCAGCAACAATTTGTTTATATTCTCTCAGCAAAATAAACGAACATTTCAAATATAAACAGGGCGTCTATAGGTTTTTTTTTGTTAACAAAACTTTGTTTGAATATAAAGCTAAAATCTGACCGAGCGTTGCCTGCCCAAGATATCGATTTGCACAATCATGGATTGTATGTACTAATTCCATTCATGTTTTCACTCCGATGGATTAATTATACTCCTTGGCATATAAAACAAGCTACAATAAACACACCGTTTGGAATAGTAGAATTGTAAACAGGTTACGTTGGGTTTTTGATTATGTGCATGACAATCAAACCTTTCTGATTATCTTAATAATTAAAACACCATATGGAATAGAGTTGTAAGCAGGTAACCTTAGGTTCTTGATTAGTGCACGACAATCAAACCTTTCTGATTATCATAATAATTAAAACACCATATGGAATAGAATCGTAAACAGGTAACCTTAGGTTCTTGATTATAACATTGTGCATATTAATCAAACCTTTTTGATTATCATAATAATTAAAACAGTATATCGAATTGAATCGTAAACAGGTAACCTTAGTTTCTTGATTATGTGCATAACGATAAAAACTTCATGATTATAATAATACTAAAAACACCTTTGTTTTACAATCTTTTTAGGTGCTCTTCAAAAAAAAAGATTAGAGATAAATTAGGTTAAAATAATTATAGTTGTACAGGTTAATGCACAGAGAAATTCAAGTCCATTGAATTGAAAGAGTGTATAAGCAGGCTAAAGGTAATGAGAGTATTATGGAAAGCATATTATCTAGGTACTCTATTAAAAATGCAATGACTCTCCGGAGTCATACAGTTTGCACAATAGAAATTTTAGTTATTTTGTGAAAAATTGTGACGAGTTGTTGAAACTCGGCAAGTCGACTTGTATGGGGAAATAAGACAAGATGCCGAGTTGTTAAGCAGGGCTCCCACTTAGCCGAGTTGGAACCTCGAGTTGTGGCGAGCTGGCGCGATCTTATGGCAAGCCGTTTTATTATTAATTGATATCAATAAATCAATTCTTGTTATCAAGAAATAATTTTATGTTGTAAAGCAATGGTAATTCTTGATATCAAGAATTCGATTTCGTGATAGCAGGAATTCGATTTCGTGATATCAAGAAATATATATATAATAAAACTGCTTGCCATAAGATCGCGCCAGCTCGCCACAACTCGAGGCTCCAACTCGGCTAAGTGGGAGCCCTGCTTTAACACTCGGCAAGTCGACTTGTACGGGACAAGAAGACAAGATGACGAGTTGTTAACACTCGGCAAATCGACTTGTATCGGACAAGAAGACAAGAGGATGAGTTGTTGAAACTCGGCAAGTCGACTTACATGTTTATGGGACAAGAAGACAAGGTGACGAGTTGTGGAAACTCGGCAAGTCGACTTGTATGGGACAAGAAGACAAGATGACGAGTTGTGGAAACTCGGCAAGTCGACTTGTTTAGGACAAGAAGACAATATGACGAGTTGTTGAAAATCGGCAAGTCGACTTGTATGGGACAAGAAGACAAGATGACGAGTTGTGGAAACTCGGCAGATCTACTTGTTTGGGACAAGAAGACAAGATGACGAGTTGTGGAAACTCAGCAAGTCGACTTGTATGGGACAAGAAGACAAGATGACGAGTTGTGGAAACTCGGCAAGTCGACTTGTTTAGGACAAGAAGACAATATGACGAGTTGTTGAAACTCGGCAAGTCGACTTGTATGGGGAAATAAAACAATTAGATGACGAGTTGTTGAAACTCGGCAAATCGACTTGTATGGGAAAATAAGACAAGATGACGAGTTGTTAACACTCGGCAAATCGACTTGTATGGGAAAATAAGACAAGATGACGAGTTGTTAACACTCGGCAAATCGACTTGTATGGGAAAATAAGACAAGATGACGAGTTGTTGAAACTCGGCAAGTCGACTTGTTTAGGACAAGAAGACAAGATGACGAGTTGTTTAAACTCGGCAAGCAAGTCAACCGCGTTAATTGCACGCACTGACCTCTACAGTGATTGCACGTGTAGCTACAACTGTTTTTTGTTCGTACGGGCGCACTCGTCGTGAGTAGCTAGCGCTACACTATCCCAGTCACCTTGATTTATTATGAAAAGCTACTCTTTATTGGTTGAAAAATGGCTACCCTTTCCTCTCCACGAATAAAAACAATCGTTAAACCAACATAAAGGTTTCTGAATCCGTCCGAAGATTTTGTATACGTCACTTGTGTGAGATTTGCCGACTGGTTGACTGTGCGAAATCGGACCAAAAAGGGGAAAAACAGTGTAATCTCTATAGGCAGGCTGAAGAAAAATATAACATTTTAGGGGAAAATGACTGTCGTTTCCCCTGAAAGAATAACCCCAAATTTAGTATCATTTTTAAGACGACATTTCAAATAATAAAAAAGCGTCCGAAGATTTTTTAAAACAAATTTCCATTTCCCCGTTATATCAGCAATTCTATCAAAACATGGTGTTTTTGGTGCACGTTCCCCGCGCTTAACAGGATAAGCGACGAGCAGAGGCGTGCAAGTTTTCCATATGCTTTTTCGAATATGCTTTGTAGGCACTGCATATGCTGGACTCTGGAGTACTGTATATAATCAAGGAGATACACAGCAGATGACGATGCAACGGGTAACCCTTCCCCTTGTTAGCCATCTTGCTAAATGACACAGACAAGAGAAATAAAATTCCAAAAATAGAAGACAAAAAAAAATCTTTAAAAAGAGAGACTATAGGCCTATATATTGAAAATATATCATCTAAAATAAAAATTATCTTTATTTTCATAAGCACATTATATCTTTTAACAGCCCCCCCTTCCCCCCCCCCCCCCCCCCCCCGCCTCCCGTGGATATTCAACGGGTCCTGCTAGTTATAAACTGATTTCCACAAGAACCGGAAACACGTTTATTATGACGTCATTTAAACGCGTTTACAAATGATTGTGCGTTAATGCTTCCCCAGGAACCGTCTTTTTGGAGAAACGTCGATCAAAAACGCACATTTTTGTGAGTTTACGATCGGTGATTACTATCGCCGTTTATCGGTGATTCTACGAAAATGAGAAAGGACGCAACCGTGTTTTGAACTAAACGCGTAACAAAAGCCTCATTCTGGCCTGAAATAGTTGAGCATAAACGTGCAAGTCGCCTTGCCGAGTTTCAACAACTCGTCATCTTGCCTTCTTGTCCTAAACAAGTCGACTTGCCGAGCTTTAACAATTCGTCATCTTGTCTTCTTGTCACATACAAGTTTCCGACTCTTAATTCTTGTCTTAATTCAGTTAACCCCCCTCCCGCGCAAAGCGCGGAAGCTTTGACGTTTCATTAAATTATTATTAGAGAAAGAAGACAATTCATTTCACCGACTCTTAATCATTTTCAAAAATTGTTTCTATTTGTCCTATAAAAAGTCAAAGTTCGTAGGGAAAAAAAAATTGCCGGCCGACCGACATAATACATATCACCGACTTCAAACTTCTGCATTGATATAATACACGAGGATTGACCAAGAATACCGACACAGCGGACCCGACACAGCAACATAATTATCTATACTGATCTTTCTTGCTCCCTCGACTAGGCGACTCCACCCAATATCACCTCTCTCTCTTACTCCCACCCTCTTCTCTCAGGCTCTAATTATATTACCCCCCCCCCCCCCTCCTCCCTCTCTCGACCTCTCTTTCATCCCCCGTTTCTTTTCACGGTTTCCTTTTTCTCTTCAATTTTTTGCTTCTTTTTTTCCTTTTCTCCTTTTCTTTCTTTTCTTTCTTTTCCTTTCCTTCCTATTTTCTTTTTCTCTTTCTTTATTCTCTTCTCTTTCCTTTTTTTCCTTTTTTATTTCTTCCCCCCCCCCCCCCTGTCTCTCTCATTTTTCATTAGGAAAACATCTCATTTGAATTTAACTCACCAGTTCACCACTTTTCCTGGTGCTGCCATAATCTGATAGCATAGTCTTCTAATTGCAGACCCTACACCTATACTTATTCAGTGTGTCTAAAGTCTCACTTGTTATTGTTTTCAGCAAGAAGAGGACATTGATGCGCTTGGCAATGGAATGCTACATGATGCAATGTACATGTTATTCATTCACTATCATTATTATTGTTTGAAGACAATCAGATGACTAATAGAGAAAGTTATGAAACAGTAACAATAAAAATTGGTACCATGTGTGGACTTGATTTTTTTTCACTGATTTAGTTACCAACAGCAAATAAATACGGTAGGCCTACAATTATTATTTTTTTAAAACCATTTTCATGACGAAAATAGGAAATGAGAAAGGGGGAAAAGAAGAGAAAAGGATATGTTGATAGAAAGCAGTAGAGAGAGAGGTAGAGAAAACACAAACAGAAGAGAGTATGATATAAGGAAAGATGGAAATTGAAGGAAAAATAAGGTTTAAAACAGAGAATAACCCTATGGAAAGTTGGAAATGGAAGAAAAATAAATAAATAATAATACGGAATGAAATTATAAAGGAAGGAGGAAATATAGGATAACATAAGGAAAGATTGGTGAGAATAAGGGATGATGTATAAGAAAAATGGAAATGGAAGATAGAAGGAATTAGAAGAAAAAAAGAATAACATAAGGAAATTAGAAAAGGAAGAAAAAAAATGTTTAAATGAAAGAATACATAAGGAAAGATGGAAACAGAAGACAAATTAAAGGATTGTTGAAAATAAAGAAAAAAAATTATAAGGAAAGTAAAAAAAAGACATGTTGAAAGCAGGAGAAAAATAAAGAATAAACCGGAAGATAGAACAAAGTTGATAACAATTAAAAATATGAGGAAAGACAGACTGAGAAAATAAAGAACAGCATAAGGAAATGCAGAAATGGAAGAAAAGAAAAGAAGAAAATACAGAACATAGTAAAGATAAATGGAAAAAACGGAAGATATATGAAGTAGAAAACAATTAAGAAGATACATAAGGAGCCACTAAAGAATAATGTAGGGAAAGATGGAAACGGCAGATTAAAGAATTTGGAGGTGGAATAACGCCTTTAACAAAGGCTGTATTTGTTGACATTACCAGAGTTTCAAATGGAGAATTTCAATTTCGGTGAGCACAGAGCCCAAACACCCCACTTGCTTGTCTGGTATTACAGACCACTTTCTTCCCCGATATCTTTTCTTATATAGAGCAAGCTTTATGCTGGTCATCCGAATTAGCAAGCAGGGGCGGATCTAGCTTTTTGCTAAGGGGGGGGGGGGGGTTGACCAAAATAATGACGATGCAGAGCATCGTCCACGAGCCGCGAAGCGGCGAGCCGATTTTTTTTTGGGTGTTTATTTGAACCCCGTAAGTGATGTTTTCCTGGCATCTATTAACACAATGGATAACGTCTTTTAAAATCAAGTAACAGTTTAATACACAGTTATATCTAGAGTTATCATGTGTTTAGTTAAGTTACCAGATTAGTTGAATATCTTCTCACAATATTTGCACTTGAAAGGGTTTCTCTCCAGCGTGCGTTCTTTTTTCTTTCTTTTTTTCTTTCTTTTTTTCCTTTTTTTTTGGGGGGGGGGGCGCCCAAGGGGGGGGGTTTAAACCCCCTAAACCCCCCCCCCCCGTAGATCCGCGCCTGGCAAGCTGGAGAATCCGGATGAATGTTATCCTTGTACTAGTGTGAGGTTCATGAGTTATTAATTGTGAAAAATACGACTATAGTATAGATGTTGATAATTGTCAAATTTACTGCGGAATAGTACGTTATCAAACAAATATTAGATCAAGTAAAAATCCTTCATTCAAAATAGTTGAACACTGGATCGAATATTATTTCGAGGTTCAGATATTTTCGACGCACTTCTCGTCACGATTTTGAATGGATAATTCGAAACGAGGAAATCATAATCATATTTATAGGCGTTGGTTATGCATACAAAATTTGCTTATCAATACATCATTCTAAAAAGGATCAAGCCTAATACTTATATAATATATGCGCTATGATCGAATCATGAACAGGCAACCCAGAGCAGTCTAGCGTATATTATATCCTATATTATATCCTATACTATTTGTACAATGCATTATTATTTATATCACATTTACTTGTGTCCATGCATTCCAAACTAGACAATTATGATGAAAGGAACATAAAGGAACGGCAAGGGAGATGAAACTGACAACTCCCAGGTATAAGAATGGACATATTAAATCCGAACCTATATCAGACTGTGAATAAGACTAGAAATTCATGGAGCGAGTTCAAGGTTGGGCTGGCGATGTCCTGGCAAAGTTTGTTTACACTGCAGAATAGGGACTTTTCTCTCTCTATAGCTCTGTATTCTCCTCAAACTGAAGTTTAAATGGACTGTTTTCGTCATGTATTGAGTTACTGTGTGTTGTTCGAGGTCCGTCTACGCACACATCCGCAATCACGCTCGGGTAACCATATTACAATTTGGTTCCTACACGGTATTCATTGACACCACAAGTCCACAACTCAAAGTCTAGTCACATTCATGTACTCTAGCATCATTCCGCGACATTGGTTAACTTGCTCAGCAAATTAAAGGAGGCAGACTTATAATCAGAAGAAGTAGAAGAAAAATTAGACATCATCATAAGCCTTTACGTGGTGGAGATCAAGATTTGCGTAAAAGATGGAGAACAACAACGTCAACGAGGAGGTGATGAAGGGGAAAGCAAGGCGGTTGATATTATGGTGTCTTCCTCGTACGGGTTCGACAGCCTTGGCGAAGTGCCTTAGTTTTATCGACGAGGACACCGAGATGTGGTTCGAACCTTTCAACACCTGTCGCATGATCAACATCATGGTCAAGAAAGACATGGGTCAAGGCTTACCCAAAGAATACAAGGGGAACGAGATGATGTATGAGGCGGTGGCTGCGGGCTTGAAAGACAAAATGAAGATCCCATCGGCGACAATTAATCCGTCTCTCTTGTCGTAAGTTATATATTAATAAAACATTATAGCTTTAATATTATAAAGCACTCATATCGATCCGACACACTGTGACGCTTGACGGCGCTTAAACTTAAAGAGAAGGTTCATTGAAAATTGAAAAATAGGTAAATTATACCTCTACAGATTGCTGATAACCATAGCACTCACAGGATTTGAAGGCGATTTATACTTAAATTAATATTGTTTTGCTACTTAACAAAATTAAGGGGAGGCCAACCTCCAGGAAAGAGGAATTCAAAATTCCTTTTGAATTTCACTAGTTTACTTTTCATCTTCATTTCATCTTTATCTATGTACTTCCAGTACACGTTTCTTAATACATACCCCATTTTCCTTCATTCTGCACTGCTTATGCCCTTCTGTATACCATGGACTTACCACGTACTATCACCTTTAACCAGACACGTACGTTCATTCATGCACATGAAACTCACATATCCCTGGTAAAACCTTTATCGGCGCGACCGTTGATCCAACATTATGATCCAACTAATAAACTGCCATTCAATGTATCTGGTAATGATCAGGACTGTCAATATATAGGCCAGATAATTTATACGCCAGATAATTTGTATCGCAATTTATTGACATTCACAGTAGCAAATCCTCATTCAGTATCTTACATTAAATGGCTGCAAGAAGCCTCAATACAATCTTTGAGTTTATTGAAACTCTTCTAATCGTATACAGGGAGAGGCATAGCACTTTTTTTTAATTTTTAAGTATTTGTTACATTCCTTTTGATTTTTCTTAACTTTCTAAATTGACACTTTTAAAATTCCGTATTTTTGGAGACTCTGTCCCGGGCGTTCTAGATTGGCATGCCTAGTGTCCAGATGAGGACCGTGGTCCAGACTTTGAGAAGCCCTGCTCTAGACTCTACAAATAAATACATTTTGACAGGCATATTTGTTTGAAATATTTCTTTTTGAGAATGGATATGGGGATATATAGCACATAATTATGTACATAACAAATCTCTCTGTACGATATGTATTATAATAGTTCGGCCTTGTATTACCAATTAATGCATGAATTCTGTCTTTACCATCGGATTACTATGTAGTCTGTATTACGCTGAAGAAACCGGTACTGGTACATGTATAACAAGAGGTGGACAGACACCCTCATGCTGGACGATCATAACAATGGGACTATATGCAAACATATGTTACGTAAAACATACAACTGTGTATGCTCTAAAGATAAACTTGAGTTGAAAGAAACGGTGTGGAATCGATCAGTAAACAACTTCGGAAAATATATATTGTGTAATATGATTTTGCGTAGCGACTCGGCGTGAATTTTGTACGTTAGTTTAGACCCCCCCCCCCCCCCACTCAGTGTTATTTAGGGTACGCATATGCTCGTTCCCTCTTTTTGAAAGCACCCCCTATCTGAGGACTGCCAACATTTCCGAACCCCCCTTTCGCGGGCTTTTCCTGCCTTGGAGACCCCCCTAAGTCAGGAGAAATGCTCAATGTACCCCCCTAAATTCGGAATAATTTCTCAGGAGTCCAAAGAGATGAGAGAAAAAAAGAAAAAACACCCCCTTTTTAAAGAAATCTCCGGGTGAAAAGTCAAATACACCCCTTTTTTTACAATTCTCGGGCCGGACTTTGTCGCACGAAAAATACCCCTTTACCGGACATTTTGGCAACACGCATGCGGTCATTATTTTCGAAACCTGAGTGGGGGGCCGGGAGTTTAGACTGAGACTTGCACTTGATAATTAGAGGACTTTTGAGTGCACAATACTAATAATGGTCTGATTTAAATACTCATCACTTAATTTGTCTTCCCTTAAAACTAATGAGGACAGTCATGCAGCGTTCATTTAGACAAACTTGGGCGACTATCTAAATTTCGGGGGTTGGTGAAGACAGCTTCTTGGAACATTTTCCATGGAGAGGCATTGGAAAGGCCCAAAGTAAAATATCTGTGCATGAAAATAATTAGGCAACAGTTTAATGCTTTTGTGCAATACAAATGTATAATTACGCGTGGAGCGAGAAGGTTAAATTTCTATTTTCTAATAGTGAAGATTCACTATCTAGATCACTTTAGGGCATGAGTGGTGTATATAGCCTTAATTCACATTTTGGTATATATTTTGTTTATGTTGCATGTACTTTCAAATGTCGAAATTCCGGGGAGATGAACCCTCTAAAAATAAAGATTAAATGCCAAAGGCCACCCTGCATGCCGCCTCCTACTTAAGGTACAATACTGTATATCATCCCTCAGTATTTGAAATGAATTTCATGATATTTTTGTTAAGCCTGTAGTAATTGGGGTCTGTTTCGGCATGAAAGGAAATGCCCCTCTTAAGGGACATTTTTGTAAAGTCATATATTTTTGTGTTCAAACTTCAAAGGAAACAGGATTATGGGAGGGGAGATTGTTATAAAGTATTTCAGCCATTGGGCCCTTTCACGAGACGTGTTCAAAATGTGTTTTTGTCTTCAATAAAGGCTACCATTTGGTCTTTAGAGCGTGGACTTGATTCTTAAATTTGGTTTTTATAGCACCGAACCCGACAAAAAGAATTAGGAGTCAAAACATGCGCTCTGTATAAATGATCGGCATTGTAAAGCAATAATAGCTTCAAATCCTAATAAAATTATGATTTGACGTTAGAATCACTAAAGTCATTACGAAAAGGGTCTCAGAAGAAAACGAAGCGCTTGGAATGGAATACTTGTCATTTTGTTTTTTCATTTTCCTTTATCTTCTTTCTTAATTGTGTTATGCTAATAAAGTATGTTACATCTTGTAGACTTTACTCTCCTTCGTATGTATCAGGACAACTACCCCTAGGACAATCATCCCCATAGTAGACTAGCTAAACAAAAATGGCCCCCTCGGAAAATTACACCTAAGGATTATTACCCCCGTAGAAGACCAGCCAAACAAAACAAAACAGGCTCTAGAAAAAGTACCGTGGTTGTATTTGGTTGTGGTTGACCTTGCTAAAACTTTTGCAAAATTACCAAGGAATAAGATATGGGTGGATGCCATGCATGCATTTGTATTTGTGCAAGTTACATAATTTATATAGTACATTGCCCTCCTTAAGCTGTGATTTCAAAAGTCCATTTATGGTCCAAATAAATATATGAGGCATTTTTAATCAATTCCAGCGTGTTTTCCGTGTAATGAGCTACATATTGTCCTGAAAACCTGAAGTGTCCCCAGTTTTTGGATTTGGATTTGGATTTGCCCTAGCTGGGTTTATTATATGCTAAATCCATGTTCGTGCCACTGCATTTTGACTTGGAACGGGTTCAACAGTGCTATGTAATCAACGTCTATCAAGAATTGGCATTTTCAAAAGACAATTTAAAATGAAATGGAATAGTTATGATGTTTATTTTTATTATTGCAGATATGCAGGCGTGCAGAAAAGTATTGAGGAATCCGAAAGACGTACTGTTATTGTCAAAGAGATGGCGGTGGCGAG
The DNA here is from genome assembly GCA_035222895.1 of Strongylocentrotus droebachiensis. NCBI lineage: Eukaryota > Metazoa > Echinodermata > Echinoidea > Camarodonta > Strongylocentrotidae > Strongylocentrotus > Strongylocentrotus droebachiensis. The sequence goes on along the minus strand of JAVYIG010002978.1, from coordinate 56,523 downwards.
TTTTGATTCCTATGACTACTTTCCAAAGGGATACAGGCACATCTTACTGATCAGGGATCCGACTAGGGTGATATCATCCTTCAGGAAGATGGTCATCGAACACCGAGGCGAGGAATTCGCCGATGCCGACCTCGAGAAGGTACATCCGACGTACCCAACATATCACTGGTTTGGCGAGATGCACGCGTTGTGGAAGCACATGACCAAAGGCGGAGGCAACCCGTTGATCATCGACACCGAAGACCTCTTGGCCAACCCAGCGCCTTTCCTCAAGAAGATCTGTGAGGTAATGGAGGTTGAGTATCGCGACGGGCTCCTGAAATGGGACGCATCAAAAGACGTCATCAAGAAGAACTGGAAAAGCGGATGCATGGAAATGTATACTGCCGATCGTGCGGCACAGTCACAGGTTTTCAAGAAGGCCTTTGAGAGCTCAGGATTTGTAGAGACAAACCCGAAACCTCTTCCGCAAAACCTGACCAAAGATTGCATCCGCATTATCGGCCAGTGCGTGGATTTCTACAACGAAATGTATTCACATCGTTTTATACCGGAATAAAGTTAGAGTATTCTTTCCAATTTAGAAGGTTGTTTCCTGAAAGACCTTCGCTTCGTAGGAGTAGGAGTGTCAAAAAAGGTGATCCGACATTCGCTCTGGCGACAATGTAATAATGAAATTAAAATCAAAAAGTCAGCTACATCCAACACGTACAGAAAAGAAACACCCCAATATATGGAATCATTCAAAAGTGATCTAGCAACAGATATTATGGCATACCAACATTTAAATAAAAATTACAGATGTGTTATGACAAAAACATTCCTCTAGTATCAGTTAACAAGAAAAATAAGCGTTGTGAAATGCCATGGATAACAAAAGCAATTCTACGATCGATACACACAAGGCACGAACTCTGCATAACAAAAATAACTATAAAAGTATTAAACACTTATTATTTGGGAGTGCCCCTTAACTCGTCGATACTTAGAAGATTTTGATAAATATACCCTTAAAAATGTAATAGTTTAATCTTTTACATCTCAGGTGAACTATACACTGTGTCTTCCGATGGTGTATTTTGTATGTTTGCTAGCTATGGTCTCAATCAATAATGTAACTTGATTTTTGTGTGTGATCTTTGTCAGTGTCGTGAGAGTAGGAGCTAAAGATTTTTCATTACTATTATTATTATTATATCATCTGGGTGTTTTTATGCCTCCGCCACCGAAGGTGGTGCCGGAGGCATCATGTTTTCGGGTTGTCCGTCCGTACGTCCGTCCCGTTTGACCGTTATCACAATATCTCAAGAACCATTTAAGATTTAAACTTAAGACTCGGGAATAGTATTTATCACCATAGGAAGACGATCTGATTAGATTTTGGAGTACGTAGGTCAAAGGTCACAGGTCACAGAGGTCAACTTATGAAATTCCTTGTATTGAGTTTGTTAGCGCGATATCTCAAGAACCATTTGAGATTTAAACTTCAAACTTAAGGATAGTATGTATCACCATAGAAAGACGATCTGATTATATTTTGGAGCACGTATGTCAAAGGTCAAGGGTCACAGAGGTCAACTTATGAAATTCCATACATTGAGATTGTTATGATATCTCAAGAACCACTGGAGATTTAAACTTCAAACTTAGTGATAGTGTGTATCACTATAGGAAAACAATCTGATTACATTTTGGAGCACGTAGGTCAAAGGTCAAGGGTCATAGAGGTCAACTTATGAAATTCCATACATTGAGATTGTTATCATGATATCTCAAGAACCACTGGAGATGTAAAAACTTCAAACTTAAGGATAGTATGTATCACCATAGGAAGACGATCTGAGTAGATTTTTGGGTCACGAGATCAAAGGTCAAAGGTCACAGGGCTCATTATGTATGCAAAAACAGCTTGTGATCGCGTTATCTGAACAACCGATTGATGGATTCCTGCCAAACTTTGGTCATGTATGTATCTTGCAGAGCTGATGAACTGATTAGATTTTGGGGTCACGAGGTCAAAGGTCAAAGGTCACAGGGCTCATTATGTATGCAAAAACAGCTTGTGATCGCGTTATCTGAAGAACCGATTGATGGATTCCTGCCAAACTTTGGTCATGTATGTATCTTGCAAAGCCAATGAACTGATTAGATTTTGGGGTCACGAGGTCAAAGGTCACAGCGCACATTGTGTATGCAAAAACAGCTCGTGATCGCCTTATCTCAAGAACCGATTGATGGATTCCTGCCAAACTTAGGTCATGTATGTTACTTGCAGAGCTGATGAACTGATTAGATTTTGGGGTCATGAGGTAAAGGTCAAGGTCATGCGGCTCATTATGTATGCAAAAATAGCTTGTGATCGTATTATCATTAGAACAGATTGATGGATTCCTGCCAAACTTAGATCATTTATGTATCTTGCAGAGCCAATGAATGGTTCATAAGATCAAAGGTCATGGGCTCATTATGTATGCAAAAATAGCTTGTGGACGCATTCTCATTAGAACTGACAGATGGATTACTATTTAACTCAGGAAATCTTGCAGAGCCAATGAACTGAGTAGATTTTAGGGTCATGAGGTCAAAGATCAAAGAGTCATATATGTATATGAGAAATTGCTTGTAATCACGATATTCTGAGAACATGTTAATGGATTACAATTGAACTTGAATTTGAAAAATTTCTTCCGTTTCGGTTTGTAAAATTGCTCTATGACGGAGGCATCATTTTCGACTGCGCGCAGTCGAATTCCATCTAGTTTCTTCTGTTCTTTACAAAAACTCGTAAATGTGATTCTTTATATGCAAAAGTTATTTTTAATGTACCATATTAGTACCAAATAGTATGTATCGTTTGAATATCAATTATTATATAATTTGTAAAATTGTGTGCCGAATGTGTCAATGTAAAAGTTTTTAAAAACTGGTTTATATTATTTTGTTTAATGTTATGACCAATAAAATCACTTATAAATAAATGAATAAATAAAAAAATGTTTATTACATATTGTTAATTAATATTTTTGATACAAATTTCTTCATGTAGAGATGGAAATGGAATTAAATAATAAAATGACCATCAGAGCTTTAGCTTTTGAGACCTGCATTTTCATGAATCTTTGTGTTCTCCCCCTCCTTTTAAGTTAACAAAGACATGTACCAATTTACCCTGATACTAAACTAACTACCAAGACTTTGCACGAAAATAGAAGAGTACGAATTTACAACAACAAACAAAGAATTTTATCGTTCGTGAAGGCCATCTCGAAGGTTCTAAATTGTTAAAAACTCATAACCTCCCCTCTGGACCCCGCAAAAGGCTCTGCCCCTGCACCCCGCCATGGCACTGCGGCGGGCGCCTGGATCCCCTGCACGCATTACGGTGGGGGTGGGGTTTCCATCCCACCATGTTTTCCCCATTTTCCCATTTCTCTCTTTCTACTTTTTTCTGTTTTCTTCTTTGTTAACTTCTTTTTTATTTCTCTTTACCTTTTCCCCTTCCAGTCCCCCTATTTAGGCCGCCTATAAGGGGGGGATCCACCACTGTTATAGACACATGTCCTTAAGATAGGTTCCCACTATGAAATACGGGTTTGACTGCATACAACGAATGCAAGGGATAGCGCTAACATGCCAATTATATTTCACTGCTAAAAAGGGGTTTGTTTCGCGGCGTTATCTTCAAATTCGCAATATTCATGATTTGTAATACCATTATAATTTCCCTGTTCGATATAGAAATAAAGAGTCACTGTAGAAGTTCTTCTGATTGGGGGTGTAACTTGAAATGTAATACTTCTCCACAATCGGTAGAAATACTATTTGTTTCAGTGAAGTTGCTTGTCATGCTGCAAGCTTTGTCGCATCTTTGTCGGAGCTCGCGCTGTTGCCGATGCTTTAAACATAATATAGAAGGCTACATCAGAGCTAGTCCAGCTTCTGTCCGTTTAAAAAAAAAAAAAATCTATTCTTCAATCACCCGCATCCCACACACAGCGCGGTGTCTCCCAAAAAGGTGGCTTAGCGTCAAATTTATCGATTACCCTAATAATTCATTAGGTCCTAAGGAAGCCCTCTACCAAAAATGGCATTTGTACGACAACAAATCAATGTTTTATTACCTTCTAAATTATTTGGGGGCTACGAGGCGACTCCCCCCCCCGCCCCACACCCATATATGATATTCTTGCCGGGGGCTCCCACCCTAATGTCGTTCAGTAGGTCCTAAGGAAGCCCTGTACCAAAAATGGCATTTGTACAACAACAAATCAATGCTATAAAATTATTTGGGGGCTCCAAAGATACGCCCCGCCCCCACACCCTTGAATTGAATTTTTTGCTGAGGGCTCCTAACCTAATATCGTTTAGTAGCCTAAGTAGGTCCTAAGGAAGCTCTGTACCAAAAATGGCGCTTTTATCCGGCAAGTAACGGTCATTCACTAATCCACCTGCAGTCTGACTAGTCGGGGTATGGAATGAAAGGAATGGCAAGGTCTACTGTCAACGTTGACATTGTGTTATTTTACAGCTGATGGAGTGCGCGAAACGGACACGGTCCACAGGCTGGACTACATCAGAACACGTCTTCTACATGTACATGTATTTTCTATTTTGTCATACCCCGTCATAAAACTTATAATAAGAGTTATTAAAGAAAACTATAGGTCTGAGATTAAAGGACAAGCTTAAAGGGATAGTTGAGTTCTGTTTTCAGACCGCAAATGCCTTCAAAGTGCATGGTTATTGTTCTTATTCTTATCTATGACATTTATAGTGCCCTTTTAGAACCTGAAATTGCTATGAAGGTAATTTAGACCCCCAAATGTGTGAAATTTAGCCAATACGATCATACCAATTCAGCTCCACTTAAAAAAAAACAGTGACCATTATCAATTATTTAATTAAAAATAACAATACATGAGCCGGCTAATTGGGGGTAATATAAACAACACGAAAATGCCAACAAAAAAGCCAACATCGGCATTGGCTGAAATACGACGTAATAGCCGTTATTTCTTTTTTTTCAACGGTTTTTTCCAAAAAATTCAAAATATCTAATATTTGTGGTGGTACACAAGTATTACAAATCGTTATATTTCAGCCGTCTCTGAACCGATTTTGATCAAACAAAGGTGATTTTGTCATTTAAATATTATGTTCTTTCAAATTTGACACTCAGTTTTTCATTATCTCACAAAAAAATATTTTTTGTAGCGCCCTCTGCAACATAACTCAACTATCCCTTTAAGAAGAATGACCAAGGTGACGAAGAATGACCAAGATGACCTTGCATATCTGAACCTCGGTTCGCCCGATGCATCGTGAATCTGCTGAATAAAAATGGTAGTGTAACAATCCGTTCAAATAATAGATAAACGTCACAAACATATGCAACGGCAAAAGGCAGGTATACAACTGGTGATAGCTATACAACAACTATTCCATTAATCTATGACTTTTTCATCATGGTATAGGAAAAGAGAAACTTGGCAAAAAACAACTTAAAACCTTTTCCCCAATACACTTCCTGGATTTCGCAAGAAATTTGTAAAAAATAATCACAGGACGTCCTTAAAGTAGCTGTATTGTGCGAATATTTTAAAAAGTAACTTTATTTTCATTATTGCAAAGGTGAAACTTTGATAGGACAATTTTATGAAAATTCAATGCTTGGAAATATTCGAAATAATGACTATTGTCAATTGCAAAACGCTTAAATACAGCCCCGGGATAGCACATGGAGTGCTCTCCGAACGCTGCTGAGATGTGCGACATCACAGGTTGGGCATGATTTGCACAAGCAAATTATAAGAGGTGAATGGGCAGAGGTGGTATTGGGCACTTCTTGTACCTGAAAAGGGGCACTCACCTGGGATGAATAGGGGCTCTTGTGAGAATAGAAAGGGGCACATATTACAAAGGAAAATTGGCACTTGTCGTAGGATAAGGGGGCATCTATGAGATTTTAATAGAGGCATTTACCAGAGGTGTAAGTAGGGGCATTTGTGAGAAGGGGATGTGGCTCATTAAAAAAGGAGCATTCATCAGAAGGGGAAAAGGGCATTTATTACAAAAGAAAACGGATGTTGTTAAAGTAAAATAGGCCCCTCTTAGATTTGAATAGGGCAATTGTCAGAGGTAAAGGGGCACTTATCAGAGCTGGTAAGAGGCACTTAAAAGAAATGGAACGAGCACCTATTTGACATTCAAAAGAAGGCACCTTTCCTTTGCAAAGAGGGGTACTTTAGAATTTGTTTACCAGACTATAAATTTTGGAATTTGTCATTTTCCAACAAACGGAAACAAATATATAATTTACGAAAAAAGTGAGAACCCCCCCCCCCCCCGGAAAATCATGTCATTTCATCAACATTTTTTAATTTGAAAATTCAAACCTTTGCAGTACGTAACATAAAAGGTTTCTTTTAAACGCAATATGACCATCAGAACAAACAAATAGCTTGAAAATTAGTAATGTCCTTTGCCACTCTCCACCTAGGTGAAGTAATTTATCAGAGGTTTGAGTAGAACCCCGGTAGGAAGTGCCTCAGTGGCATATTGATTAGGAGAGTTTGGCCAACTTGGTTTCACTTGGTCACAACATGGCGTAAAGTTCTTTTGTTTTGTGCTTGCTCAACAAAGCAGCTAGTAGTCGCCATATTGTGACCAGCTCGAACCGGGTTGGCCAAACTCTGTGGCCCAAATTCACAAAAGGAGGTTTGTCGACAAATCTAGGTTTATGTGCCTTATATGACGCGTTTGAAACCTAGGTTTGTAAAAACGCGTCGAAACGCGTCATATGACGCACATAAACCTAGGTTTGTCGACAAACCTCCTTTGTGAATTCGGGCCTATGTGTAGTGTCGGTAGAACACCCTGCCTTAATAAGGGCAATACCCCTATTGTTTTGCCTGTAGAAACCATGTTCAGATTACGCATCATGTCATTGTCATCTTCGCATGTTGCACTATGTGAAGTACAAGGGTATCGAAATTGCATTAGGTTGATGTTTTTTAAAGTCTTTGCGATCGTATTAGAAATGAATCACGTAAAATGGAAAACAAGGTAAACAAAGTATAATTCATTATTACATTTATTTAATTTTCCATTATTATTGTACTTTTCAGGAATACTAATATGCTGAATATTGAATATACTGAACATGAATATCAAATTATTTGGAAATTTTTACATCATAAGTTTAATGTTTCAGTAAAAATGTGTATGCTGATGAGAGGAACGAAAAATCCGAATATCTACCGTGTTATAGCATTTAAAATATATATATATTTATACGTTTTTAAAAACAAAGATTAAGTGATATTGTATCATCATGATTTCATATCTGTATGTACATCTGATCTAAAAATCTAGATTCGTTATTCTATATAGTTTGAACTAACCATTTTGGCCTACGTCGGCAGTCCCAAATTAATGAGGAGGTAATGTCAGTAAAGGTTTAACTTTGACGTTTCATACTTGTTTATACAGTGTATTATGTTCGATTAAGTATTTTGCAATAAGAATGCTGATATATTTGGATATACTATAACAAAATAAATCTTTTAAAATTCCATATAGCCTCTACAACAAGGCAAATGCCATTAATTCTACAATGACTAACAAAATGTCGTATTATAGTCTAGTCGAATATGAAAATAGTCTTAAAGGCACACTGTCCTACTTGTAGCTACTTGCTCCCTCTATATAGAAAACTTCCCAAATCGGTGCCTCTTGGTCCCCCATGATCCTCTTTTTCTTATGTTAAATGAGAGCTGAGTTAATGAGATAGCCACCTGTCAGGCTGTCACAGTGACCTCGATGGCTCTCTGGGTGGTCTAATCCCTTCTAGCTGCAGTAGTAAAGCCTCCCTTTAAAGCGAATAATTGAATAAGCTTTTTAATTCCAAAAGCAGCAGCAATCCTGAAAAGCGTTGACATACATTCGTAACATTTTTATACCAATTCAGAAGTACATCTGTGTCAAGAGATATCATCTTTAAAAAACTTGAATAAACGCCGATAGCTGGTTATAGAACATAAACTATTATTACCAACACTAATCAGGCCTACGGTAGCAAATTGGTGCAAGTGCCTTCAATTCAAGGCACATTGTTTTTGCAGTCTTCATTTTTCATTTACTTTGTATACGTTATCACTATCACACAAGTCAAGGTGCATTAAAGAACGCACCAGTCGTTGACGGAGTTCTACGCTAGCGAAATAACGCATCGTATTGAACAGGCACAAACGATGACCCCTTGTCTCCCAACAACAGGCACAACACCTATTTTGTTTATACCGTAACAACCTTAGAACTCTACATCAAGTAATCCATAGATATAATACATTCTTATATCATAAAATATAACATATAATCATAAAAGCTATGCAACCTGAACCCCTGATCTTGTCGTTCCTGCGCATCATGGCATAATAATTCAAATTTGTCTTCTAATATCGAGGATCAGACATTTTATTTTGCCTGTACAATCCGGACTTGTAAATATATCGGAAACCTACATGCATTTGGTTAACCTAGACTCGGACAAAGACCTGTATACATGAATATAATTATATAAGATGCGAAAAATAGCGTACAGTCTTTTTTGGTTCGAAAAGTGTTCATGAAATTGACGATGAGGGGTTCGATATCGTGTTCAACGTCCAGATCTCATAAGACTGACTTCCCCACCAACTCGTCTGTCGTGTCGTAGAGGTCGTTATTGTGCATTCCGTTCGTTTCGGTCATTTCTTTCAATCCACCAGTCGCTCCATTGGTCTCTGTCATTTCTGGGGTCTCTTCCATCTCGACGTCGTTGTCGGTGGCGTAGATGTTGGTGTCGTAGATGTTGCTTCTGGTCCGCGCAAGGCGATCGGCCAGCAGCACAGGGTCGGTAGCGACCCCCTGTGGTAAAACATCAAGATAATCAACAAAATTGTTGTTATTTTTGTAACCTTTCATTTTTCACAATAATTATACACCATTCTTACTATTGTTATTATTAATATTATTATTAATGGTATTATTATCATTATGACGCTTCTCAGGTTATTATCATTATTATTATTATTAATGTTATCGTTGTTGTTTTAATCTTTAAAAAAATATTATCGCTAATGTTATTATCATTATTATTATTATTATTGTTAAGATTATTATCTTCCTTGTTATTATTATTATTATTATAATAATTATTGTCATTATCATTATGATTATCATTTTTATTGTCATCATTATTGAAATACTAACATGTCTGCTTGCTCCGACTTGTCTTATCTTACTGGGTTCCTTGGCCCCGATCCCAAAGACGCTTCGTCTGCCTGGATTGCTACAGATGACAGCTAGGATGACGATGATGATCAGGAGAACGACACCGGCTACCGAACACCCGATGATGATAGGTAAATTGTTTGGCATCGTTAGGGCCGCACCTACATGCAATGAAAAAATAGGGAATATTATAGAATACCCCACAATTCAAATTAGTAACTGCTGCCCTAACCCGTATCCTGATCCTATTCCTCACTCTAAACCTGAAACCATCTATTGAAGCGTTTTTGGGGTAGGCCTATTCGGCACTTTAACGGAATCGAGGATTTAAGGATATTACTAGAATTGTTATAATTAATAATAATAACAATACAAATAATAATAATAATAATAACTTGTTTTAAATAAAGACAATAGAAGGAGAAGGAGAAGAAGATGAAAATGAAGAAAATAAATGAAGATAATCATAGTATGGTCTTATTTACCCAGTACAGCCTCATCACTATTGATCCCGCTCTTTCAGAGGGCACTTTAACTGTTATTACTGCAGGATCGCCAGTCAATAGTTTAATACACTTCAGTCGAGAAAGACAAACGTGGTTAAAAGTGTCCGAAGATGACTTGTAAGCACCGATCAAGGATCGAAGTCAGGATATCTCGTGGAAGAGTCAAGAACCCTAACTCATATAACCAAAATACTTTTATGAATCCACAGTGTTCCCACCGTCACCGACTTTATTTCCATCACTTTCCCTCGGATTCATACCCTAAGGATTTTTCCTCTTAAAATTCTTTTGCCAGGGTAATACTAATTGCAGGGCCCTCAGGAAGAACAGTGATACTAATGAGGCTTCCCTGGGTAAACTATATTTGTATTATCATCAATAATGTATTTCACACTATACAAATCATTGATACCGGCTGTAGGAGAGTTTGTAACCCTCACTTTCTCTCACCCACACACCAGGGCCCCGTCTTACAAAGAGTTACGATTGATCCGAATCAATCGTAAGTCCTTCAATCAATGGCAAGTTTGCAGTCTCCTATCTCTTATGTACATAGTTACGATTGATATCAATCGCAAATAAGTTACGATTGATATCAACTCTTTGTAAGACGGGGCACAGAACTGCTCTATCACTCAAAAACTAAGGATCGATTTCTTTCATTATTAAGATGTGATATTCATTATATTTATATAAACACATTTTTCAAGAAAGGAGAGAAAGAATTTGGTGAAAGACACAGACATCACTTACCTGCTGTTGTTGACTTGATCGCATTGGTAGACTCTGAAATTTATAAATAAGATGTTAAGTAATGAAAATATGATTAATTAACTTGTAATTTAAGTTCATCTACAAAATTACTATCGTATAAATGGAAATATAACAAAGAAAAGTTATCAAAAGCTGATAAAAATATTGGGGGTGAGTTATAACACACACACACGCACACACACACACACACACACATAGAATAATCCTCGCCCACACATCTGCAACTCCCTTGCATTTGTGCTTTGTGTTTTAGGATTTGAAAACCTATCGGGGTTTTTTCTCGATTGAAAATAAAGATATAATTTGAAGTATGGGGAAATGAAAACAAAAGAAATGTGAAGCTTTGCCAAATGTAGGTGATACATTTACAGAAGACCTGAATTAAGACGCAGGAAAAGGGAGATGGAGAAAAGAGTGAGGGAGGAAAGTTAAGGAGATGAACAAAAAGAAAGTGAAAGTGAGATCGTGAGGGAGAGTTTGAACAGGGGCTGTGACGCAAGGCATAATAATTGAGGAAAAATTCATAATCTTTCAGGTTATGAATCTTCATAATCTACACTTGCCATGCTTGCTATCATTACAGAGATTGATCATTATCAAATCATCTTACCAGCTGTTGACTCCATCGCATCGGTAGACTCTGCAATACAGAAGCAACACAATAAATACATAATTAAAGAAAACAAAAATAAGATTGCAGCTTATTTACAACAAACCACCGTCGATATATGAAATATTACCAAGACCATTAGCATCAAATTCTGGAAGAAATTGATTTTAAAATGTCGTAGTACCATAGAAATATGTAACTCTACATTATTTATTAACGCACATCATTTTCATTAGAGAGAGGGATACATAAGCACAAAGTTATTTTGGTAACACTTTAGGTGAATCTGTGTAATATAATCTTATAATAAACATTCATATCATGATAATTAGATATATGCACATTTATATTATGAAGGTTATTAAGGAGATTAGAGATTTCAATGTAACAAAATTACCGGAACCCAGAGTCTGTGATGTTGTCGACGATGACGTTTCACGTAGAGTCACGGATGTGACTGGAGTTGATGATGTCATGGACGTGACGGGAGTGATATTGTCTGTTGTGACGGAATTTGTTATCATAATCGTGACAGAATTCGAATTCATTGTTCCTACTGGGTCGGAAGATGTGATCGTGACAGGAATAGAAGTCGTGGATGTAACAGGAATGGAAGACAAGGATGGAGTTGGAATATACGTCATGGATGAAACAGCAATGGTAGAGAAGGGTAGAGTAGAAGTAGACGTCATGGATGAAACAGGAATGGAATTCGTGGATGTAACAGACATGGATGACAATGATGGAGTAGAAGTAGAAGTCATGGATGAAACAGCAATGTAATTCGTGGATGTAACAGACATGGATGACGAGGGTGGAGTAGAAGTAGAATTCGTGGATGTAACAGACATGGGTGACGAGGATGGAGTTGCAGAAGAATTTGTAGCTGTGATAGGAATTGAAATCATGGTTTTGACAGAAGTAGAAGATGTTTGTTAAAGAAGGGAAGCGCTGTTATGAATGAAACGGAGCTTGAATTCCTCATCTTTTACGTGAGTGAGGAGAGCATTAGATGAACATGCAGAACATGTGTATATATTCATACATAATCGTGTATAACTATACATGTATTTTTTCTATTAAACACACACCCATCTAAGCCCATGGAAATAACGCATATATTATTAAAATATTGTACGCAAAGACATATCGTTTTGAGTCTGATTAGATACGGTGGATATATAAACATAAATTGTTAAAGAATTAATAATACGTATGGATTAATGATGAATATCCCTCAATGAGCATTAAGACGTGATAACATTAACTGACCACAAGGATTACACAAAGGAATCGTATGCTTTCAAAGACATAAGGTTAGAGTGCAGTATCATGATTTAGTGATGATGAAAACCCAGCATAACAACACATGAATTAATTACATGACAAATTATTAACGTGTTTCATGGGTGGCTATGACAAAAGAAGTAAAAAGGTCATTGGTTAATGATCAGTGGATATCCAAACGGAAACGGTTGATGCATTACATGTCAATTAACATATTATGCACACAAAAAGCGATAGATAAATGTGAATTAATGCATGAAGACGTGCAAATAGTTCTTACCTTGTGTAGTAGGTGTCTGTGGAGCTGTAAAAGAGCAACAAAACAAAAATGAACAGCTACTTGTCTAATTAGCTGTAAAATCAATCATAGCAATGAAGCATTTATTGTTTATTTATAATTCGAGAGACGCGATATACGCCAACACTAGAACCATGTCATTCTGATAAAACATATATTATGCCATAATTATGCACACCTGTAAAGTATGACAGTAAACCTTTTTTTTTCATTTCATATCCATCTTTCAAATTGTTGTTTTTCGAAATAAGTCTATAATGCATGCTGTTTTGGCTGCATTTTACAATGTTCTTTCATCTTTTAAATTCATATCATCACTTACAGTTTGTTCAACTAAAATTACTAAAGAAACAAGTATGCGCATGCAATTAAATATGATAAGCTTTGATACCTGTACTCTATGATTCAGAGATCAGCGATCAAGCAGTAAGAATAAGCAAACATAATTCAGCCATCGACAAATTGTAATATCTAATTAGTGAAATTCCATGTAATGTACATGATTAACAATTTATATTTGCTACGGAAGGGAGTTTGTGATATATTCTGATAAAGACAACAAAACAAAATTGCCGGAAATGCAATTTCTTATTACCTTCAGTCGAGGTTGATGTCGGAGCTAGAGGTCGAAAGAAAAAAGTATGATAGAAAAAAGAAATGGGGATTGAAAAACTGTTAGAATTAGAATGTATATTTAGGCACATAATAATCGTCGTCATTGCTGTACAATTAGATCAGTTTCTAATATTCTAATACAAAGGTATGCGGACATCAAGCCTATAACCGACGTCTTGTGAAACCGTCGTCGAGACCCACTCAAAGAATAGGCTATATGGCGTTAAACAAAGATTTTCCCGTCATAACAAGAAGACTGAAACCAACAAATGTAAAGGTAGTTGAACAAGCACACAAGATAAAGAATTATGATTGCTAAACGTGTATTTGGCTGATATTTGATGTACAGATAAAAACGGTTTGTTCAAGTTATTTTGCATACCTATTTCAATTGTAACGTTGAACGAACAAGACGCTTCGTTTCTAGCATCGTCAAAGGAAGTGAAAGTGTAGGTTGTCGTTCCTTCAGGATAGCTATCCCCTGGCTTTATGAAGGGGTCGAGTGCAGAATCTACTACGGGTTCGCCAGAGTTATCAGAACTGCTTTTGAGCCGGAATGTGGATTCCACCAAGGTGTGATCCTGGTATATGTCATCTGGACAGACGATGACAGGGGGCTCCCGATCTGTTAGTGATATGGAAACAATAAACAAATATATAAACATCATAGCATCTAATTCCATTATGGCGTTTTATTTTGATGTCACACTCAATAATTCGGATATTATTTAAATCTTATCACATCCAATAAAACTCGTTCTTTAGATTACATTTTTACTTGCAGCATCAATTTGAACAGAGAATTTCATGAAGCTACTAGCTACTTGACCGCGCTTTTGAAAGTTTGAATCCTTAAACCAGGCAAGTGAAACACAATCACACGTGGAAGTAGCCATCTAGACATGCATTCAAGAATGTCAGTAACAAATCATTTAGTTTGGACAGACAAATTGGAAGTCTATCGTAATACCCAAGGTGCACCCAAACGTGTGACTGCCACTTTAGGTCTGTATTGAAACCGACTTCATATGACTTTATTTCAGGTATCTGAAACCTTACCTTCTACAGTTACCCTAGCTTCTGTACATGACTTTGAGAGCATCTCATCTGATATTATAACCTTGACAGTATGTGCTGCTGCTGAGATGCTTAGGTTAGGACTGCTAGAGCTAACACCGTAAGTTCTCATCACCGTGATACTTCCATAGGGATCATACGTCATAGACTCTGGTAGATAAGTGACGTTGAATTGTGGATCTTGGTAAGTGTAGAAAGGTTCACCAGAATCTGTCGCAACGGTTAAATCCACGGTTGCAGGGCAGACGATTGGAAGCTCTTGTACTGTAGGGAAAAAAGTAATAACAATAATAATAATAATCAAGTAGTAAGAAATAACGTTATACCACATGGAAATGTATTTTCTATAACCCACAATATAAAGTAAGACAAAAAGGGCATATAATAAGTTGTCATTAGTCCAATTTATCTTCTCAAGAATAATTTTAACCTCCCTGAATATCATTAAAAGTGTTTAGCTTGTCCCCAACTGCCCTTGGCTAAATTTCTGTTTGCTGGTTATAATTTCAATAACATTCCCGTTGCACACGAGATGTCCGAACGATTGCCTCATCAATGCGTATACGCTGATCATGAAAATGGGGGCAAATGCGTCAGTAATTCAGCACTATATATTTATTTCGCTTCCACTTGCTGTAGGATTAGACAATGGGCGTGACCTGAAAATGCGGCTAATTTTCCATTCTCGTGGGGATACCACCTGCAACCACACAAACACACGCTCATTGGGAGTATTCGATTGTGCTGAAACCAATTATGAATGTTGCCATCCCTAAAAAAGTGCACCCTGTAAAGATTAAAGTGTTCTTTGATGCCTATTTATGTGTATGATTTACATTGCAGCCCCATGTATTGTTTTTCTGTGCCCTTAACAACATTCCTTGCCAATGAAATAAGTCAGTCAAAAATAATCTTGAATTCAGTTTTTAACTATACATCAAATAGATTTCAAAAAAATGTTTTGAGATTTTTAGAGCAATCTTTTGTTTGGATCATGTCACAATTAAAGTGAAGGAAAGTCGGATCGTCTCAGGTATTTTATTACAATAGTTTTTGTTATATAGAATTAAAAAAAGTGTCAATCAGCAGTATTATCTTGTCTTATATTTTCTCAGCATTTCAGTTCAATATTTACATCGCAACCAGTGAGATGCATTTCATATTTCCAGCGATCACGAAGGCACTGGCACTCATGTATGGTAAGGGCACCGATCGTACTTGAGAATGAGATTCAAATTAACAAGGCAAAATAATGTTCTGTGTGAGAGGTGGTCCTATTGTCTCTTTTCTTTTCTTTTCTTGTTTTGTTGTTTTTGTCCTTCCGATCTAGAACGAAAAAAAATGCTTATGAAGAGGAAAGAAGAATATCCCCCATTTCCCCGCATCTCATATGGAAACGTTTGCTTGTATTTGTCTCATAAAAGAAGTGACTCCCACACGGTGTTGAGTGCTCAGGGGTCACAGGCCACTGGCTTCATTGGGCAGGTAGTTCCATAATGTGAATGGGTAAATTAACTATTACAAAATGAGGGGACACATTACATTGTACAATAGGGACACACGTTGTTTTTATTGTGCAGAACATACTCTTTTATTGACTTACTTATTGCATGAAACTATAAAACCAAAATGCATTTTGTATTCTAACAATTGAAATACAAAGAATAATAACAGGTGAATGAAATGCATAAACACCAAAAACACCTGGGGAGGAAGCATTCATAAATTTGAATACATATAGTTGATAAACGACTCCGATGAAACTATAAAACCAAAATGAAATTTGCGTTCTGGCAATTGGAGTACAAAGAATGGTAGCAGGTGAATGAAATGCTTCAACAGCAACACAAACACCTGGGAAGCTAGAAAGCATCCATAAATTTAAATAATTTAGTTGATAAACGGCTCCGCATGTGGATGTTTTGTTGGAGCAGAAAGCAGTGGATTCTTAACAACAGGAACCCATTTAACAGAATGTCGGAACGTAAATAAAATTTGGCGCGGTTAGAAAATGCATCTTTCTACCCTGCGACTTGAATGGTACGATCCAGTAAATTAAAACAGTAAAATGGCTTTTATTTTAAAATTACTCATTAAATAAAGCCCAAAACTTCAGTGATATCAGAAAAAATATGTTAAATCTTACTAATAGTTAAAAAAAGATGTATAAACATTGTGAAAGTGTCGCATTTTACGATAAAAGACGCCGATTTAGCGAAGATGACGTCATTAGTGCGCTTGCATCAGGGAATTCAAGGTCAAAAGGTCAATTCAGACACTGATAAGTTATTGGTCGAGCCTTTTTGTTTCCTTTATTCCGACAAAATTATACAATCAATCAAAACAAGTTTAATACCAGAAGAAAGCTAACGATAAGTATTTTCATTAACCGCTTGCCCCAAAATCGCTTGACCACATTGAAACGAGTGAGAGCTTGCGAGAGCGCTCAAAGTGTGATTGAAACTCGCTATTTGCTCTTCTCCAACGCAAAAAGAGACGACATTGTGCTGGATAAATGTATTTTTTCCGACAAAAGTACAGTAAATTTGCATACGGTCTTTTTATATTATAGTTCATGAAATGTTACCCGAGTGAATTCCGGGCGCCCCAATGCTGGAAAGAAACGCACATTTTAGAAAACTTCAATTTTTCATGGAAAAATGCTTATTTGTTCTATGCACGCAAGTCAGATTGAGCGGATGATACAACGTTTCCATATGTGGCGCTGCATGGTTACAACGATAAAAAACCTCATCCCCCAAATCCTCCTGCAACATACACACTATAGATTAGCACATTTATTCACAGAAAACACAACAACCACTGGCGTACCTATGGGGGGGGGGCAGGGGGGCAGAGTGCCCCCCTGACGGGCTCCAGGCGAAAAAAAGGGGAAAGAAAAGAAAAGAAAGGAAAGGAAAGAAAAAAAGGAAAAAAAAGAGAAAAAAGGAAAAAAAAGAAAAAGGAAAGAAAAAAGGAAGAAGAAGAGAAAAGGAAGAAAAAGGGAAAAGAAAAGGAAAGGAAAAAAATGGGGAAATTTAAAAAAAAAGACCATGGCCGTACGCACCAGGGGGGGGGGGCAGTTGACCCCAGATATTTTGAAAACGTACAGTTTTTTTCCTGAAAATGTAGTGTAGGCCAAATCCTTCAATTCTACTTTTGAAAATGCAAAAGTACCCTCATGACCAGTTCGGTCGCTCGAACTCCCTTCACTCCTTTTGCTTTTGAGATTCTTCAAAAACTTTTAACGCATCTTTCCCCCTCCCCCACCAGAAAAATATTCCGCATACGGCCCTGAAAAATTAAGACAAATGAAAATAGGAAAATATAAGTGTATTAACAAATTCGAAACTCTTCGCTGGCGCGAACTGCTTGCTAGTCTATTTTCATTATTTTGTATTAAATGTTTTCACTTGCTCGTCCCCCTGAAAAAAGAAAAGGATTAGCATTGCCTAGAATACAATTGTGCCTGCCCCGACTGGCCCCGACCTGCAACCATGGCAACAATAACACACAGTGTATGTACCAAATGTTACTAAAAGAAAGTAATTCATTTTTCTCGCTCGCTACACTTGCTCGCGAATAAAATGAATGGATATTGCTTTGGAAATAATTGTGCCCACCCTTGACCTGCAACAATATCATTAAAAATGGAAGAGTTTTTTCGCCCTCTCGCCAAAAAGGAATTGAATCGCGTAAAACGCGATTGCGTCCATCCTGACCTGCACCAATAAAAACAAGTTTATTTATTAATTTCTATTAAAAGAGAATTTTTTTTTTGCTTGCTCGCTATGCTCGCTCGCCAAAATGGAATTGACACCGCTAACGTGCCCGCCCCAACCTGCAACAACCAGTTAATAATTATGTACCAAACGTTATTCAAAGAAGTTTTGGTGTGCTCGTGCTCGCCAAAATGGAATTAACATCACCTTAGACATGATTGTGTAAGCCCTGCCCTGCAACAAAAAAATCTGAAATTTCTGAACAAATTATCATTACAAAAATTTTGCTCGCTCGCTACGCTCGCTCGCCAAAATAGAAATAACACCGCTTTTAATAATCACGTCCCTGACATGGAACAATGAACCCAAGTTTATGTACCATATTTTCCCCATAAAAGAGAAGTGATTTTTTTGCTCGCTCGCTACGCTCGCTCGCCAAAATAGAAATAACACCGCTTTTAATAATCACTTCCCTGACATGGAACAATGAACCCAAGTTTTATTTACCATATTTTCCCTATAAAAGAGAAGTGATTTTTTTCGCTCGCTCGCTACGCTCGCGAGCTCGTGGAATTATGTGCCCACCACTAACCTGCTACAATATCATTAAAAAGAGAAATGTAGGGGGTTGTCTGCCCGCCAAAATGGGATTGACATTGCCTTAAACACGATTGTGCCCGCCCCCGACCTGCAACAATGAAACAAATTTTATATAGCAATTCATTGAGAGAAAGATGTATTTTGGCTCGCTAGCTAAAATGGGTATAAAATCACCCTAAACACAATATTGTTCCCGCGCCCTGCATGGGACAATTGAACCAAGTTTAAGTGGCAATTATTAAAAAAGAAGTGATCTTTTTCTTGCTCTCTACGCTCCTTTGCAAAAAAATGGAATTAACGTCGCTAACAAGTGAATGTTCCCACCCCCAACTTGCAACAATACCAGTTTATATACCAAACGTTACTTAAAGATTTTTTTTTGCTCGCTCGCTCGCCAGAAGTGAAAATTAGCATCGCCTTTTTTGTTTGTTTCGGTCGCTTGCCCCCCCTGACGGAGTACCCCAGGTACGCCACTGACAACAACCATAACAATATTACAAAATACATACATTCCAATACATATGCAACTACAGTTCAATAATCAGTCAACAATGACGTAGCTACCAGCAAAAAAATGGAAGGGCTCATGCAAATAGCCCTCCCTTTCCGGCTTACCCATATTGAAAAGCAACAACGTTAGCAAAAATTAAGTGTTCTGTTCTGCTAAATGTTTGATGTAACTTATTTTGATTGTATATATATTATGATGATTGAATAAATAAAATGAATTGAGTGAAAGGTAGTAAAAGATAGAAAACAGAAGCCGGGAAAGGCAACATAGAATGAACATAATTATGACGCCCTCCCCAAACTTCATGGCCTTGTTCTTTAACAGTTTATCTACATTGTAAGACCAGTTTCCATCAACAGCTTAACCCAATCTACACCACTTTTAACCAGCAGTCCCAACATACACGCGCATATCTAAATACAATAACAAACATAGGTTTTCATCATTCATGTAAGCAACAGACATATATTTCACCATCGCCATTTTGGTAATTTCTTCCTAAAGTACATCGAAGAAGGAAATAAATATTTTGACACATGATTTTGATTCGTACAACTTTTCTTTGAACTGTAATGATGAACATGCATGTACTTCAAACTAATCCATCAAATGTAAACAGGTACATTGCACTTCTTTAATTTTTTTAATTTCTCCAATATGAAAATGCTTTACTTGATAAAACTGAGCAGTCTATGTATAGCAGAGAAAAACAAAACAAAACAAAGTGCTAGCTTTATGATTGATTGATTTTGATTTAAACAAAAATCTCCATTTCAATGCTTGTACTTTAATTTCAGAAATATCAATCCTACTATCACGGTACGATGGTTATAAAATACTGCGATGATACACACAAATAGTGAGTTCTTTGAAACAATCACTTCTCACATTATCTTTAGTTATGTTTAAATAAGTAAGTTCCCAAATGCTTCACTTCTTATAGAGTGGAAGTACTTTAATGGTGTTTAAATGGTTTTCAAAGTGCTCTGATACATTAATGAAAACGGAACTACTTAAAAATGAAAGTTAATATGCTAATGAAAATCTACATGTAACAGCATATATTATATCATATGAAACAACTTCTTTTTTCAAGTTTTGCATATTCCAGTCAGTTTTTTAAAGAAATAATATACACAATTACTGTATCATAAGTTTATCCATTATAATGCTGAAAATGCTTCGTTGTTGATGAGACATGAACTGAATTATTTACAGCTGATCTTGTTCTAGATGGATGAAAAGAGAGAAATGCATGTAAGAAATCTGTTCATTACAATGGAAATCTTCATTCTTTACAAACAAAGATTATACATTAATGAGGATAGTACTCGCATGCAGTATGATAATCTAAATGATATATATATATATGGCACACTAAGTGCAATGTAATTGGAATCATATAAGGATTGATGCTTTAAATGAATCTAAAAATGATCGATCTTCTCTCAATAATCTCACGAACAAAACATGGGAATTATTTTTTATTTTTAGCCATCTTTCTTGTTTTAATCTCACAGAGTGTGGACCTATATCAGATCATAGAGTGCGCGGTGGTCTTAACTCTTTCGCAACTATTATTCCACTTTTTGTGGTTTGGGTCAATAACTGTACATTCAGAGCCCTTAAAATAAACCAGATACACAAAGGGCCAAAAATTCTCGATTACTACATCCATTTATGTTCAATGACTATATTGCATTTGATGCTAATAAATTTTAAAAAGAAATAAATTTTAAAATCCTTAAATTGACTATCATTGTTTTTCGATAAAACTGGCCATTTTAAATCTTTTCGACGACATGGCACTTGAATCTATCATTGTAGCGATAAAAGAAATATATTGTATTAGTGCCAATTTGAAGAAAAATAGGTGATAGATTAGTCCACAACATAAATCCTGTTCTGAAAACTCACTTGATACATTGACATCGAAGCTGCAATTTCCCTGGTTCCCCGCGCCATCAGTAATCGAAATGGTCACGATAGAAATCCCGAACGGGAAACGGGAACCGGGTGACAGGGTATCGGGAATGTAGACGGTGGACCCTTGCAGCATACTCGGATCGGGAACGTTGTCTGCTATACCCATGGGTGTGTATGTGATGACGTTTGTGGTGGTAGTTACGATATCAGCCGGACAGGTGACTGTTGGCGGTTCCATATCTGCGTTTTTTAAGGGAAGAAAAAGAGTTGCTGAACTGTAAGCCGTCATCCAATCTCATTCAATGATCGCCTCAGTGCCTCGATTTTTTTTTAATTTCAAATTCCTTACGGCTCCAACTTGAAACATTATTTAAAATATATAGGCCTGCATAAATGTTTAATGAAGATCAATAGCATAGGTATGAGGGACATGTGAATACTTTGGTATGGCAGAGTGATACAGAGAAACAGAGAGAGAGAGAGAGAGAGATATGCAGAGATTTAGAAAGAAAAGGTAATTGAAAAGAAAATGATTTGTGATTCTAGACCCTAATAGATTTCTATAGTAAAATGAATGAATTTGCTCGTCAAAAGTTATAATACAACATAAAAGCAGAATGTTGGTAACATCGTAACTTTATATGTTGTTTTATTTATTTACAACAGTTTATCTACCGCATTCACAGATTACCATAGAAAATGAAACTGATATCATACTAATGATATCAATGATAACAATGATGATGATCAAGTTAATGATGATAATGATGATGACAACAACAATAATACTACTACTAATATTAATGATAATAATACTAATATTAATGGTAATAATACTAAAAGTAATGATAATAATACTAATAGTAATGATAATAATACTGATATTCATGATAATAATACTAATATTCATGATAATAATACTAATATTCATGATAATAATACTAATATTCATGATAATAATACTTATATTCATGATAATAATACTTATATTCATGATAATAATACTAATATGAATGATAATGATAAAAATGATAATGACAATGATGATAATAACAACAAAAATACAATTACACTAATAAGGAAACGTCACCAAAGAATTTCGTCACCCCCATCATTATCA
Source organism: Strongylocentrotus droebachiensis (assembly GCA_035222895.1). Lineage (NCBI taxonomy): Eukaryota > Metazoa > Echinodermata > Echinoidea > Camarodonta > Strongylocentrotidae > Strongylocentrotus > Strongylocentrotus droebachiensis. The sequence continues at coordinate 34,204 of JAVYIG010002978.1, read as the reverse complement.
AAGTACTCACCCACGACTGTGAGGGTAAAGTTGCACTCTTTAGCAAGGTAACTATCGAAGTACCGTACGCTCATAGCATGGACGCCGATGGGGAAACGGTCGCTAACGACGCCGGTCGTGTTCGTCGAGATTTCACTTTCTATGAAACTTGAGGGAACGGGACTGTAGTCGAAGCCGGGAATCAGAGCTAGGTTGCTGACCGTGAACTGGAAAGTTGATTCGCCGGGGTCTGTCGGCTCGATGTCGCTCGTTATAGGGCAAGCAATGGGAAGCTCACTCACTGTGGCATTCATGGTAATTGGGATATGTGTAAAAACAATGACATACTAAAAGGCAATTAAAAAGAGGCAAATAACCCAAAAAGATATCGACATCTTTAATGAGCGTTCTTATATAGGGATTGAAAAATGATATTATAATTGAAAAGGCATAACTGAAGGGTCTTAATTTGAATTTCATACATTGACAAGGGTTTATTGTTGATTACTTTTCTATTCCTACTCGGGTGTCATTTGACGTGAGTTTTTTTGTTAACTTTCCACGGTTTTATTTGTTATGTCTCATTTTGTGAACTTTTAAAAAGATTTCTCAACTTTCTGTTATTTTGAATTTTGTTTAATGAAACTTAAGAATAATTTATATAGATATAATTTTGAAGAACATTTGTTGTGTATTACGACAACTACCCCTGGACTATCATCCTGGACATGTAACCATCATAACAAATACACCCTCTATAGGACAACTATTCCCTAGGGCAATGAACTTCTTAACATCCATAACTTCCCTCTAAAAGAAGGGGGAAAAAAGGTTACCTCATCTGATATATTGACTGTCAGATCTAGCATCTTTCACGAAATACATGTACTTGATATTAATTAAAATTTTAGGTGTTTATAATCTATATACCTCGCCAAAGTTACTTTGTCAAAAGTCTGGGTAAAATATACCTGATATGGGTGCAAAGGAAGCAAGCATGTTTGGTGGCTCAAACAAACACACCGTAATTATTACTGAAATCATTTTGTTCAATATTAATTTTTAGAGTAAAACGTTTTACACAATATTGATAAAGAATTTACCCAACAAACATGCATGCTATTTCGGAGTAAACAGACATGACATAATTATGTATGTAGCATGGAGAAGCAAATACTTACAACTAACGGTGACATTGAAAGTACAGTTCCCTATCGCAGTCGATGGCGATGACGTCGGATAAGCCGTCACTGTGACCTCATTAGTGCCTATTGGCAACCTTTCAGTAGGACCATATTCTGCGGGTTTGTAGGTAAATTTATGGCTAGTGGTCCCAGAAACAGTGACGTTGTAGGTGTCGAAGACGTTGGATCTATTCGACTCCACGGAATTGCACATCACATCTGTATAATGAAAGAATGCAAAGGCATAATTTGGATAGCAAGGTATCATCTACCTTTAAAACATTATATGTCATAACTCTAAACATGAATCATATTTTAAAAAAATAGTACAACTCTTTTATAGGTTTAGAAGGTTATCTAAAACGTACCAACTTGGAAGACTGACATAATTCTGCTTTGTATCTTAATTTCTCATTCTCGAATGCTTATAGACCACTAAGTTTTGCTGACGCATTCACCTTGGAGAGAAAATTCACTACGTGACGTAATGGAAATAGAACAAGGAATATGGAGGCAATTATAATGGTACGTAACGACGTTTGACTTTAAAAGTTGTTTACATCTTTTGCACGTTTTATGAACACTTCAAGTCATCAAGTGGCATGGTGATTAAATTATCTATTTTTGGATATTGTATAAAATAAATGTATGTCTGAACAACGAAAAGCAAGCATAATCATTATTTTCAAAGGAATGTTTGTATCAATCATATTTGTGATACTTGTTTGTTATGTTGGTGGCGCTGTGTGAGTTACTGCTCACACATTTATTATCCACCCTTTTGAAGTATATATGCCTCCCATTTATATTGTGCAACTATCATTGTACGCAAGAAAGATTCGAGCGAATGTTTATGCCTGCAGGTTAATTACAAATATGTGGATCTGTATTGAAATTCCGTGTCTCGTATATCCTTGTGTTAGGGCTGTACCTTCCTTTATGTCGATAATAACTCCCCATAATCTTGTGAAATGCAATGACCTGTAAAACATCACTTATTCCAAGTTACTGTATGGGTAGGTATTGGCACACCTCTTCCCATTCAACTTGGCGGAATTTCTTTTCAAAGGAGAGATCGAGGGAACTTTGGAACGCTCATTCTTTTCGTCTCCTTGATTCTCTTGTTATAGTCAATATTGAAACATTTTTTTAAAATCCCTCGGTATATTCACAACGTTGAAGACACAAACACAGGAGGAACGATCTGTACACGAGTTCCATTGATTTCCCCTTGATCATGGTACATATATGAATGTCACGGTGCAAGTCTTTATAGTTTTCGCTTTATATCATCTGTTTTTAGATTTTCCTTTAGTAAATAACATACCACCCCAACGGTGGCGGCATCGGGGAGGGCTGTACACCTAAGGCAAATTACCAACTCACAATAATGAGATGACAAAATGATGTTATCGGTGAAATTATTACACCATTTCACATGAGTATTGCCCTGAAGTTAAAAGAGAGAGAGAGAGAAAACAAAACATATCTTTCCGATCAATGAATCACACTTTCTAAATATTTGCTGTCCTCTAATCCCCACGCATCTATATACCATCTGAAAGTGTTATTTGAATGAGTTGTTTCCCTTTGTCCAAAACTTTGTAATCCACTTTTAAAATCCTCCTAATCGCCAGCACGCGTTTGCTTGTTTGATAAAGCACTTGAACGCCATCACTTTATTTCAAGGACCATGTATGGGAATGGAATTCTTTTTAAAACGGAACAAAATTATCTAGAAATGAAGGATTAGATCGATATGCTGTCCAAAGAATCAGCATGATTGTAAACTATATAATAATTGTTATATCTGTTTAAATTCATTATCAAACAAGATAAGATTTCTGTCATTGTCAAATTGTTGTTGTTTTATGTTTGTTTTTAAATTTCATCAATAAACCAAAGCAATAAATCCAGATTCACAAAGCGACAATGATTTGCTAAAGTAATGCAACAGAGAAAACAGGCATATTTGTATTACCCATATTTTCTTTAATATTTCATATTCCGAATCAATAAACTCAGTCAATCAGTCCACAAACTAAAAATATATTGAAATATGTAAAATAGTGAACAGAAATATTATTTTGTTTCCGGCGGAAGTAGACTCTTTATGGGAATTGTCGTCTGAGGTCAATCTCTTACGTCACCTTGAATAATGTATTCTTCCTCTCGCAATGGAATGCACCAACTTTGGCGAAACGTTTCGATAGAATTGAGATTGTGTTATGATTGGTAATGATACTGAAAGGGAAAAGAGAACTAAGGAATATTGTTCAAAGTGACGAGGTATCACCCGCCCTCCGCAAGATGTCAAAAATAGCAAGAATAATAGCAACGAAAAAACGTGGTGGGCCAAGAATAACACTACTTGATGAATAAGTTCATTGATAGGATAATACCTCTCGAGTGTGTATGGATGACGTCATTTGACTAAGAATTCGTCAGGTTGTGACAATGTGCTATATTTTTGGTCGCCAAGGCAAAGAAGAGAAAAAAAGTATGTTTTTTCTTTGTGTTTCTTTTGTAATTGAACATATACAAAAGCCACTAGACAAGTAATCTATTTCAATTAACTAAATATATTTTGTTTTTACATTCTCGACATTAACGTGAATAAGGCAAGACAGATTTTTGCACGTGATAACATGGGTGAGTTTTACATGTGTATTCGCATGCGGTTACTTTATAGAAAAGTGGTTTTATTTGACCTCAATGATATACATGACAAATCTTGAAAAATGTTTCTCCAAAACAACAACAAACTCGTTATTGTTTGGTCAGGGAAAATAAATTCAGTCATGGATGATACATAGTTCAATTCCTTCCAATATCAATTTACACTCAACCTTAGTAATTCACTCATTTGAACGATTAACCCAAACCATGTCCATTTTAACCACTTCGTTTACAATAATATTGGGGATCCAAAACATCTTAATGCGACATTATCCACTATCATTTGTCATACTAGAGTAAACGACCAAATACAAACACTACATTACCCATTACCACATCCCTTCGGTATTCACATTGACTGCCAGGAATGAAGACCCTTGTGAATGTCACAATGAAACTGTTTTCGCGAGAATATCAAACAAACGCATTAACATCAAATCCTTGTGCAAAATAAGCATTGAAACCGAAAGCAAGAGGTAATGATCAAAATGTGATTTCATAAGACTTTGTTTAAATCTGTTTGTAACATCTCTTTGTCACGACTTTATCATTGTTCGCCATAAATAGAAGAGATCATGTTTCATGAAATGGTAAATGTTTCATTACATTAGATAATTCATACCACTGATTAACTTCAATCATAATTGAGTAATTATACGTACATCCCTTCTAAACAAGCTTTAAAACATCATGCCTTTGTTTTTCTTCTTCAATGAATTACCGTGTTATCAGACTTTTAATACCACGCTTAATTTCCGCTTGCTTTCTTTGATATAATATATTCACTTTTTCCTGGTTAGGTATTATTGCAAACTAATCGTTTCTTTTTTCATTCCCTATTTTTATTCGTAGATATTAATGTCATGCTCTGATTCCTTTTTGATTATTGGAATGGAAATGAACACAAAACACTTTCACAAATAGAATAGACTTTTAGAATAATGAGAATTACAACAACAAAAAGTATATATACACCCTGTTTTACAAAGAAGTGTATCTATCTGTAACATGCACTTGTCACCTAACTTCATTTGACTATTATAGTATTATGATTCTTCCTCATTTCATCAATAAACTATATAGCAAATTGTACCAATTTAATGCGATTAACTTTAATTTCGTTCCTAAGAAATATATTTGATGAAAAATAATAGATTATTAGTGCAGATATTCATGATAATTTTTTTCTTCTTTATAGACATTCGTCTTTCTTGTACAGCCTGATTGCCGGTTAATTTCAAACTAAAACCAATAAAATGATTTTGGTTTTTAATAATAACAGTTCACTTACCCTGGCCGTTTGCTCCATTACATAAAATGAAGAAAATCCCACAAATCCAAAGATACGTCCTTGTTGTACTTAAATGGTAACTGCACAGCTCCATAATTCGTAAAAATTCTCTTCAGCAAATAAAGTCACAAGTCAATTATGAAAATATCCAGGCTTTGATACAGGTCTAATAGGTGTACTCCTTTATTTTTGGCAGAAATTCCCTAGTGTATCCAAAGCTTGTTTCACTGGTTGAAGTATTTTAGAATACAGCCATACACCTTCTTGTAGAATGCCGTCTGGTGAAACTTGTTATATCGGTTTTGTTACAAGCTAAGTTCTGATATCAAGTGAAATAGGCGCCTGGTACATAAAGCGGAAATATGTATTAATGCGAGCAGTTTAATCTGTCCCTCAGTCACATAAGTTTGGCAAAGGGAGTGGCGGAAGTTTAGTTGCCTGGCGGTACAGCGTTAGACCATGTCCAAGTAAATACGTGTGCGAATAAGCTGATCAAGGAGGAGTTCATGCTCTAAAATGAAGCCAAGTTTGAGGCGAAACACCAATGTGACTATATATGCACTTTGATGCGGGAATGACTTTAGCTATACAAGAACACGGAGAGTGACTCCAAGATGTTTGCTCGGTGCTAAACGTGCGTTGGAGTTGTCTGCGTCCAAAGTGTGAACTATAGAAAAATGATCCTCGGCAAATATTATACCTGTTTACAATGCTGGTTTCAGAATAGGAAAGATTCTATTGTTGGAAGAATCGCAGTTCGTGTATTGTATTAATGGTGATATCATCCAGCTTTTTTGCATACCCTCCTTGTCCATGCCTCAGTGATCTTCAAAGAAAGAACTCCGTAGTCTATGTAAGCAAGACGGAGTGCCCCCACAACGGGAAAAGAGCTTTTACTATTTTGCAACTAGTACAAGAAGTAAACTTGGTGTATAATGCTGAACGCAATAGTATAGGTTTGGTGAAAGATAAAATAAGAAAGTTATTGCTATTTTTGTAAGCCCTTGGCTAGGCTTCGCAACTTCTACAAGTCATTACGTTGTTATTTAGGCTATCTAGTAGACTTCATCTGCAGAATATTGTGTTTAAATTTAGAGATTTGCAAATCCAAATGTCGTTGCATATTATGTTAGTGACATCCGGACGAGTGTCAAGCTCAAAGAAAATTGATTAGAACGATAATTTCTGAAGAATGAGGTATAAGCTCTACTTATGCATATTGCCTTGAATAGCATTGCAACTAGACCTAAACTTCTGACCAAAAAAAGTTAACCTGTTGCTTCGTTTCCGCTGGTATGACAGAGTTAGTGGCTCATTTTAAGCAATGATTGCCTTGTAGATGAGGATACAAGATGATAATTCTTGTATGGATATCCCACTGCTGCCACCCCCATGACTGATAGCGTCTTAGAAAATGTATCTTATCGATAAAACATAATTATGGGGTACAAAAGAGAGAGAGAGAGAGAAAACCCCGATAAAAAATGGAAGTAATTGAAACCGTCCAATAATTTCAATTGTATATATCCCGCCCCTGACAATCAGGCGCGTAGCCAGACTTTGATGTTTGGGGGGGGGGGGGGGGGGGGGGGGGCACATACATGTAATCGATCGAGGTAAAAAAAAAGGGGTCTAAAAAAATTCAACCGATCTTGGAAATTTTAGGGGGGCACGTGCCCCCCCCCCCCCCCCCCCCCCGTGCCCCCCGTGGCTACGCGCCTGCTGACAATGACAGCGATATAAAACCTAGTTAAATCTAGAAAAAAAAATATTTAAAAAACGATAATTAGCAGATTAGAACTCTTCAGTAATTGTTAGTACAAAATCATTCAATGCATTTCAGTTATAAAGTAAGTAATTATAATATATATATATCTAAATTCGAGGACTTTACTCGCTCTCTCTCTCTCTCTCTCTCTCTCCATCTCTTCCCCCTCCTCCCTCTCTGCTTCTCTCTCTCCCTCTCCTCTCTCTTCTCTCTTCTCTATCTCCCTCCCTCTTTCAGCATTTGGAACTTGTTTGTGTGTATGTGTATGTATGCTGTTAGTGCGGGTGATACCCCAGTCACACCAACAAAACCGACACCAGACAGACACCAGACCAAACAAACTTTTACATTACCCCCAACGGCGAAGAATAATGTCGGTTTGGCGGTGTGACTCAGCCACACAGTTATTAGTATGTCATGCTTTTGACAATACTTCAACTAATTTTCCGCATCGCGAGTCAAGATAACACAATTGCAGTTTACATGCTTTGGTTACTTTATCGTTCCATTTGTATATACACACAATATTTAATTATTAAATATATTTGTGGCTTCCACCCAGTAAATAAGATCGATTGATCGATCTGTATCAATAAGGTCGATTGATCAACCTGTATTGAAAAAACACAAGTCAGAAAAAATCTTGGAACCAGCGGGATTTGAACCTGCCATCTACTGCTTGCCGGGCAGCGACTCTACCACCAGGCCATCACTGGTCCATGGCACAGTCACGATGAACTGGAAACAAATACCTAAGCTCTCCTGATAGACCATTCAGAAATACATCCAAGTCTATGCATGGTGTCTCATACACCTTTGTGACGACCCTGAATATTGTCGATTATTATACGTTGATCGGTATTTCGTTGGTAGATGAGACCAGTCTATAAAGGAGCTTTTGAGGTTGGAAAAAAAAGAGAGACCATTGTTTATTTTTTCCCCCGAAATTATGGTTTGAATTCAGTCATACATGAAAATGGATTACTAGTAAGACTTACTGCACTCCAACAAAATGTATGCAGCCAGGTGTTAAAAGGTAAGTCTACCCTGATATTAAGTTGGTTTAAATAGAAACAGAAAATGAGAGAAACAGCTCAGTGAAAGTTTGAGTAAATTACGATTAAAAATAAGAACGTAATAAATTGTTGAAGTTGCGATCAGTCGAACACAAATTGACGACTCTGTGACAAATCTTGCGAGCTCCTTTCCCATTTGCTCTGTACATAAAATGTCATAAACTTTATTTTTTCCATACAGGGGCTGTATAGAAACATAATATTTGTAATAATTATATTTAGGGTGCATGTATGATTGAAAATTTACTTGAGAGAAAAAGGGGGAAAGATAGGTGCGTCATAGGGTTGCCAATTTGTATCAGTTGACTGATGGTAACTTGTAAACTTGTAATCTTTTATATTTTTAATCGGAATTCGCTCAGACTTTCTTTGACCTGAGGGGTGTTTCACAAAAATCCTAAGTTGAACTTAATATTTATGGAAAGCCGTTAGTATCTTTGAAAATTATTGTAAAAGTTATTTTAAAAGGCATAAAATATTGATTAAAATCATACATATTTTCTATTATTATGGGAGATTTCATGTTCTTAATGTGGAATTTATGCAATGTCTTAAATACTTGAATTTTTACTTTGAATATATTTTATTTTAAGGCTAAAAATGGCTCTCCATAATTTTTAAGTCCAACTATAACGATAACTTGAACTATTACTATCACTATTTCTTTTACTATGAGTACGATAATAATGATCAAAAGTATAGTTATAGGCCTAACTAATGACCATGATTATAAATATAATTAGGATTGCTCTATAGTTCCTAAAGGAAGGCCGAAATAAAAGTGATAATGAAGATGATGCTGATACTGATGATCAAAGGCGGCCCTCCCGGGGGGAGTGGGCACAGTGCCCCCCCCCCACTTTTCCAAGCACCCGAAAAGTCCCCTTTTCCTTTGTAAAAAGTGTCCATTTTACATTCTCATAAGTGCCCTTCTTAATCTCTACAGTAAATGCCCAATTTGAGGTACGAGAAGTGCCCTTTTTCAATTTTGATAAGTGCCCCCTTCACCTTTGATGATTGCCCCCATTTAAATCTGAGACTGGTGCCTCTTTTACTGTGACAAGTGCCCCTTTTCCTTTGTAAGAAGTTCTCCTTTCCCCTTTTAATGACTGATCCCGTTCTAACTCGGATAAGCGCACTATATTTTCACATGTGCCCATTTACCTTTCTAATAAGTGCCCCCATTTAAAAAAGAGCCCCTTCCCCTTCTCATAAATGCTCCTTTTCACCTATGCAAATAGTTCCTTTTCATTATCAGTGCCCCTTTTCTTCTCTGGTAAATGCCCCTATTAACATCTGATCGGTGCCCCTTTTCTTTCAACAAATGCACATTCCCCTTTATCATAAGTGCATCTTTTTCATTCTCATAAGTGCCTCTTTTTCATTCTTATAAGTGTCTTTTTCATCCCTGGTGAGTGCCTCTTTATTAGGTGTAAGAAGTACCCCATTTTCACCTCTAGTAATTATCCGTTGTACTTTGACACGTGCTCCTTTTCTTTTCATCATTAAACGTGCCCCTAATTTCAAGCGACTAAAAATTAAGCAATATCCCCCAAAGATCGCTCGCTACGCTCGCTCACATTTATAGATGACATAATTATGTTACTTTATCAAAGGTCTTTTCAGTCTTCTGTTATGAGAATGTGCTTATAAACCCATCGGGATTGGGTTTTTCCTCTTTATAAGATGTAATTTTTTGCTCTTCTCGCTGGCAAATGAATTTTCAGACCATCACACCCAACTGCATGGTATGATGCTTAAGAAATATCTTATCCGATGTATAAAGAGAAAAAGATACTGAAATCATCCAGGCGCGTACGCAGGATTTTTTCGAAGGGGGGGGGGGGGGAGTTAAAATGTGAAAATCGAGCTGAAAATTTCGCAACGACTCAGCCAGCCGCTGAATAAGGGGGGGGGGGGGGGGGTAAGAACACCTGTATTTGGTCACCCATTAGCAAAATTTTGTTTAAATAAAAAAAATATAAGGTGGGGGGTTTCCTCAAAAATACACAAACAAAAATAAATTGAGGGGGGCCGGGGTTTGGACCCCCCCCCCCTGCGTACGCGCCTGAAATCATCCCTGATAATGTAATCACAATGTAGGGGTATATATTTCCCTTTGTAGGTGCCCTTTTTTCTACAGAAAGTGCCCTTTTTCTTGGTGCCCCCCCCCCCACCCCCACCCCAACTTTGGAAGTTGCTCCGCCGCCTCTGTATATGCAAAATCTCTGATGGTTTATGTTGCAGCCAGGAGAAGCGAATCTGTCTAGCGGCATGCTTCCTTTAAAGGGGGGGGGGGGGTATATTCCTAAAATAAACCCATTTATTGGCTGTTGCAAAAAGACCTGTGCCATCGTCTCTAATCAAAATGTAAAAGTCTAAAATTCTTTTCTTTTATGTAAGGAATTTTTAAAGTCACAGTCTAAGGACATTAATTTTGGGGTAAGCCTATCTAAATTCTAATATAACAAAGATTTTTATAAAAGATTAAGTATTATTTAGCTGGACAAGTTGGGTGCATTTTGTTATCACTCAAATGAGTCGAATTGTAGTGATATGTCATTTTGAGGTCAGTCAGCGTTGAACTCATCTTTGTTCGTTCACCGTACCTTTACATTTTGTTCAAGAAAATCATCGAAATGGCGAGAGGTAAAGTACACTTTAAATTATTTTGTTAATAGAATTCATTTTCCGATATGTATGGTTATACATAGTTATTATTGATGAAGTTATCAAGTTACTCCTGTTTTAGTATGAGAGTGTTGTGAGATGAGAAACTCGAGAATTAGAGGTTCTTTGCCCTGACTTTTGTCCGAGTTGAATGCATTTGTGTGTGCGAGAAATCGGACGCGTCGACCCGCGGCAGTGTTGCCACGTGTAGGATTTATATAGGAAGAGCTCCTGCGAGAGTGTACACGTAGCCTGTTCTACTCCCGTACGTAGCTGTACTGTATGGCTGCAGTTGCAGTTTAGTGGGATGGGCAACGGTTAATCGTTAGGCCGTTTGTGCATTTCAGTTTAACTTTGGATTGTTTATAGCTAATACGAAATGGCATATAGATCTAGACCCTATGTAGGTTCTTAATTAGATCTAGTTATTTAAAATTAAATAAATAAAATGGGAGCTAGAATAATTTGATAATTCACGCACTCGATGTTCATTGTGCTAAAATACTTCCCATAGAGATTGCACGCATCCCTATGCAGTCTACGTGCATTGCGCGACCTAGACCGAAAGCTTCAGTCTCTATAATCGTCGGTTGTTCCACTGAGACTACGTCTGGCTCCACTAGACCTCAGTTATAGGGACTGAATGACTGCCTATGCCATCGTATGTTGGAAGATATCACGGCTAGATTTTAGCCGTTAGGCCCCTCCCACAAACATGACAAACTTGCCACGGCCGTATTGTTATGCCCCCAAAATCCCCCAAAATGTCATTTTACCTCGTGCATGTCCAATATTAAATTAGGCCTAGGCTATTAAATACATCGGTTCCACTTACTAACTTGATTGAAATAATCCATTTAATGGTCCCTTTTAAGGAAGTTATGGGTCAAAATCGACATCCATGTTGAAAATCTTGCAAGCCGTGTTAAACTCTCGCTGCCGTCAATCTCATCCCTTCTAGTCTACGCCGAAGGCAAAATGATTATGAAGGAAAAACTGTGCGCCATCTACACGTTCGTAATGGCGTTATCACAGTTTTTTCCTTCATAATCATTTTGCCTTCGGCGTAGACTAGAAGGGATGAGATTGACGGCAGCGTCAGTTTAACACGGCTTGCAAGATTTTCAACATGGATGTGGATTTTGACCCATAATTTCCTTAAAAGGGACCATTAAACGGATTATTTCAACCAAGTTATTAAGTGGAACCGATGTATTATAGCCTAGGCCTAATTTAAAATTGGACATGCACAAGGTAAAATGACATTTTGGGGGATTTTGGGGGCATAACAATACGGCCGTGGCAAGTTTGTCATGTTTGTGGGAGGGGCCTAACGGCTAAAATCTAGCCGTGATATCTTCAACATACGATGGCATAGGCAGTCATTCAGTCCCTATAACCGAGGTCTAGTGGAGCCAGACGTAGTCTCGGTGGAACAACCGACGATTATAGAGACTGAAGCTTTCGGTCTATGCGCGACCATGAAAATTGGTCAATGATTTTATGAAAAAATTTGAAATTCAAACCTTTAGGCCTCGTGATCCTGAAGGTGAAACTCAATAAATGAGATGTTATATGAAAGAGCAGGTTTTTCTCCATATTTCCCAAGGGAGGGCACCCCCGAAATTCTAAAAATATCTTGGTAAAAACAGCGATTGAAATGTTGTTTGCATCCTAGCTCAAAAATTTACCACTTTCCTGAGCCGCCCCCCCCCCCCCCCCCGCGCGGCTTAAGTGGGGCTACACGTAAGGATAATATCCAGGTGCTTATTTTTTCGCTAGCCCCAAGGGATCATTTGGCACAACGGTTTGAAAATACCCTTCCCACATATTTGGAATCGGCTAATTAGGGAGGCGGGAGCTCCGCTTAGTCCAAACCATGGTTACATTGCATAACATCTGCGCGTATTGTGAATGAAAGTATGGATAGCCCTTCGCACAATAGTACCCGGAAGTGATTACACGTTATAGTCAATGGCAATATCACGGAGACAACGTGCACGTTGTCTCCGCGATATTGCCATTGACTATAACGTGTATTCACTTCCGGGATTTTTCAATTTTCAATTTGGGATCTTCGAGCGCTGTGCACTGAGTTTACGCGCTCTCATTGGCCGATCCACTCGAGTGGCTTCAAATTTAAGTGATGTTGTTGCCGTTTAGATGGCGCCAATATCTTACATTGACTGAATGGAAGCCAGCGATAGCCAATAAGGAGTGCCCTTGTCGCCGCCAATTTAGTAAAATGAGACTGCGATTTGCCAAGATCGGGTGAACGATCTGCGCGTGCGCTAAATGTAAGCTTGAGTTTTACGTGCGGCGTGGAGTTCCCCTACTAAAACATACCGAAAATCAACAAAATCTTCATCAATTGTTCAAATAAAGGTCATGATTTAAAAGTCGTTATCTTTCTTACCTGTTTCGTGTCGATTTTTGTTTTTTGAAGTATTTTTTCCCCCAAATGAAGACATATTCATAATAGACTATACACTTTCTCACAGGTTTTCACGGCAAATCGCTGCACAGTAGAATTGCATACTGTAATATCTGTAAAGCGTACTGACGGTGGGGTGCAGGTGTGCTTGTGTGAAGTTAGCTACTGGTTAAATCTCAAATCCTCATTAAATTCATGAGAATAATTTATCCTTACGGTTGCTAGTCTCACGCACGCGCCCGTACCCCACCGTCAGTACGGTATGCAATTGTGAGGGGTGTAAGTTTTGTTTCTTTAGTTCCTGTCATATATTAAGTAGTTGCGGGAGTGAGTGAAATGAAATGAGTCCCCGTTTTTCTTACACAATATATTTTTTTGAGAGCCCACTGAGAGTTCGTTCATAAATGATTGTCGAGAGCCGGGTGGACTTTAAGAAACAGAACCACTAAAGAGGTTACAAAATTGTCCTACACGCTGGTGTTGGAAAATCTCTGAAAATGAAATCACTACATTCTTAGTTTTTAAAGCTTCTGTCAACTTTGTATACACTACGCTACTACAGGATTCATTTTGTGGAAATAACATTACAGCTTTAATACACAGGTAGTCTGTAAATGTAATTGCAACAATAGGGACTATTAGATTTGCACATCGACATAGTGGACTGCTACGTGTGACGTCCTTTTAAAGTGCCTAAAAGGACCTTAAAGGACGTCACACGTAGCAGTCCACTATGTCGATGTGCAGATCTAAAAGTCCCTAATACAGGATCTGGGACCTCCTGTACAACATATCAATGATCGATTTATGTTTATTTTGTTTATACACATAGGCTTGGTATTTCTGCTGTACAACATATGAATGATCAATTTATATTGATTTTGTTTTATACACATAGGCTTGGTATTTCTGCTGGTCCTGGTCTTCACGGTTGTGGGACAGTCCCTGAGTCCCATCTCTACCCTGTCGTTGGACAGCCAGGCCAGGTTCAAGGCCATCTTTGAGCAGGCCAAGCCCTACGCGGATCTGAGCACGGCCCACTATGCCATCTTGGGACTGAAGCTGCTCAGTGCTCCCATCCCCCAGCCCCAGGTGAGTACTGTGAGTCAGGGCCCCCATTTCACAAAGCTTGTCATCAGTGACAACTGGAAAGTTTTTGTTATAAGCTACTGAAATCCTTGCTTCTGATTGGTTATCAGAAGATTTGTCACTGATTTTTGTAATTTTTCATTGTAAAAAGGCTGTGTGAAACAGGTCTCTGGTCAATGTAAGACTGAGAGCTCTTGAATAGCTGTCAAGGATTTTCTTCATTGCTTCTGGATTAAAACTTCTGTCCTTGCAAGTCTCTGAACTATTACGTTTGAGGGAGGATATTTCTCAAGAATAACGAAGAAAACTTATCAACTACATAATTTAGTCTAGATTCATCACTTTCTCTAAGAACTGGATATAAACATTACAGGTCAAAGGAGTACTCAAATCTTAGACTCCCCTTTAAAGGGAAAGTCCACCCTGAAATTAAGTTAGTTTTAATAGGAGTAGAAAAATGAGAGAAACAAGTCAGTGAAAGTTTGAGCATATTCCGATTAAAAATAAGGAAGTTAGGATTTTTTAAGTTGTGATCAATCAAACACAAATTGGCAACTCTATGACGTAAAATGCGAGCTCAACTTCCATTTGCTTAGTACTAAAAAAATCTAAAATTTTCATTTTCCCTCAAGAAAAATTTCAACCATACATGCACCCTAAATATAATAATTGCAAATATGTTTCTATACTCCCTCTGCAAGGAACAAATATATATTCCGTCATCAATAACGAAGAAAACATGATTTTATGGAATATTATGCACAAAGCAAATGAAGGAGAGCTCGTATAATACGTCACAGAGTTGCCAATTTGTATTTGATTGATCACAACTTCAATAATTCATAACTTTCTTATTTTCATTCAGAATTTGTTCAAACTTTCACTCACCTGATTTTCTTATTATTCTGCCTCTATCGAAACAAACTTATTTTTGGGGTGGACTTTCCCTTTAAATGACTTATTATTTACTTGGGATGAGGGCATTGGCAAGTGATGGTACAGTGTATATAACAACTAGGAAATATTGCTTCTCTTCTTGAAACATGTTTTGAGTTAACAAAGACATATTATTGTTATAGTGGAAGCCAGGTTGATATCTCCTATACTTCATCATAGAAGTGACGTCTCTCTGACTCTGAACCAACGTGATAAAAGAAATATGAGTTATCAGGCTTTTTAAGTATAAATTGATGGCATTTAAATTTTCTCATGTATTTTATTTTCCAGGAGGCCTGCGCCTTTTTGAAGGAGCATCTGGATGCCAACAGTATCCAGTCCATCTATCATGCCACCACGGCTGCCAAAACTCTGGGCAACTGCAAGGTGAGTTTCAGCAAACGTAAGAAGTCTTGCGCTATTAACATTTCATGACCCAATGCATTATTAATACTGTGTGAATAACGGTATATTCACCAATGTTTGTATGGTATTCAAATTTCCGGTGCTTTATCACACCGCCAAACTGACTCCACACTGACTTCAAGCCGACAGATTTTTGGCCGTTTGGGGTATTATACATTTTCTTTTTTTTTTTTTTTGGGGGGGGGGTCTTTTCTTTGTCAGCTGTAGGTGTTGCTGGTGTGACTGAGGTATTAGGAGTGAAAGTATGTTTTTCTGTTGATTGCCTAGAAATAAAGATTTATTTTCTTTGGACCTACATTCTGTTTTGGTTTGTAAAATTGCTCTATGGCGGAGGCATCATTTTCATAATCCATCAGTATTCCATCAATTTTAATATACACATTTGCGATGTGATTTACAGACATAAGGATGACTTTCTTTGACTGATATTATTCGTGAGGAATATTTGAAATACCTCTAAGAAGTTCTGAATGTCTGATGGCATGTATGTTGGCTATACTAATACTTATTGAAGGTGCTAGTTGACAAATATTATAATTTTTATAGAAATAACCATTTATACAGTTGCTAGTTTTATTTGTAAAATCGCTCTATGGTGGAGGCATCATTTTCGACTGCGCGCAGTATACGATCCATCTAGTTAATTAATGCATTCGTCTTAACGGTGAAGGATATTTATCACTGATAACGAAATGGTATTAAATTAGATTAGAACCACTACATTGTATTGTATTAAAGATGAAGTTGAGTTCTGGTCATGCGATTGCATTGTGAAAGAAACGGTGTGGAACCGACCAGAAAAGGTTGATCATCTAGCATATAAGAATTTGTGTGTATTGCAAGGTTCTGGAATCATCAAAATGATAAGAAATTTGGCCAAGTCTTGGTAAAGTTACAAACACTTGCAGAGAAAGATGTATATGGGACTACACGAACACGTGGCGTAAAAAGCCGGCCCCCGATTTTTACGATGTTACATGCATATTTAGAATATGAAGGCATTTGGAGAGCCATGCTTTTCAGGGAACATGTCTTAACTGATGTTCTTCCACACTTGCATAATAAGAATGAGTAATGCTCACAAATTATTGTTCACCTCTTCCTAGAACTCAACCTTCTCTTTAAGCACTATATAAAAATTAAATATTATTATTAAATATTATTATACTGATTATGACATATTATGTAGTATAAACATCACTAGATTGAAAATCAATGGGTCATTATTATTTGCCTTTGTAGGTGCCCTTGAGTAATGGACAGCAAGTGTTGAATTCCGCTGTCACCGATAGCTCAGACGTAGCGACAGTTTTCTATGCTGTCTCAGCGCTGGCTGCACTTGGCCTCACCAGTAAGTATTCAGAGTCTTTGTATCTCTCTCTATTCCTCTCTGTCAGCTCCGCTCCCTCTCTCAATCTCTATCTCTCCATTCCCCACCCTTTCTCTCTCGTATATTCTCTGTCCAACCATCTAGCTAAATCTTATTTCATTTGTATTGTTCTCATTACAAAATTCCTCTTTTCATTGTTTTCACCTCTCACTCAGTAAGCACCACTACTACAGGTTGTATATATTATATTGTGTTGTTTTTTCACATCTCTCTTTCAGTACTCTATCTCCCATTCCTCTCTCTTATCTGTCAATGGTACATGCATTGGAATAACGCACATGCATTTATTCAATAAGGGTAAAACCTGTTATTCTAAATACCATCACTCTCTTTTTGGTCTATTGCAAGAAAAAACAAATCCATACTCTACTAAATGTACATATGCAGAGCGATGATTACGACACTGTACTACATTTTACCAGAGATAAAAATGTTCAAGTGACTGCTAACTGATAAGCTTGTTCCTGTCTTGTTTTCTTGTAGTTAACTCTGCTGAAGTGGCGAAGGCTTTGGATGCTGGACTGAAGAAAGACGACAGTGTTTTGAGGTAAGACCTACCTGGTCTTTTGGCAGTAGGCTCTTGAACATAAATTGAAAGATTACATGTGCCTGTAACTTCTCTAAAGTCATGAATGCTATTCAAAAAATTGATTTGGGGCTTCAAGGTATACTTAATAGATGTTTAGAAGAAAGTTTGATTACGACATTATTTTTATTTTGTAACTGAGAAGCAAGGACAACCCAGAAAGGATTCTCTTTGTTCATAAAAAAAAATATATAGTATGTGGGAAAATTTGAACTCTATTTGTGTATTTACAGTAGTTCTTTACTTGGTTGCATATTTGTTTGGTGTATTCATGTTCATGTAATGTATATTTGATATGTTTTATAGTATCTCTCTAAACTTTTGATATTTTTAGTGTGAATGGAAGTCCTCAAAGAGTTTTTGTGCTTGTGAACCCTCTATAACATCTATCAATTTTTATTACCACAGTTCCAGTCTGGCTCTCCATGTGGCATCCATGCTGTCTAATGAAACCAATGTCGACAAATACCACGATCTCATAGAAGATATTGTAGCACAAGCAGATGAAGTAGGAGAAAAATATTTACAGGTGAGAAAAGTGCCCATTTACCAACATATGTAATGCTCATACCCACATGTGTAAGGGAGTTTAAACCCCCAAAAAGGGAATTTAAGAATTTAAAGATAAAGTTGAGTTCTGGTCATGTGATTGCATTGTGAAAGAAACGGTGTGGAATCTATCAGAAAAGGCTGATCATCTAGTATATAAGTATTTGTGTGTATTGCAAGGTTCTGGAATCATCAAAATGATAAGAAATTTGGCCAAATTTTGGCAAAGTTACAAGCACTGTACACAGAATGATGTATATGGGACCACACAAGCACATGGCAAAAAAAACCTCCCCCCCCCCCCCCCCCCCCCCCCCGATTTTCATGATGTTTCATGTCATATTTAGAATATGAAGGCATTTGTAGAGCCATGCTTTTCAGGGAACATGTTTAATCTGATGTTCTTCCACCCTTGCATAATAACAATGATAACGCTCACAAATTATTTTTTACCTCTTCCCAGAACTCAACCTTCTCTTTAAACTACTGCAGATGTCAATGAATGGTAAAATACAATGTTGATGAAGTAGAAAAGAATTGCTTTGAACAAAAATAGCCCTTACATGTACTGATAACAAATGACCTGTGTGATTAAACATATATGTGGTGTGCTCAAGACTTGCAGTATCATATTTTGCGGAGGCGTTTTCTCAAGGCGATTTGATGACTTTGCCTGGGTACAGGATTTGTAGAAGCTGCTAAAAAAAAATATTACAGGTCGGAGAGGGAAGGTAATTGCTTAAGGGTGCGAGATGTTTCGGTTGCTAATTTTATTCTTGTATTTCTCTCTTCACAGTTTGATTCATTACAGCAGACAACAATTTTCATAGAAGGAGCATATAAACTTTCTGGAGTAGTCAATAAAGCACCGGTTATTAGCGAGGTAAGATATCTGACTGTAAATTGAACCGTATTTATTTTTGATTCTGCAAGTTCGCGGAAGGAGATATTTTTTACAATTGTGTGGATATTATGCATGACAATTCAAACAAATAAACTGTTCCTGTTGCCATTAGAGCTGAAGGCAAATCACTCATTCCAACAGTGAGGTGCACAGAATGGCTTTTGAAGAAAAATTGTTAGTTTTCTTGTTCGCGGAAGGAGATATTTTTTACAATTGTGTGGATATTATGCATGACAATTCAAACAAATAAACTGTTCCTGTTGCCATTAGAGCTGAAGGCAAATCACTCATTCCAACAGTGAGGTGCACAGAATGGCTTTTGAAGAAAAATTGTTAGTTTTCTTGTTCTCTTAGTATTCTCTTGTCATCTCAGTTATTGTAACTGTCAGAAATTATGTAAAATATGTAGGATTTTGTCACAAATTGCCAGCTTACAACAAAAGATGAAGGAATTCCCTTCTCTCTGAAGTACTGTCAAGAAGGCTTTTATGCTGCCCTTTTGAAAATAAGAGTGAATACTCTTGGTGTCTCACTGAAGAACTAACAAGAAGACTAATGTCAGCCATATTAAGGTGGTACCCGTTTTTATCTCTTTCTATTTTCTTGTATCCAGCTGTTCTGTTCAATCTGTGCTCCCATTTTGAACAAATTCCCTATTGTTGCTAATAATCTTATTTTTCTCTGCTTGTTTATTTGCAGGAGCAAGTAGTGCTTTTAGGAAATTACATTGTTAGCAGACAATCTACACAGAGCGTCCGTAATGCATACTTTGTTCTCAGTGGAACCAAAGCCCTGTCAGATAACAAGGTAAGGTGAAAATCATTATGTGGAAGAATTCAAGTTGATCTACTAATGTGACTTTTGCATAAAAATGTAACCTGATAATGTTGGTGATGATTTTATTCAATAATCCCATATTTTTCATTGTTATATTTTAGTTCCAAATTCCAGTGGCATTTGCCCTGGCCGGCCCCGTGGCCGTCACTTCTGCCCAGCCCAGCATCAGTGTCCGAGTATCCAACCTGTTCTCCGCTAGCCTGGGCAAGCTGATCGTCGTGGCCACCTCCGTCCAGTCCCAGAGTGAGGGAGACACCGCTGCTAGCAACCTCCCCCTCTCTGGCACCAGTGACCCGTACGTTTGATTTATTTGCTCCTGAACAGAGCTAGCCTAGTAGCCCAAATAATCTTAATAGTAATGCATTTACGATTTTGTATGGAGTTGTTATCTTCTTCATGTTCTGCCTTATTGCTTTTCTGTTTGTTTTATTCAATAGAAGGATATGTATGTACCATAGAATATCTTTACATGTAGTACGACACCTATGTCCATTAAGCTCGCTCGTTACTACCTAAGCTAATACATGCATTGTGCTCAACAAAAAAACACCAACTTCATTTACTGTGACATTGGGCGAGTGTTATGGTCTAGAAGTTATTGCAAAGTGCATGTCACATCATATATGGAGGGTGAATTCGTCATAACGGTATTTGTATTCTTTTTTGCATTTCTAGCTCTTTATAGAATTCCACATTATCTATACATAAAGTCAGTTTCCAGCCTTCCCCAGCACCAAGATTACCCTTCATTCATCGTTACCACCCCAAATTTATGCATTTTATGTTTGTTTAATTTTTTTTAAAAGATCTATCTACCAAGTGAACCTCATGGAATCTAAGCTGTCGCCTGACTTCTACCGTGTGGTCCTGGATGCCACACCCTCCCAGGCCGACACCCGCCTTATTGGTTTGGCCGATGGTGAGGTCACGGTCAAGGTCACGACCCAGGTCACCCTGGACACTGCAGAGATTAACGTGATCGACAAGGACCAGTCCATCACAGCCAAGACCATTAGGTAAGTTACCCCATTGTTAATTTTAATTTTATTGTCAAACATGCATTTGATCGACTGGCAGTCTTGCCCATTGTATTGAATTTTACAGAAATATTTATCTCATCTTTGGCCTTTACACTCTTTTTTTGGAAAATTAAGACACTGGTGGGCTGAAAGGGTTTAGAATTTTGTACTGCAGGGGTTATCCAGCTTTGGTATTCAAACCTAGTACTCTAGACGCGGGAATATTCGCGGTACATTAATTTTCGCCGATTTCACGCTATAGTCGGTGCGAATTTTAGAACCCGCAAAAATATGAACATGACTTCTTAGGCATGTTCTGAATGGGCTGAATTTGGTGCAACACGAATTTAAGAACCAGCGAATATGTTTTGGGGTCGCTCAGCGCGAAAAAATTAATCAGCGTTTACAGTAGTCCCTAGTCCCTAGTGCATGCATAAAAGAAAGAATTCTTAGGTTTTTAAGAAAAAAACTAAAACAAAAACAACTCCGGATGAGGATGCATAGACACTATTAGACTGTCTCTTAGTAAGGTTTACTGTCTTAGTGGTAGCATTGTTCATTTTCTCCATTAATCTCATCCTTTTTGTGTTTGTGTTTCTGTTTGTAGGGTCAAGTACCCTGAGAAGGTGACCAAGGGCATCGAGGCTGACCATCATCAGAACCTGGTGGTCAAGTTCAGCCTCAAGGACAAGTCTGGACAGCCCATCGAGGCTCACCAGGTATACTACGGTTTATTTATTACCAAACTATAGTTTATAAACCCAATAACAGATTGCAATCTGATCAATGTTCTAAGTACCTGTAGGGATGAATCATATTAAACAGTACTCCGGGTTGTCAGTTTTCAGGATATAGCTAGATTTGATACCCAGACAACACTCCATTTTAGGATTTTTCAGGCTTCATAATGCATAGCACATATGGGGCTTCTATTACATGTCCAAGCCTCTATTCAAGCTCATTGGATGAAACAGACTGGTATCTTTGAGTACTACGGCCCTGATTTTCAGGCACAAAACCTGATGGTTTGAGTACAGTGGTCTCAGATCAATGGTTTTGATTCCTGGATATCCTTGCAAAGTCAAAGTCGGTGCACAAATCCCTTTAGAGAATGCATTTACCCTCACCTAGTTACTTAGTCGACTGTAGGTCTACTAGTAACTTACCTGCATGCATTTACATATTTGTAGGTGAGTTGAGCACTCAACATCAATAACCATTGTATTTATAAGACTACTTTGATTTTGTGGGTGTGTCTTTTCCATGACATAGGAGAGTTAATCCCTCTTCAACAGCAGAATCCCTTTCATGGGTAGGAAAGACTTTCTAAAAACAAGAGGTACCCTACAAATGGATTAATTGCCAGAACACAAGTAGTTGTAGAAAAGAAGATTGCCATGAGATTATTCCAGTGTATATTTTTTTCTTTCTTTGTTCTTATGTTTCTGTTGGGGTGTTCTATAGAAATGTGAGGTTTCCTACTTAGCAGTTATTCCAAAGGTCTTATAGAGTTTACCATAGTTAAAATGTGAAACTGCTCTCTGCCTGATTTTTCCTCTGCATGATTTTTCCTCTATTGTATCTGTATCTACTGTATGAGGAGTTACACGTTTAGAAATGTCTATTCTTCTCTTGCAGACCTTTGTGCGCATCACCAACGTGAAGACCAAGCAAGAGGTCATCTTCACGGCTGAGGCCGATTCCGGCAAGGTCTACAAGTTCACCCTGGACGTCGCCGAGAGCAGCAAGGAATACTTCAAGGACCTGTCTGGACGCTACTCCATCGACCTCATCATCGGAGATGCAGTCATCCAGAATCCATTCTTCTGGAACTTGGTAGGTTCAAGTCGATGAAAAATTAACAGAAATTAACTTTGTCTTACTGCAGTCAAACCTGTCTACAGCGACCAACCAAGGAAAACACAAAATGGGGTCTTTGTAGACAGGTTTCTTGAATACATAATTCAATGAGAAACCATTTTCAAGGGAAACAACAAATGTGGCCTTTGTAGAAAGGTGGTCTTTGTAGATAGGTGGTCACTAAAGCAGGTTTGACTGTATTAGTATTTATTAGTATTGTTTGATTTATTTGGGAGAAGTTACATTCCTTGATAATCGACTTCAAAAGTGTATGTATCTCATTTCTGTGTCAGGAAAAAGCAATTTTGTATTTTAAACATTTATTCCTTCTGAACATCGAAATGTTGGAATGTATCCGCGCTTTTTGGCATGGCAGGTCTCCTTTCAGTGTGTGTCTTTTGAAAAAGAAGTCTTATATAGAAATGCATTTATTTTATCAATAATGCAAACCCCTAAATTCCAGACACCCTTAAATTCTTATTGGTCTTTCATTGGATTTATTTTAAGTAATTAAATGAAGATGTCAAGTAAATGCATTCCAGAAGATATTGGCAAAGGAAACAAAATAAACCCATACGTTTTTACAAGAAGATATGCAAGTGTTCCAATTTGAACTTTCTAGGTGTCTATTATGTTAAACCTAAATGCCATATTATTTTATAAGTTGTTTCCTTTTTATAGAGCATCTTTCCATGAGACAAAATTTACATGGACGTGGTAAGAAATGAAGTCATCATGGAGTTTTCAAGAAATTCATTCCATTCTTATTCTATCAACAGGCCGAGGTGTCCCTGCAGTTCCCCGAGTCCGAAGCCAGGCCCTCTTTCCCAGCCGGCAGCCAGTACAAGCAGCTACCCAAGATCGAGCACATGTTCCGTGTCGCTGAGAAGCGTCCTCCCTCCGTCGTCTCCAATGCTTTCACCGTCCTCGTCTTGGCTCCCCTCGTTCTTCTCTTCCTCCTGGTAAACAAAACATGCATGGACCTTATCACTAGAACCAGTTTGTGTATTGAAATAGTCTATGGAAGGATTTTCATGAAAAGTGTTGTTTACTTACTTTCAAAGTTGCACCTAATAAGTTTCCTTTGATTTTTTTTTTTTAATGAAACTTTTTTTGCTATGTAGAGTTATGCTATATCAGGCACATTTTCATCATGCCATGCCTGCACTAAGTAGCCACTCTGCCCTTTTATATTCAGATTTGTGGGTTGGTTAATGCGTAGTTGGAGAGTTTACTTTAAATATTTTACTATTAAATGGATACTCCAGAGCTTGAAATCACCTACAAGATGAAAAGGAGACTGGAGAAAAAATGAAAGCAGTTTTTTACAACAGGATTTGAGTAGAAGGAAAATCTAATGAGTCCATGTTAGTTTATTTGGGACAGGCTGCTTTTACTTTTTGTATGGCTTCACAAAAACTACATACATATCTGTTCATTGTTGCACATCTTTGTTATTGTAGTATGCATTCTGAACTCAATATCCATTGTTTGTCTATTGTATGTTTGTGATTTTAGTGGGCCAAGCTTGGAGCCAACATCAACAACTTCTCCCCATCCCCCAGTGCCGTGGGCTTTCATCTTGGTCTAGGAGGTAAGCTACATTCTTACTCTTATACTGCAATTACATGAAGCATTTGTAAAAAAATTGCACAAATTTCATATATTTTTTCAGTAACATTTTTTGTTTGTAAGTTCTTACGATGTAAACCATGGACAGATGTTCCTGTAAAAACTGCTCAATGTACTTTTTACTGTCAAAACTTGTTGTTTTTAGATGATTGCCCATTGATTCTATGTAGATTTCAGATGGTAGTTTCTTTGTTTGTTGGCCAGTAAGGTCATCAACCACGTCACAAGCTATATGTAAAATAGTTTTAAACTGAGAATAGCCTGACAGGTTTCCTACTCTTAACAAGGTTACATGCTGTCTGAATTTTTACCTCCCACAAACGATTTTCTAGATAAATTTACTAAGCTGATGTATATTTGGAAAAACAGTAAGAGTCCACAAGATATGATGGACAACTCTTTGGCATCAGAGTTAGAGAAATGCTTCCACGCCAATATCCTTCTACCTCTTGTCATATCCCTACTTTACAAGGTTACATGGTGTCTAAAATATCTCCTACAAACAATTTTCTCTATAAATTCACCAAGCTGATGTATATATGAACATACAGTTAAGATATGATGGACAACTCTTGGGCATCAGAGTTAGAGAAATGCTTCTGAACAAATATCCTTCAACCACTTGTCGTATCCCTCTTCTTGCAGCAATCTTTGCCTTGTACTACTGCTACTGGACGTGTCTGAACATGTTCTCTACGCTTCAGTACCTGACCATCCTGGGAGGCATCACCTTCCTGTTTGGTAACCGCCTTCTCAGTAGCATCGCACAGCAAAAGAAGTAACATAGTGAGTAAAAACAAAAATTATGTACAAATAATACCCAGCAGTGAGGGCATTAGTATGAATTAAACACAAGGTGCCTTTGGAACAGTCTAACACGTCCAAGGCGGTAGGCGAGGGTGTTTGGACTGTTTTCAAGGTACCGAGTAATGCCCGAACAAAGATAAGATTATAAGATTATGTCTTATTTGTTTTATAAAATGATATTTTATGATATGATTTTACTAATGACTGGTCATTAGCATTTGATAACGACAGGTCACTATCAAAATTATGTGTTAGGCAAACTACATGCCTGGTCACATGTACGCTCTCAACCAATCATTTAATTAGGATCCACGTCATCATCTTAAAATATATTCTATTCGATCATTACCTACCAACTCTTGCCCCTGTTCCCTATCCTTTTCCTGTTACCGGGTATCTTTGGCATTGCACAGCCAAAGAAGTAATATAGTGAGTGAAACAAACTATTCAATACCTCTTTATCTACACATTCCCTTCCCCTTTCCTCTCATATCTCGCATCACGCAACAAAAGAAGTAACAACAGACTATGCAATAGCCTTTATGTACACACTCACTTCCCCTTTCCTCTCATGATAATCCTGCATCGTGCTTGATTTACAAAAAGTAACAAAGTGAGCAATATTAATGGTATACTATTTATGTTTTTCAAAGATACAGGGTTCAGGCAAGGGTTGCCATTTTGGGTTTTTAGATAAGGTATAGGTATCTATCGGGGTAGGGCAAGGGTGTGTCTAGGCCAAGGTATTATGGCAGAGTGTTTGTTACTGGAGCATGTGTTGTACAACCATAGTCTTGATGGAAGAATTGATTGACTGCAAACCTTTGATGATGTTCCTGTAAATCAGGTTGAGAATATTTGACTATCTATTCTTGATAAATTGATGACAATTTTTTGCTGAAAAGGAATCATTTTCTCTTTCCCCATCATTCAAAACTATGGAACATCTTGTCTGTTTTATGAAGAGTTGATTACTTTTGCTCTGCAGAGTTAAAAATCACTTTGAAACTTTGAAGGATATAACGATCAGTATGTATCACTAGACAAATGTTTAATACGGTTAAAGAGAGTCTGAAACATAATGTGATTACTAATGGAATCGTCTCACGTTTACTATTTATTATTCCTTACTGTGAGTTGTAAGATGACAAAGATAACAAGACTGAGTAACATGAAGGTGTTTCCAACAGGTGAACCCTTAATGCAGGCATGAAAATTACCCAATTTAAATTGGTTTCTCTAAAAAAAAATCCCTGATTTTTCCCTATTTCCCCCCAATTTTCTTACTCAAAAGGAGGGGAATGTTGTTAGATGCCAAACCTTCCCGAATATTTTTTTTTTAGTCAAGAGGGGGTGGGGGAGGGGGGTGGTTGAGATTATTCTATCATACCCCTTCTTTGTATGTTCTTGTGCCTATTTGTTTTTGTTCGTTGAGAAAATTGATGTCTTTCTGAGCTCCCCCCCCCCCCCCCAAATACAAATGCACATACTATTTCTGTTTTTCCATTTCTTATCTCTGTTATTTCTCTCTTTTCTTTAAGTGCATCACTCTCTTAGTCTAGATTCTCACTCGTCTCTCTAATTTCTCTCCTTCATTCCCCTCAGATTATCTGTCAAGCTACCAATTCAGTAATATGTAGATGCATAAATAAAGTCCTTTCAACCATCAAACAATTTCGTAATGCCTTTTCTCCTATCTCTTTTTCTTCCTCTCTTACAGGTTTTACACAACAATAAGAGAAAGGTCATCAATTTGTCCAGACCAAACAACAAGAGGAGAATAATGCAATTTAATTTAAACTTGTAATTTACCTCATTGTTTAATCAAGGGGAGTTTATATACATGTGAAATACAAAGGTTCGGTCATTACAAGTAAAACATTGCTGTTTTGTAAATTTTTTGAAAGTCACTAATTTTTAGTGAATCTAAGAATAGTTTATCTTTATAAAATTACTGGTGAAGGGCTTGATACTTTTTTCGTAGATTTTTTCTTTCGCTCTTGGACATTTCAGTTGAGTAAAGACATTATAGAACTTTTGTTTGATGTAGTTAGAAAGTTGTAGAGTACCATTAAGATCATGTTTCTTATTCATATGTTTATGAACAATACATGCAGGACAATTACACTTAACTAAAAAAGCAGAAGTAAATATACTAGAATATGTATGTCTAAACTAGGGATTATGTAGCATGTAGAATTCACATTTTTTCAAACTTCCAAGTAATATTGCCAGTAATGTGTAGGAATTTTGCATTCTTGAAATGTTCAAACCTCTGCATAAATGTTCTTCTTTACATTCTGGTTTGTACGTGTACGTCTGTGCAGGGGCATCTTAAATGTATTACTTTGTTTTCTTGGATTACTAAGGTTTCTCCAACAATGTACCTTGTTCAAAATGGGGTCGTTTTCTTGATTTTGTCTGAATGTGTCGATTCCAGTTAAATTAAACAGATCCTAATGTGAACCATACTGAAATGTGTGTTCTCTCATGCTTATAAAGTATATTAAAAAAAATTAAACAGAAGACTGGATTTCAGCTTTCACCCATGATTGTTGAATGATATAAAATATGGAATCGTTTGTAACCCAAATTGAGTTTATTGTATTTCTGTCTTAATATGCATCTACACATAGGTGTTGGGTATCATTATAATGGTAATACTGTATAGTTTGATAACCCTGGAACTTATAACATGTGACGCCTCGCCTTGCAAAGCAGTGTTTTATATGGGTGATGTGCTATAAACTGTTGGAATTATATATAATAGTTTACAGTTGCAAGAAATGCAACAATAAAGCAGTCACTTTCAGTTCTTTTAACAGAACCCGATGCCTGTCCATCGTATATTAAATTTGTAACTGCCCCTCTTTGTAAAATTTTGTTCTTCAATAAATGCGGTTTGATTATCGCAAGAGGTTTATGTAATTATTTTGACTGGAAAATTTTGACACTATCCTGCTGTTTCCAGCAATAAAAACAAAAATTTTACACAAATATGAGTCTAAGTTCTTTTTTTCAGTTTACCAATACAATTCTACATAAAAAAGTAGTCTGTAAGTTGATATAAAATCTGAAATTAAATAGAATATAATAAGTACAAAATGATGGAAGGCAAGGGTTTATTAACATGGAAGAGAGAGAGAGAGTGAGTGAGATAAAGAGAGAAACAGAGAGAAAGATGGGGATAAAAAGTCAGAGAAGGGGGGGGGGGGGGAGGGAGGGGATGGAGTGGTAGACTTAGTACTAAGAATACTTCAGGCTGTTGGGTGGCCAGACAGAACTTTTCTTCTTCAGAAAAAATGATGCCTTTTTATATGAATATAGGGTATACTCCATTTTTGATATTGAGATGTCCCGATGTAAAACGTGACCCATAAT
Organism: Strongylocentrotus droebachiensis; assembly: GCA_035222895.1. Classification (NCBI taxonomy): domain Eukaryota; kingdom Metazoa; phylum Echinodermata; class Echinoidea; order Camarodonta; family Strongylocentrotidae; genus Strongylocentrotus; species Strongylocentrotus droebachiensis. The sequence goes on along the minus strand of JAVYIG010002978.1, from coordinate 5,707 downwards.
TTTACCAATCTCTAGTGGGGGCAAAGATTTGAAAGTAAGAAATACATTGTATTTCCTTATTGTGGATATATATTTGTAGACATAAGTAGCAAAGGGATTGATAACTTCTTCATCCAAGGGACACTTTGTAAAATTGGTGGGTTTTTTTTTTTGCCGCATCATAATAAAACTTACTCTTCAAGGTTTACATGAATATTTAAACAAATCTGATGAATCTGCCTTCTATTGTGATAATTTTTTTTGAAATTTATGATGTGCATATTAAATTATAATTGCCATCTCACCTTCCTTCCACTTTCCCTTTAACTCTACCTCCCCCCCCCCTCCCCCCTCTCTTTTTGTTCTCACTTGTTTTTTCCCGCTTCAATCACATTCAAAAGCACTTGAACAGTGCTTTCTTCTATGTCGTCACCAAAGAGATTCATATATCTTAATCTGATGTCTATTTTACCATCTCTTTCAAACTTCACTCTCTCACGTTCACTCTTTCTTTTCCTTCCTCCCCTCTTTCTCTCTTCTACATCTCTTTACTCTTCTCCTTCCTCCTCTCTCTCTCTTACTTGTCTGTGCTCATAATATCCTAATGTATATTTTGACACCTGCATCACTACATACATACAAAAAAGTTGCTTTCATCAAAGTGTGTCCTTGTAAGCTGTTTGCCTCAGAGTCTTTGATTTTCATTTATGTTAAATATAGATCATGCAAGTTGGACACAAACATGGCTCCAAGTTGCTTTGTTTGGCAAGTAAACAATAAAGAATGTGCATCATAGACTTCTTATAACTTTTTGCAAGTTACAAGTACATATTTATGATACTTTAACTGTAGAAATATTTTCTGTTGCCAATTGTGGAAGGTTTGTGCCTTTTTTTTCTTCACTAAAAGCACAAGAAAAGTCCACTGAGAGCGAGAAGGGTGTTAGGTCGTATACCTAAATGTATATATATTGTACATACAACCAATGACCCTCTAGCCCTTAAAAAGAGATTAAACAACACAGTGGAATAATGTGAAAGACAATGCACAAATTGACCATTACAGTTCAGCAATAATGTCTTAATTACATTTCAGAAGAAAGAATTGACATTGTACCAATTAATAAGACATTAATATAGGTACATGTATATAAACATGTATGATGATAACTGAACATAACTTTCATCTCTTTCTCTACTGCAGTCCTTTTAATGGCTTGCTTGATCAATTTTTTCCCTTTTTAGTATAAAATATATTTGTTGAGTCCGAAGTTTCATTGTTGTGACAGGAAGATAGCATCATGTGCTTCCAAATACTTCAAGCTAAAATGTACATTTATTTGGAAATAAATGTAGATATTGTTATGTATATAGAACAACATAATAGACATGCCAGGTGTAATGCACATTTCAATGTAATACACTTACCAGCCAGTGATAATATGACAATAGATGGATACCTGAATAGCATACCATTACCACTATAGGAAGAATGTCACTGCTGTAAACTTCCAAGCCACTTCACTACCAGCAGCCAAGTAGAAAGGACACTCCCTAATAACTCTCAGGTAAAGCATACATGTTATAGTGTATCAGAGATAAAACAAATATAAAATATACATTCTAGCTTTGAATATTTGAAGGATCTCATAAAACATTAACATACATCCTATATAATGAAAAGGAATAGAGTCAAATTTATAAAAAGCTGTTGAAACTTACAGAATCAGAAAACACTAAAAAGATGATACAGCATAACAACTGTACTAAACAAAGAATAAGGCATGTGAGCCTTTTCCAGGTTTTGTTTACCTTTTTTTTTCCTTCTAATGATGATACAAGTACACCAAACACATATTTTCAGGGGTTCCTTCCACAGAAAACATTTTTTGTCCATCAAATAATTTTGGGGGTTTTCTTTATATATACATGTACACAATTTAGAAGTTATATTTTATATCACTACATCAAAGATCACATCTTTCTAATTGCAACCAAAATAGACATGTTTTGGTTGCGTATGACACACTTTCCATCTGTAGATCCAAGGCGTACATATCGAGGGGACCACCGTCAATGTAGGACATCAATTCATACATGTATTTAGCACAGCGTCAATGCCTTTCTGGCCGTCAACAGTAAATACACAGTGAAAACTTGTTACAAGCAGAACTTTTTACAAACCCGTGATAAGGTCATTTACTCATTTTGTCAGTCCAAGTTCTTTGTTGTCCCGGATAAGACAAGATTTCCATACAAGGTAAAATTCATTTCATAATTGGCCCCCAAGTGGTTTGTTACAATGAGGGTCCATGATATGTCTGGGGGGCAAGTCTAGGCTATTTCTGATTTATTATACATGTACCTGATCACTTTATTTGGTTTATAGCCCTGCTATAGCTGAATATATCAGACAAAACAGGAAGTGAATAATATATTTGATGTCAATTAATGTTAACAATTCATCAATAACTGAGAGTGTATTGGCATTGAAATGGCCTAATTCCTTGAACTAGCTTACAGGTGTATGTTCATGTGTATAATGAAGCGACGATACCAGTTTATATTTCATTTAAAAATCAATTTCCCCTGAGATGCAAGCACACATAGCCATAGGTACAGATTACATGGTTTATAACATTTCATTTACACTGTATAACAAATCAAATAATTGTAAGAAATAATTCATACTAACTGTACTTCCTGCATAAAGGTATTGGTTAACATAACAATGCATGAATAAATGAAATTCCTCCATACTGTTTGAGCATGAATACTACAGTTATCATGATAGATACAAGATTATGTTAAAGGTATTGGTTAATATATACAAAGTTGAGTGATCAAACGGAAATTGACTAATTTAAAGACATGGGGTACTCTTGTTGCAGCCCAAAGGGGTACATGTATATGCACGCCGCAGCTCTGTTAACTCCGTAGACATTTCCCATTATTAGCGTTTGCATTCTACTTTGAGAGAAAAGGGCCCCTATTTTCATGTGAACGTAACAGTTTGAACTGATATCATTGTAAAGAAGAATATTTGAATGCATTTTGGTATGTTATTGCACTTTTGGATTATTTGAAAATGTACGTAGTAATTTTTTCAAGGAAATTTCACGTGTGGTAGACCGCAGAGCGAGACCGCAAGGGCAGATGCGCGCGAGTTGTTCATATGTTCAAGACTTCATCATGCCTGGGCTAGAAAGTAAGAAATGTGGCTGTGGATGAAATTATGTTTTTGAAATCGCTTTCATGTATATACTTGAACATAGAAAGGCCTGTAGGCTTATTGTCAATCCCTACCCTTATCTGCTCTTTTATATTTATGTTGTATTCTTGTTTGTCAAGCTTGGCTGTGACGCAGCCAGTTCGAGCCCTAATTCTCGACCAATGGGGGCTCCCGATTTAGCAATTTCCCTTATCCCTTCATCGCTTGCGAATAGGTGGAGGTGATCCAACAGACAAGGTAGCTGTTCTTGGGTGCTACGAGCTGCAGTTGGGCCAGTACCAGCGTCTACTTTCAAGTGGCTCCTCAGCAACGACCTAGGCTACGCAACGTACATCGTCAACAGCCTGGTATGTGAGAAGCGTTCGGACAAGCCACTCAGCAAGAACAAGTTCAGCCTAAAGGACTACGTTGACGCTGTTTAACGAGGGAAAGATAGCATTACAGCTGAAGGCGAGGAAAGACAAGAGGCAACAAAAAGCCCTAGCAACACCAGTCACTTCAACAGCAACTCCGATTGGCGCGTGCTGTGTGCAGTCCTCGTCCAGTTTGTAAAGCCTACTAGCACAGTATACAAGCCGCCTTCAGGTGATTTTAATCATATATTCAAGAAGCAGCCAACAAGGAAAATTTTACTGGGGTGGCGCTCTTCTTGCTAAGTGTGTTTTATGCACACAGCAAGCTTTTAGAGGCTGGGAGCCTATCAAATCTGGAAGCTGTTGTAGTCACAGCCCAAAGCTGGTAAGAATTCTTCAGATGCCATTCCATGACAGATAACGGAAGTGTCTCCAGGGACAGGTGTTTATGCCTACGAACACACGCTGCAAGAAGCAGCAACCAAGAAAAACGGTACTGGGGTGACGCTGTTCCTGCTCAGTGTGTTTTATGCACACAGCGAGCTCTTAGAGGCTGGGAGCCCTGTCGAATCTGGAGGCTGCTGTAGTCACAGCCATAGCTGGCAAGAATTGTTCAGATGCCATTCCATGACAGATAACAGAAGTGTCCCCAGGGACAGGCGTGTTTGCATACGAACACACGCTGCAAGAAGCAGCAACCAAGAAAAACGGTACTGGGGATGGCGCTGTTCCTCCTCAGTGTCTTTTACGCTCACAGCGAGCTCTTAGAGGCTGGGAGCCTGTCAAGCCTGGAGGCTGCTGTGGTCACAGCCATAGCTGGTATTAAAGAATTGATTCATAATTCCAGTAGTTCTTATTTCATGAATGAGATGCAATCCGTGTTTAAAGGGGCATTTCACTTATTACTACGCAATGATTTGTCATTTTTGTTGGAATGATAAATTCACAAAAATTTTCTTTAATCAAACCAAACTTTGCAAACTGACAGAGCTACCCTTGGAAACAGGTGTTCAAAATGTTGTGACAATACACGTGCAAGAAGTAAAGACCATGGTGGAAGACGAGCATCTCTTCTGGGATAGTCATAATTATGTGAAACTGCAAGACTGAACAGGTTCCAGACTTACACTGTTCAATGCTAGGCGCGGGGGAGAGCCATTAACATATTTCATTAATTGCTATGGTATTGTTTTTCCCTCATCTAAAGACTGCTACGAAAAACGGATAAAGAGGCAGGCCATCGGATGCATGGATGTGTGTGGTAGTTTAACATTGGTGATTTGTCAGTTTTGTATGTAGTGTGAGTGTAATTTTTGAATATTTTCTTACTTTTCATTTATGCACACATTTTTATTATGATAATGTACTGAGGGAACTTTTCAACCAACAAGCTTCTGCTTTTTTGGTTTCCCTTTTTTTCCTGATCTATTATGTTACTCTACATGGATTGTATTTGTTATTGTATGATGATGTAAAAGATGTTAAACTCGATGCTCTCCAGACGCAAGAGGAGTTCTCATAAAAGAACAAGAGATGGGAAATTCAAAGATTCCTCAGAAGGCCCATCTTTAGCAATGACACTGAATGTGTGGAAGATCGAAAAAGGTGCGTTTGTCCTTTTGTACAATTTGGAGAGACATCCAATTTTTTAACTAACAAGTACAGAGTATAAAGCATTTCTTCGTTACTGGTGTTCTTCCAGAGCTGGTAGGGAAGTGGCTGTGCCAGAAGCCAGTTGAATCATCGGAAGGAGGAATTAGGATTCCGGAAGCAGTGCCATCAGAAGAGAGGAGCGACGATGAAGAGGGCAGGGTATGGTGCTACTGCGAGAAGCCATCATATGGAGATATGATCGTGGTGTGATGGGGAAAAACTGCAAGATCCAATGGTTTCACATGGACTGCCTGATGATTCGCATCCCACCAAAGGGCAAATGGTATACTGTCCTCATTGTAGAAACAGCCAAAGAATGGAGGAAAAGATCTAAATGTTAAACGGACAACTTAAAAACAAGTTTCGATGTCTGATCGGCCTTGGATTATCCACTGATGCAGCAAGAGCGTGCAACATGTTTTACGTTTGTGCCGTTCTTTTCAACATTTCTAAGAAACTGCGAGAGCCTGATCAAGAGCAAGACATCCAAG